>JAVKPL010009589.1:0-390987 GCA_032173675.1 Gastrolobium villosum
AATGATGAAACTTGTGGAAGAGCGCTCCCAAACTGCTGATAAGTCTCTTGCTGGAACACTCTTGAGTACACTGACCACAGATGAAGTTTGATGGTTGCACGTTGCTGTGCAGTGAGCTTGTTGTTGAAATGACAAGCATTGCGGCAAAATTAAAAGCATTGGGAATGGATGTGGATGAGAATTTCTTGGTGCAGTTCGTATTGAACTCATTACCGTCTGAGTATGGTCCTTTCCAAATGAACTATAACACCATGAAAGACAAATGGAATGTGCATGAATTGCACAGTATGTTAGTTTGGAGGAAACCAGACTTAAGAATCAGGGAGCTCATTCCATCAATTATGTAAAGCATCAAGGAGGAGCTGAAAGAATAAAGGTAAGAACGTAGAAGAAAGGAGGAGGAGGACCCCTTAAAAGTTGATGAGGCTCTCTCTTCTAAAATCCACAAAAAGGAAAGTAATGCAAAGATGAGGTGCCATTTCTGTAAAAAGGAAGGGCATTTCAAAAGGGATTGCCTGAAACGTAAGGCTTGGTTCGAAAAGAAAGGTAAGCCTAGTGCTTATGTATGTTATGAATCAAACCTGGCTGAAGTTCCTTATAATACTTGGTGGATTGATTCTGGTTGTACTACTCATGTTTCTAATACAATGCAGGGATTCCTTATGACCCAAACCACAAGACCAAATGAAAAGTTTGTCTTTATGGGCAATAGAGTGAAAGTTCCGGTGGAAGCTGTTGGGACTTACCGTTTAATTCTCGACAGTGGATATCATTTGGATTTATGTGAAACTCTTTATGTACCTAGTATATCTAGAAATTTAGTTTCAATTTCCAAACTTGATGTTGCTGGATACTCTTTTAAATTTGGTAGTGGTAGTTTCAGTTTGTACAAGCACAATCATTTGATTGGTAATGGTACTTTATGTGATGGATTATATAAATTATGTCTTGATAATCTTTATGCTGAAACACTTATGACTCTGCATCATAATGTTGGTGCTAAACGTACCTTAATTAATGAGTGTTCCGCTTACTTGTGGCACAAACGTTTGGGACACATTTCCAAAGAAAGAATGAAAAGATTGGTAAATAATGAAATCCTTCCGGATTTAGACTTTACTGATTTAAATGTTTGTGTGGATTGTATTAAAGGAAAACAAACAAAACACACAAAGAAAGGAGCCACAAGGAGCACACAGCTTCTTGAAATTATACACACTGATGTATGTGGTCCGTTTGATGTTAATGCCTTCAATAAAGAAAAATATTTTATCACTTTCATTGATGATTATTCACGTTATGGTTATGTCTATTTGTTGCATGATAAGTCTCAAGCTGCAAATGCTTTGGAGATTTATATTAATGAAGTTGAAAGGCAATTAGACAGAAAGGTGAAGATTGTCAGGTCTGATAAGGGTGGTGAATATTATGGAAGGTATGATGAAAGTGGACAACATCAGGGCCCATTTGCTAAATTTCTGGAAAAGCGTGGTATTTGTGCTCAATACACAATGCCCGGTACACCGCAACAGAATGGTGTATCTGAAAGGCGTAATAGGACCTTACTGGATATGGTTAGGAGTATGTTAAGTAATTCTTCTTTACCCATTTCATTGTGGACTTATGCTCTAAAAACTGCCATGTATGTATTGAATAGGGTTCCTAGTAAGTCAGTTCCAAAGACTCCTTTTGAACTTTGGACTGGAAGGAAACCTAGTATAAGACACCTGCATGTTTGGGGTTGTCAGGCAGAAATTAGATACTACAATCCGCAAGAAAAGAAACTGGATGCAAGGACAATCAGTGGTTATTTCATTGGTTATCCAGAAAAATCGAAAGGGTATAGATTTTACTGTCCTTATCATACTACAAGGATTATTGAATCTGAAAATGCAAGGTTCATTGAGAATGGTGAAGTTAGTGGGAGTGAAACACCACGTAAAGTGGATATTCATGAAGTGAGAATACAAGTTCCATTGACTTGTAGCTCTAGTAAAGTTATTGTTCCTTATGCTATTGAACAAATTTTCAATAATAATGAAGGACAAGTTAATGATCCCACTACTCATGAAGAAATTATTGTTAATGAACCGAATGAACCCATAGTAGAAGAACCACAACAGATAGCATTAAGAAGATCTCAAAGAGAAAAGAGACCTGCTATTTCTAATGATTATGTGGTATATCTACAAGAGTCTGATTTTGACATGGGTATTCAGGATGATCCAGTAACGTTTTCACAAGCCATGAATGGAGAAAATGGTGATAAATGGTTAGATGCTATGAAAGATGAGTTGAAATCTATGGAACAGAACAAGGTTTGGGATCTTGTTGAGTTACCAGAAGGGTGTAAGAGAGTTGGTTGTAAATGGGTCTTTAAGACCAAACGTGACTCTCATGGTAACTTAGAACGTTACAAGGCCAGACTTGTTGCAAAGGGATTCACTCAGAAAGATGGCATTGACTATAAAGAAACTTTTTCACCAGTTTCAAAGAAGGATTCTTTAAGAATTATTATGGCATTGGTGGCTCATTATGATCTAGAGTTACATCAAATGGATGTGAAAACTGCCTTTCTAAATTGAAATTTAGATGTAGTTGTGTACATGGACCAACCTTTGGGGTTCATAGAAAAGGGTAAAGAGCACATGGTGTGCAAACTTAAGAAGTCAATATACGGACTTAAACAAGCTTCACGGCAATGGTACCTTAAGTTTAATGATACTGTTGTTTCCTTTGGATTTAAAGAAAACATTGTTGATCGATGTATATATCTGAAGATCAGTGGGAGCAAGTTTATATTATTGATTCTGTATGTTGATGATATTTTGCTGGCAACTAATGATCTTGGTCTTTTAAATGAGACTAAGAAGTTTCTCTCTAGTAACTTTGAAATGAAAGATATGGGCGAGACAGCTTATGTGATAGGAATAGAAATATTCCGTGATAGATCACAAGGACTGTTAGGTTTGTCTCAGAAAGCATATATTAATAGAGTTCTAGAGAGATTCAGAATGGAAAACTGCTCATCATCTCCAGTTCCAATTCAGAAAGGAGATAAATTTAGTCTCATGCAATGTCCTAAAAGTGAATTGGAACGAAAAGAAATGGATGCAATTCCGTATGCATCATTAGTTGGGAGTTTAATGTATGCTCAGACTTGTACGACACCAGATATTAGCTTTTCAGTTGGGATGTTGGGTAGATACCAAAGTAATCCCGGTATGGATCATTGGAAAGCTGCAAAGAAAGTTCTGAGATATTTGCAAGGAACTAAAGGTCACATGCTTACTTATAGAAGGTCTAACAACCTTGAAGTGATTGGATACACAGATTCAGATTTTGCAGGATGCGTAGACACAAGAAAGTCTACATGTGGTTACCTGTATCTTTTAGCTGAAGGAGCTATATCATGGAAAAGTGCGAAGCAGACTGTAATTGCTGCGTCCACTATGGAAGCTGAATTTGTGGCATGCTTTGAAGCCACAATTCAGGCTAAATGGCTACGGAACTTTATTTCAGGGCTTGAATTGGTCGACAATATTGAAAAGCCGCTGAAAATTTATTGTGATAATTCCGCAGCAGTCTTCTTTTCTAAAAACGACAAGTATTCCAAAGGTGCTAAACATATGGAATTAAAGTACTTTGCCGTTAAAGAAGAGGTTCAGAAACAAAGAGTGTCTATAGAGCATATTAGCACCGATCTTATGATAGCTGATCCCTTGACGAAGGGATTACCGCCCAAGACATTTACTGGTCATGTATGTAGAATGGGCATTATGTCAGCTAATGAATGATGACAATTATTGTTATGTATTAAGTATTGACACTCTGAGCTCATTGATGAATATATGTTTCTGTTATTGTCTTATTTTCGATTTATGAATGCATGCAAGTTTATGTAATGATATTGAAAATGTTTATGGTCCATTATGAAGACATTATTGTTGGACATAATGTGTACTTCCTATTAAAGTATCATGTTAGGAAGAAGAGTCAATATAGTAGTACATGGAAGGGATTATGCCGACTCGATAGCATACAACCGCCATGACTCTTGTTGATTTTATTTCTAATAATGAATTATGATGAGGTCAATGTACGGAACCTTAGCCTAGTAAATGCGCATTATAATGAGTGTTGATTAAATCATGAAGGGACACCTCATGACATGAGCCAAGTGGGAGAATGTAAAACTATTTGCCTCATGTGTAATATTATGTGTCAATTGATTTAATTAATAAAAAGGGCATTATGGTAATTTTGGCTATTAAAGGGAAGTTACTTAAAGTGTAACTGCTGATAGGTGCAGTTATATAAAAGTTATATGGTCAGTTTTCTGTGATTGGAGTCTGACAGAAACAAAAAGTCCATCTGGGTCTGCCTATGAGAGTTGTATCCAATCCCTATCAAAGAAGATACAAGAACAGTGAAGGGTTAAGACTCAGAGAAAAGATTCTACCATCAAAGTTCTTCCGCAATTATGGACAAAGGTATGTTTATGTGAAACTCATGAATTCTGAAGATCCCCTTTCATGTTCTTGAATGTTTATTGTTGAACATGAATTAATGATTAAATCTAACAATATTTACAACCATTTTTTTTTTCACAACCTCTTACAACCATATCTTATTACCGTTGATTTCCGTAAATTAACGATTATCATTTATTGTGAGTTAATAATTAATAAATGAGTTTAATTTGCTAAAATGATAACCGTTGATTGATGGAAATAAACGATGATAAGAGGTTGTAAGAAAAAAAAAAGTTGTAACTATAACTTGCTCTTATATTTTACACTATGCAATGTATAGAAATCAGAAAATCTTATTCTGAAAAGTGAAAACTTATGCTAGGAAAAAAAAAAAAAATTGCTTGTGCGCGGAAAGGTATGCCCCCAGAGAACAGAGACGAAATGTTCGTTCGATTTGACTATTAGTTGTTCGCAATAGACATTTTATTTTATTTTAGAAATTTGAACTTGTTACAACATTCTGCCATCTTATAACATGTATTTTATCAGATAATATCAACTGTATTTACTAGTTAGTATCAGTTAGATGATTTAGTTTTATCAGTTACTTATCGTTGAGTTAGTTCCTATTTTTACCGTAAGGTAATTCATAGTAGTTAGAATATAAATAGCTACTTTGTTGTTATCAAAAAATAAAAAATAAAAAAAAATAGCTACTTTTTGTAAGATGGATTCAGATTCAGAATATTATTTTTCAATAAAATGAGATCTGTTTTCTCTCTCTTGGATTCTTTGGATTTTGATAGAGCTTGTTGAACAAGCAAGATGACTCAATGGATCACTTTATAAAAACAGGGTAATGTTGCCTAAGGAAAAACACAAGCAAGGATGGCAGAGGTGAAGCTTAAGCTACACGGGTTTTGGGAAAGTCCCTTTACTTGGAGGGTGGTGTGGACCCTAAAGCTGAAGGGTATACCATATGAGAACATAAATGAAGACCGCTACAACAAGAGTCCACAACTTCTTCAATACAACCCAGTTCACAAGAAGACTCCAGTGCTAGTTCATGATGGAAAACCCATATGTGAGTCCATGATAATTGTTGAATACATTGATGAGATATGGCCACAGAATCCATTGCTTCCTGCTGATCCATACGAGAGAGCTCTTGCACGGTTTTGGGTCAAATATGCTGATGACTTGGTACATATTTATAAACTTAATCCTATGTATTTTTCTAGCCTTTCCACCATGATCATTAGCACATGCACTTACACAATTCATGTTCAGTCTACCTTGTTTTTTTTTTCTCATTATTTTCTATGCTGTGGGCGAACCAGAGCAGTAAGAAAGCTGTTCCTTCATGACTGAAAGGTCATGAGTTCGAATTCAGGAAATAGTCTCTTTGCAATTATGCAAGAGTAAGGCTACTTACCTCAACCTCACACTTGCTAGTCGGGTTTAACAGAGAGTGATTTTACTTTCTATGCTGTAAAATTCCTATCATGATTCAAAGTGAAATTAATATTGGGGGGTCAATTATTAAAGATGTATGCAGTTGGGGCACTCTTCAATCCTACCAGTGAAGAGCGGGAGAAGGCATAGAGAAGATATGGGAGCTTCTAAGAGTTGTTGAGGATAAGTGCTTTGGTGATGAGAAGAAATTCTTTGGGGGAGACACTATTAACATTGTTGACATAGCTTTTGGATCCATTGTCAATTTTCTTGAGATTGGGGGATCTATCTTTGAAGTGAAGATCCTAGAAGCTGAGAAATTCCCTCGTTTTCATTCATGGTTTATTAATTTTAAGGATGTCCCAGTCATCTCAGAAAACATTCCTGACCATGAGAAATTTGTAGCTTATCTCAAGGCTTTCAATGAAAAAAGGATGACATCTTTAAGAAAAGGATAGTTTTTGTGAAGCGATATATAAATATAGTGTTTAATGTTTTTACTTTTGCTACATAATATTTTTTTTCTGCCACACTCACATTTATATTTATGTAAGTGTGGTAGAGAATTTTTTTTTTTGCAACAAAAGTAAAAATCATTTGTATCCGTGTGTCATATCTATATGTGTATTACTATGTTGCCCACCTCTATCTTTGGGTTTGTCTTATATTACTTTAAAGAAAAAAAAGTTTAAGCTGATTGTATTTGCTTTGATATTAAATCTAGTTTCGTTTACAGAAAGAAAATAAACTATTAAAATGATGCTCGAACATCAAATTGGTTGCTACTCTCCCCCTTGAATTCAATTGACCCACATAACTCATTGTATTTTGACCCAAAAAATGAATACACACGTGTTTCAATGTGAGAGACTCTAATTTTTAACAATTTCCTCTCGAAATCGTGAAAACCAATATTAGAATGTTAAAAGAGGGATTCTAACCACAACTATGTGTTACAAGAGAGATCACAATAGAACACAAAGAGGAATCAAAGACAAGAGACAAGAAAAAACAGTGAGCGCAAAAAGAAGGAAAATCGAGAGTAGCTGCCTTGCTGGTTCTTGCGATTTATCCATAATCCTTTGCCTCTGTTTTATTTAAAAGGTAGTCAACGACATAAAAAGTATCAAAACTATGGTTAACTAATTTTTAGTAAACCACAAAATCCTTTTACGAGATACGTTTACTTAATAGGATTTTTATTTTATTTTTGTAATTTCTTAATAGGATTTTTAGGATTAAGAGACATTTTCTGTAACGCCCGACAACTTGCAAGAATTAACGACCGTCCCCACACACTAACACGAGACTTTTCAGCATGCTTTGTCATCACTCGCACACTTCCCGGGAAAACTTATCAGGAGGTCACCCATCCCAGAATTGCTCCAAGTCAAGCACGCTTAACTGTGAAGTTCTTCTGATCCGGGCTACCGAAAAGTAGATGCATCTTGTTAGTATAGGTAGTACCAATTAATTCTTATAAGTTATTCCCAACTGTACTGTCTCATACCAGCACAGTCTCTGGAATCCCTCTCTTTCCGGTATTATCCGATTCTTTCATGTACCCCGTCGCTGGAAGCCTGCCAGGAGCCGCTCCTTGTCCATGCCCTTTCGCATCGGCGATCACTCCACGCCCTCGTCAGCGCCCGGGATGTTACATGCCCACCAGCTTCCGCCTGGTTCGTCCTCGAACCACACCGTACTGGATGAGAGGCCCTGCTCTGATACCACTTGTAACGCCTGACAACTTGCAAAGATTAACGACTGTCCCCACACACTAACACGAGACTTTTCAGCATGCTTTGTCCTCACTCGCACACTTCCCGGGAAAACTTCCCAGGAGATCACCCATCCCAGAATTGCTCCAAGTCAAGCACGCTTAACTGTGGAGTTCTTCCGATCCGGGCTACCGAAAAGTAGATGCATCTTGTTAGTATAGGTAGTACCAATTAATTCTTATAAGTTATTCTCAACTGTACTCTCTCATACCAGCACAGTCTCTGGAATCCCTCTCTTTCCGGTGTTATTCGATTCTTTCATGTACCCCGTCACTGGAAGCCTGCCTGCCAGGAGCCGCTCCTTGTCCATGCCCTTTCGCACCGGCGATCACTCCACGCCCTCGTCAGCGCCCGGGATGTTACATTTTGACCATTTTTCCTCTTTTATTAAAAATAAAATTTGTTGACAAACTCTTTGACCATTTCTAAAATTCCTCAAACCCTAGAATCTTGTGATATTTTTTAAATTCATAAATGATTTATAACGTTAATTGTATTGTTTTGTATGCTTAAGTATTATAAATAGAGGAAGGTTATAGTTACAACCTCTTACAACCATATCTTATAATTGTTGATTTTCGCCAATCAACGGTTATCATTTATTATGAATTAATAATTAATTAATGAGTTTAATTTGAAAAAATGATAACCGTTGATTGACAGAAATCAACGGTGATAAGATATGGTTGTAAGAAGTTGTAAAAAAAAGTTGTAACTATAACCTTGCTCTTATAAATATTATAAGAATTTTCATAATTTATGCTATCTCAAACTCATGCGATGTGGATTCATTTTTTTAATAATAATATTATCTTAAAATAAAAATATATTTTAATCTACCAAACATTTTTTTCTTCTAAATTTATCAAAATTTATGCAAGCACCTATAACGTGAATTGCATGGTAAATTTTATAAGAACTTACATGTAATCATACTGTCATAAACTCTAGGCAATAATGAATTCAATTTTAGGAAACAAAATTCTTTCATAATTTTTTCAAAATTAAAGGTAACCAACTCATAATTGTTTGTTTAATAATTTTGAGTTTCTAATTATATCACGAAAAAAGTAGACGTGAGAATTACCCCCGGTCATGTCAAAATTAAAATTTCGCAATTTATAATTTTTTAATTAATATTATACTACTTTTAAAAAAGTACATACTAAATAATAAAAGAATTTACAGCTTTTACGAGGGCTTTTTGACCCTTATGACCCTTATTTAATAAATAATTACTAATTTGACCCTCATTTTAAACTAATACGAAAATTTAACCTCTCCCACAAACATAACACCAATCTGCCCCTGTTTGACCGTTGACCACACATCCTACCCGGGTACACACCCACGTACCCGGGTATTTTTTGAAATTTCTTACCTACCCGGGTAGATAGGTGTGTACCCGGGTAGAGTTCTTTGTTTCTGGGCATACTTTGCATTACTTACCCGGGTACATAAGTGTGTACCCGGGTAAGTGATGGAAAGGAAATGGTTCATAAAGTAGACATAGAACTAGACAGGTGCTCTTTTTACCATGATATAGGTATCACAAGCAGGTAACATTCGTTATCAAATTAACCACCGAATGGAATTATAAGCCTGGCTATGAGAACTCACTTGTGTTAATATAATGCATCTATAATTCTGGGTTTTTGGTTTCTAGGTACATTGCGATATTGGATTTTCCACTGACAATAGATTTTAACAGACTACTTACAAGAGAACAGTGAGTACACAAACACACACATATATATAAGACTATGATAAGGCCACCGAGAATCTCTGTTAATGAATAAGGTTTTGATGTTTTTACATGTAGATTAATCAAATACGAGAAGGAGAAATATGCGAGGATTGGGATAATGCCGCTCTATGGTGATGCAGAATCAATCCATTGGTTTGAGGTGGAAAATCTGATGCATGTCCATATTCTTTATAAAGCTTCGGTATTCTGACCGAAGTAGCTAGGACTACTCATTCAACTAATGTTTCCTAGATGTTGGGAAAGTGATGAATATCATATTGGCCTCTCAATCCACGTTTACATTCAAAGCGTGTTTCTTTTTATTTTTCCTTTCAAACTGCCAGCCAAATTAAGCTAACACGGATCCATTTGTAAATTGCACACGGGTTTACATATAGAGAAAGAGCAGCAGAGTATTATCAGATCAAATTTTATTTTGAAAGTTATTCAACTTCATCAGTATCATAAGACAAAGAAGGAAATGGGAACCTAACACCAACAAATGACAAAATACGATATTATATAAAATTTGATTCAAAAAAAGTATTTAAACAAACTTCTGAATTAACATTGATAAATAAGGAGATAATTGGTTACAATGTTACATCCATAATATGGCTCTTTCTTCAGTACTGTGGACCCTATTATTCACGAAGGATTACAAACCGCAACAATGTTGAAGATAATTTAATTGAAAAGAATTCAAATTGCTTTAATTGAAAGCTTAATACACCGGAGGTGGGGGTGAACTATAGAGGTAGGGATGATATGGTGGAGGAGGTGATGGGGACGGTGGAGGTGGGGACTTGTAAATGTAAGGAGGAGGTGGGGAAGGTGATGGAGGTGGTGGTGATTTATAGACATAAGGTGGAGGAGGTGATGGAGAAGGTGGAGGTGGAGACTTATATATGTATGGAGGAGGTGGTGAAGGAGAAGGAGGTGGTGGTGACTTATAGACATAAGGTGGAGGTGGTGAGGGAGACGGTGGAGGTGGAGATTTATAGATATATGGGGGAGGTGGTGAAGGAGATGGTGGAGGAGGAGACTTATAAATATAAGGAGGAGAACGAATGTTACCTGCTTGTGATACCTATATCATGGCAAAAAGAGCACCTGTCTAGTTTTATGTCTACTTTATGAACTATTTCCTTTCCATCACTTACCCGGGTACACACTTATGTATCCGGGTAAGTAATGCAAAGTATGCCCAGAAACGAAGAACTCTACCCGGGTACACACCTATCTACCCGGGTAGGTAAGAAATTTCAAAAAATACCCGGGTACGTGGATGTGTACCCGGGTAGGATGTGTGGTCAACGGTCAAACAGGGGTAGATTGGTGTTATGTTTGTGGGAGAGGTTAAATTTTCGTATTAGTTTAAAATGAGGGTCAAATTAGTAATTATTTATTAAATAAGGGCCATAAGGGTCAAAAAGCCCTTTTACGAGTCTATAACTTCTATTATTAAATCTATAACCTTTATGAATTTGTAATTTTTACTATAACATTTAATTTATAAACTTTTTATTTTATTGTTATTCTCAACTTAAGTGGTGAGCAAAATAAGTTCACCGTATGAAGATGAGCTTTATTTGTAAATTACAACATACTTCACATATTGTTGGAGAACACTTAGCAAGAATTACTGGTCTTAATATTTAAAATAAAATTAGTTTTACAATTAAAAATATTGATTTTAAATAATTTTGCAATTAAAAATATGTCAATATAATATTAGGAATTTAGTCTTTCACTAAAAAATTATTCAACAAATGCATATACATATTACAAATTTCTTATGTAATACTTAAATGGACTTTATGTTTATCATGTAACAGAAAATATTTTTTTATTTTTATCAAATACACAAAAATGATGATGCCCACCAAAGTAAAAAGAAAAGAAAAGAAGGGATGACACAGATTTTGATGGTTTGAGTAAAGTGTTTCGTACACAAGTATTCTGTCACTCATTAATTATTTAATAATCATTTTGTTCCTTACTCATAACTATCTACTAATTTGCCCATCTTTAATCGATTAAATTGAATATTTAATCGATTAAATGGTCAAATGAAGATTTAACCGAATAAATCTTCAACTTAATCGATTAAATCTTCCTCTTTATTAGAAGAACAACCTTAAGTATGAGAGATTTAATCAATTAAATAGGGAGATTTAATCGATTAAATAGGGAGATTTAATTGACTAAATCTTCAAGTCAACGATTTGGGTAAAGTGTGTATCATTTTAAAGGACGTAAATTTATGTCATTTTAAGATAGAGAAAGAGATAGATAAAGAAGGAGAGAAAGTTGACAAAAAAATAAAGATGTGAGTCCCACCTCTTTGTAAGAGTGAAAGGATATAAGTTGTGTCATTTAAAAGGATAAACATTTTTCCCCAATGATTTTTGTCTATTTTGACCATTCAATCGTTTAAATCTTTGGCTTAATCGATTAAAGAGGAATAGATTGGTAAATAATTCTGAGTAAGAAATAAAATAATTATTAAATAATTAATGAGGAGAAAAAGGTGAAAAAAAAGCTGAAAAGTGTGACCATTGTGCCACTGTTCCCGTTCTTTATTACCAGAATGCCACGCGACCGGACTTATTTCCCAAACTGCCACGCAGGGTAGTTCGCCCCCGTCAGCAGCGACCTCGGTGGGCTGATGTGTCAGCGAAAAGGTGGTGCAGGAGTTCGCTGACGTCAGCAGCGAACTACACAGCATTTAATGCTGCAGCTGCCGCGCCACGTGTCGAACATGCACAGAGTTCGCGTCCTACATAAGCGAACTCTGTGCAACGGCTAGTCAGCCACGTGGCTGACATGCACAAAGGTCGCGTCCGACGTGGGCGACCTTTGTGCAACGGATACTTCCCCTCCCCCCTATATAAACACCCCCCCCCCCCCCCCCCCACCATCCCTCTCCCCACATCCTCAGCCCTTCTCTCTCTCTTTCTCTCTTGATTTTTCTTTCTTCCTTCTCCCTCACTTACTCTCACTCTTACTCTCACTCTTCCTCTCTCTTTTATTTTCATTTGAGGTTAGTAATGCATTTAATTAAATGTTGTTTATTTTGTTATTGTTATTTAATTGCTTTAATTTATATTATATTTAGCATAATACATTAAGTTAGATGACATATTAATTGTTATGTTATTTCAATTAGTTTAATATTTATACTTTATTAATATGATTTAGGGTTTAGGAATATTTGTAGGAATAATTTTATCACACATTAGGTTAGATGACATTTTATTTATTTTATTATTTAAATTTGTCTAATATTAGTAGTTTAGTAATTGCATAAAAAATAATGTTAGTTTTTAATTATGTTATATTACTTTAATTAGAGGAATATTTGTACCTTAGTAATTACATTTTAATGGTAGTAGTTAAATAAAATTTAGTTTAATTAATAATGTAATAAATTATTTTTTATGCATTATTTATTAATATGATTTAGGGTTTAGGAATATTTGTAGGATTAATTTTATCACACATTAGGTTAGATGACATTTTATTTATTTTATTATTTAAATTTGTCTAATATTAGTAGTTTAGTAATTGCATAAAAAATAATGTTAGTTTTTAATTATGTTATATTACTTTAATTAGAGGAATATTTGTACCTTAGTAATTACATTTTAATGGTAGTAGTTAAATAAAATTTAGTTTAATTAATAATGTAATAAATTATTTTTTATGCATTATTTATTAATATGATTTAGGGTTTAGGAATATTTGTAGGATTAATTTTATCACACATTAGGTTAGATGACATTTTATTTATTTTATTATTTAAATTTGTCTAATATTAGTAGTTTAGTAATTGCATAAAAAATAATGTTAGTTTTTAATTATGTTATATTACTTTAATTAGAGGAATATTTGTACCTTAGTAATTACATTTTAATGGTAGTAGTTAAATAAAATTTAGTTTAATTAATAATGTAATAAATTATTTTTTATGCATTATTTATTAATATGATTTAGGGTTTAGGAATATTTGTAGGATTAATTTTATCACACATTAGGTTAGATGACATTTTATTTATTTTATTATTTAAATTTGTCTAATATTAGTAGTTTAGTAATTGCATAAAAAATAATGTTAGTTTTTAATTATGTTATATTACTTTAATTAGAGGAATATTTGTACCTTAGTAATTACATTTTAATGGTAGTAGTTAAATAAAATTTAGTTTAAATAATAATGTAATAAATTATTTTTTATGCATTATTTATGAAATATGATTTAGGGTTTAGGAATATTTGTAGGATTAATTTTATCACACATTAGGTTAGATGACATTTTATTTATTTTATTATTTAAATTTGTCTAATATTAGTAGTTTAGTAATTGCATAAAAAATAATGTTAGTTTTTAATTATGTTATATTACTTTAATTAGAGGAATATTTGTACCTTAGTAATTACATTTTAATGGTAGTAGTTAAATAAAATTTAGTTTAATTAATAGTGTAATAAATTATTTTTTATGCATTATTTATGAATATGATTTAGGGTTTAGGAATATTTGTAGGATTAATTTTATCACACATTAGGTTAGATGACATTTTATTTATTTTATTATTTAAATTTGTCTAATATTAGTAGTTTAGTAATTGCATAAAAAATAATGTTAGTTTTTAATTATGTTATATTACTTTAATTAGTTTAATATTTTAATAATGACATGAAACTTGAATTTTTTATTTTGTAGTATGTAATATTTAATTCATTATGGATTATGGAATAATTAATTAAACTTGATAATTTAAATATTTTTTTAATAATTTTTCTATTTATTAATTGTAAATAGATTCATGGAGCAACCACAGCCGCAGCAGACGACAGCCATTCAACCTGGTCCATTGGTGTCGTCGCTGCTGACGTTACAGGAAAAACACATATCAACGCATGTATGGAACCAATCTGGTGATGAAAATGCAGATGATCGTGTCCTAAACGTTAGACACGGTGGTACGTGGGACCATCTGAATATACCTGAGGAGATTCATCCTTATCTTCAGCAAGCAGGATTTTATCAGCTTGCGCGTATGCGCAACCAGGAGGTTAGTGATACGTACAGTAGATAATAAAAATACATACATCTTGTATAGTTAATAAATTGTGATAAAATGTAATATACCTTTGTATTTTCAGCTTGATCACCCACTTATTTCGGCCCTTGTGGAGAGATGGCGTCCTGAGACGCGCACATTCCACATGAGCATGGGCGAGGTTACAATTACTTTAGAGGATGTCCACCATCTCCTTGGATTGCCAACAGATGGAGATATCCCTGCATGTCGATCAGAAATAAGACATATTCCATTTTTCTGAGTCACATGGATCCGTAACATGGCCAAAAACCATGACCAATTGTCAATATTCTCACAACTAACAACGGCAAACGCAACAGGCAGGATGTAATTGTTACCGTCCACAGCTGTAGCAATCATTAGCGTTCCACGATATTTTCCATACAAATGTGTCCCATCGATTTGGAGCACAGGCTTGCAATAATTAAATGCATCACAACATTGTTTGAATGTCCAAAAAACCCTTTTGAACACCTTGTGTGATCCATCGAGCCGACCATCAATTCTATGTTCATTCACATCCAGTTTATAAGCAGACCCTGGAGAAAATAGTAACATATAATCCAACCATCTGGGTAGAAATGCGTATGATTCATCCCAATCCCCAAATACCCTGACAATTGCCTTCTGCTTTGCTTTCCATGCCTTTCTGTATGAGATATGAAATCCTAGATTTGATGCAATCCTCTCCTGTATTAAGCCAATTTTCACACTAGGCTCTTCACGTATCATTTCTGCAGTTTAACAAACAACAGTGTATTAGCGTTACAAATATGGTATTCATTTAAACATAGAGCATATGGTTGACTTACCGATGATCAATTCACAAATGTAACTAGAGTTAAGTTGTTTGTGATCTTGTGAAAGTGTTTGACTAACACATGTATGGATGTTGTTCCATACGCCTATTATCCATTCATTACCGCCTTTTTTCTGATATGCCCGCATCCTCCACGGACAACCATCATTATGATTTTGACAAATCATAATCAGCCTTTTCGTGTCACTTTTTAAGACAACAGTTGTGCGATTATTTGCCATACAATATTTTTTTATGGACATTTGTACATCCTGCTTGCTTTCAAATTCCTGGTCCTTATAAAGCGCTTGACCCATTTCCCAATTTGGTACTTGTGCCCCCTGCATGTCATCACACTCTTGATCAGGGTGTGCCCAGTTAATGTTTGTGTAATGTGGTATTTGCGACCAAAATGGAACATTATCCTCTCCTGTTTAACACACGTTTCGAATATTGTTAATACATAATTTATATAATAAAAATCTATAAGTAAACTACCTTAAAACTCAAACAGTAAACTAAGCAACCAACCTGCAGCAGGTGGTGGGTCATGCGCACCAACAATACCCGGTGATGGAACCGATTCAACCAAAGCAGTGGACGTTTCAAACTCAAAATCACCATCAACGTCTGTATCCGAAGAGTCACTGTCCCCTGGGACTAGACCTTCATCAACCTCCTCCTCCGAACTATCAGTATCCGGCCATGTCGGATCATACTCATCGCCTTGAGTCACATCTAAGGGTTGTGTTATTGGGAGTGACACATTCATATCTTCGGGATTTTCTTCCGGCTCCCTATTAATGTCTATCAAGTAACTGGTAGGGATAAAATTTTGAGTACTTGCCTCTCCACCGGTGTTTAGTTCCGCATATAACTCGATGTGTGAGGACTCTCCATGCTGTCGAAATGCATCAACCACTAGTGACACATCTTCATCCTCAACCACATCCACAGCAACCCATTGCACGGGGTTACCAGAAGCACATCTTGCAATCAGTCGAGACAGTGATTGACCTCGTTGTAATCTCAACTTCTTGTATATTAGTTTCTTGAGCTCAGTATATTTGCAACGCGGGCTCATGCGGAAGATCTTTGTATCTCCTTCAAACACTTGACCGTTCGGTCCAAAATATCTTCTTCCATTGTAATATAAAAGGCATATTACATCATTGTTATTTTCACTCATTTTGAACTGAAATACAAAAACTTTACAAACAAAAATAGAAACTTCCTTTTATGTAAACCGACGAGAATGACTTTTTTCGGAGAGGGAGTGGGGTTGTTTAAATAAACATAAGTTCGCTGCCTGGGCCAACGACCTGTAACTGTCGGCATATAGTTCGCTTACCAAGGCAGCGAACTAGTTGGGGGACTGCCATGTGTCACCTAGTTCGCCCCTGTGTCAGGCGAACTAGGGGGGGCTGCCACGTGGAACCAAGTTCGCCCCTGTGTCAGGCGAACTAGGTCTGATGCTGCCACTTGGCACCTAGTTCGCCTGGGTGGTCAGCGAACTCCACCTGTCTGTCTGTCAGCATTAAATGCTACCTAGTTCGCTGCTGATGCCAGCGAACTTGTCAACCACCAAATGGCTGACAAATCAGCCCACCAAGGTCGCTGCTGACGGGGGCGAACTACCCTGCGTGGCAGTTTGGGAAATAAGTCCGGTCGCGTGGCATTCCGGTAATAAAGAACGGGAACAGTGGCACAATGGTCACTGTTCCAATGTTTCTTCACTTTCATAAATATTTGCGCCTTTAAATCTTCAATATAAAAACGAAAAACAAAACAGAATTCAACTATTATAAAATGAAGAATGGATATACGCATATTTATTCGCCAGTGATGCAAGCACTTACGACACTGAGTGAAGATTGGATGCTTATAATATTCCAGCATCTCATTTTATGAATTTTCAAATACTAAAAATAAAAAACTCTTCACATTTTTCCACAATTGCAGATAGGATTATATTTACACACCAATGTATAGAAATAATAAAAAAAAAATCTTATTCTAAAAACTTATGCTAATAAATTATACTCGTCGGTGAGGGAAAAAAAAAAGGCTTGTGCGTGGGAAGACGTACCCACAAAGAACAGAGAGGAAGAATGATGAAAATTTGAGCTTGTTGAACAAGCAAGTTGACTTCATGGATCACTCTATAAAGACAGGGTAGTGTTGACTACGGAAAACACAAGCAAGGATGGAAGAGGTTAAGCTACACGGATTTTGGTATAGTCCCTTTGTTTGGAGGGTTCTGTGGACTCTAAAGCTAAAGGGTATCCAATATGATTATACAGAGGAAGACTCCTCCAACAAGACTCCTCAACTTCTTCAATACAACCCAGTGCATAAGAAGGTTCCAGTGCTCGTTCATGCTGAAAAACCCATATGTGAGTCCATGGTCATCGTTGAATACATTGATGAAAAATGGCCACAGAATCCATTGCTTCCTGCTGATCCATATGAGAGAGCTCTTGCACGGTTTTGGGTCAGATATGTTGATGATGATAACATGGTACATATATTATAAACTTTATCTTATGCATTTTTCTAGCCATTCCATAATGATCATGAGCATCTACACTTTTATAAGTCATGTTCAGTTTACCTTTCAGTCTATCCTTTTTTTTGTTTTTTGGTTTTATTTCTCTTATTCCACATAAGATAAATTGTATCCCCTACTCTCACCTCGATTTCTGTGTTCTATTGTTTTCTCTTTTCTTTTTTAAAAAATAAAGTGGATCCCACCATTTGTTGTGAGAATAGGAGAAATTTTTTATCTCATGTGACATAAGAAAAATAAATATTTTTTTTTCATTACTTTCTGAACTCTAAAATTCTTATCATGATTCAAAGTAAAAATAATATTGGGTTTTTTTTTTTTTTTTTTTTCAATTTTTAAAAGGTTTCTGCAGTTTTGGCACTCCTCTTTTGCAGTAATGGTGAAGAGCTAGAGAAGGCAAAAGAGAAGATATGGGAGCTTCTAAGAGTTGTTGAGGATCAGTGCTTAGGTGATGAGAAGAAATTCTTTGGGGGAGACACTATTAACATTGTTGACTTAGCTTTTGGATCCATTATCGGTTTTCTTGAGATTGGGATGGATATCTTTAAAGTGAAGATCCTAGAAGCTGAGAAATTCCCTCGTTTTCATTCATGGTTTATTAATTTTAAGGATGTCCCGGTCATCGCAGAAATTATTCCTGACCCGGAGAAACTTGGCGCTTATGTTAAGTCTATCAGAGACAAAAGATCCATATCTTTTATGAGTGATATATAAAGCCTTTGTATCTTTATGTATCATCTCTCTGTATGCGTATTGCTATGTTCCCAACCTCTATATTTGGGTTTTTCTTACATTACTTGAAAGTAATAAAAGTTTAAGCTGATTGTATTTGCTTTGACAATCAATCAAGCTTCCTTTGGAGGAAACAAAGGGAAATACTTAGGGGCGGCAATTCGTGTTCATAATTTAAAATAAAATAAAATGATTTTGTTTTATAAAATAAAATAAAATGATTTAAAAAATAAAAAAATAAAACGGTAGAAGAGATGAGACAAAGGCGAGCTGAGACAAAAAAAATGAAACAAAGAAGAGATCGAGACCAGAGATCACTAACCGGTGAGGGACGACCGATGACAGTGGCTTGAAGCACGGCGGCGGAGCAGAAGACGGTTGCTCGAAGCACGCGGAGAAGCTTCACTCAGCAAGAAGACGAAGCACGCGGAGAAGCTTCTCTCCCGCGGAGAAGACGGTGGCTTGAAGGTCTTCGTCACGACTTTCTCTCCCATGATGGTGGCTCAAGATCTAGGTTTTTTTTTTAGCTTAAAAAGCCCATTTATACTTACTCCTTTTCGGGTCAAATATTCGGGTAATGGGTATTTTTTGTTCTGATGAGAGCGTTTAAGTTTAACTTGGACGATTATACGAGTTTGTCAAAAAACTCGACGTTTCTGCCATTTCTGGACCAAAAGCGAGTAAATGAAGAACCTGACTCGAAACAGTGTTGCGGAATCGTAAACTCGTTTGCTTTCACGAGTAAACGCGCGAGATTAACAACCATGATCCTTTGCCTTTATTGCCTCGATCTTATCGAGGATTAAAAGACAAGAACAAATATTTGGTGCAGGCTCTGGATGCTGCCTTATTACATTATGATGCTGACATTAGGAAAAGAAATGCAAGAGGACAGAAGCCGAATGGTTATGTTTAGGAAAATATTTTTGTCTCTGCGCACTTCAAGGATCATGCAGTTAACAATTTAGAAATGTAGATTCTATCAATTTTGACGTGACTTCGACAAAATTAAAAAGAATGGGCATTCATCTCTATATCGAGATGAAATCAATTTCTATTAGAAATTTAGAATTAGTGAGCAGGAGCCTTGCTAAATAGTTAACTATCAACATAGAATTACTTGTCAACGCTGTCCCCAGCCAGTCCGAATGAAGTACATTCACAAGTCTTGAGAATTCACGTTCCAGCCCCGTACACCCATGGAACAGTGACCAAAATATCACATTTTGTCAAAAAATTTATCCAAATGCCACGCTTTACCAGACTGCCACGTGTCATAATTCGCTATCACTGGTAGTGAATTTCGTGGCCAATAATTTCCTGACACGTGGTCATATTGCAGACGAAATTCGCTACATAGTGTAGCGAATTATTCACGTGTCAAAAAATCATTCGCGAACATAATATGTTACGTGTAGCGAATTAATATGACACGTGTTATTTTTGCTGATTTTGCATTCTGACGTGGCATATTTCGCTACACAGCGTAGCAAATTATGCCACGTGACATTCTGAAAAAATTTACTGTTAACGTGACAGTCTGATAATTTTTTTTGGTCGGGCGTGATAAAATGGTCACGGTTCACCCACCCCCTCGCTCCTGCCTTCCCTGTACTATATCTTACTTCTGCTTGTCTGGAGCAGTGCATACAACAAAGATTAACATGATTACTTTGTCTTTTTATACACAGTAAATTAGGACATTCGGCCATCTATAGAATTTTATTTGTTGAGTGGTTAGTCACCAAACATCTTGCTACATAAAATGATGCATTCAATTACAAGTGTATATAAAAGCTCATTTTAGTTACTTCTACAAGAAAACCAGCCACGGTATTCTTCCCTTCATATATTTAATTAATTCTGCCAACTTTGTTCAGCTCTGGCAGCTACCCTGACTTGTTTCAAAATTATGTTTGTTTTCTTGACTAGTTAACATTATATCGCTCCTATGAAAACGAGCTTTGACCAATGAATTCTGACTAGTTACCATTACATCTCTGACAGTGAATTGATCTTTATCCTTTTCTTGTGCCGCAATTTGTCTACGGTTCTTTTTAATTATCGCCAGTTCAACATTACAGTCATAAATCAACGAATTAAATGCTAATTTTGACAAAACTTTAAATGATCTTTGACCACTCAATTCCAATGATCCTTGGTAGGGGTATAAATAGTGTAGATTAGGCTAGATTTTAGCTTAAATAGGCTAGATATTTATAAAAAATATTGGGTATGACCTATCTATGTAAGTTCTAAATTATAAGTCTGGCCCGACTTATATTTAAAAATTAAAAATCTTGGCCTAGGACTGTTAAGCCTATTAAACATTCAACAATTAAAATAATATTACTTTATTATTCAAAATTATTAAAATAATATTTTTATTTATTTCCTATGACTTGTTTTCTAAATAGGTTTATTTAAAAGCCTAGGACTGTTCTATTTTATTATTTGCAATAAGACAAATCTGACCTAATATAAGTTAGGCCATAGGCCCTCTGGGCCGACATAGCTCATTTATATCCCTAATCCTAGGTACTTGCATGCTGAAAAGTGTAAGAATGGCGGAGCCAGGATTGGAGGGAGGGGGTGAAAATTAAATTTTTATCTTGCATAATATAACTATTTAGTTTACCTATTGACCTCATAGAAACTCATTTAGGTAATTTCTTACCAAAATATTAACATTTAACAACATTTGAAACACTAAAAAAATATACTATTGGTCGGGTCCAACAGACATAAAAAGTAGTTTAAAACAATAATTAAAAAAAAGAGTGTCTTAACTAAAACAATGCTTTAAATTATATTTTTTTTTTAAATAAAGTAAAAGACTGCAATCAAGTTGCCCAAAAAGTGAATCTTTTAAGTTAGAGCAAACTCATTTTCTCTATATGAAATCACTACACAAAGAGGAACACAACGATGCAAATGAAAAGAGAGCAAAAGGGTGACAAAAGGTCAAAGCTTTCATTAACCAAAACATAGCATATGAAAATAAAAAAGAAAATGCAGAAAAGGTTACACATAACACATACACATTAGGTGAAGTGGAGGTAGATTTCAATTTAAATTTTAAATCAGAACTTCCAAAATAAACACATTTAACAGTAATAACAGTACTATATTTAGTCTTCAACTGCATTAATTTTTTTTTTAGGGGGAGGGGGACGGCCGCCCACCCAAACCTCCCCTGTCTCCACCCCTGCGAATCCCTAATCCTTGGTTACTTGCATGCTGAAAAGTGTACGAAATGCACTCAAGGTGAGTTTGGTGCAAGGGTAAAAATAGATTAAGAACTGGAAATTTTTTATATACATTGGGACTATCAAATTTTTGATGCTCCTTTTCTTTTTTTGGTAAAAGAAAAATACTTTTAAACCCTTCTCTATTATTATATTTCCCTCTCAATATCCTTTTATTTTCCATTTTTGAGAGGGAGCATGATATTCCAGAACTATGAAAAAAACGTTCAACTTCAAAGATAGGTTGCCTATACCTTTTTACTGTTGAAATTAATTTATGGATTTTTTTTTTTTTATTGTCAATACCAAACAGACCGTACACTATTGACAACTATAATAGTGGGGTTCAACTTAATTGGTAAACAAAATAAATTCTCGTATTGTCATTATAAAAAATATGTCGTTTAGCCACATTCAAAAAACGTGGCAAAATCTAACTAAAAACGTGGCTAAATAAAACTACCACAGTTTTGCCAAATGTGGCTAATCCCGGCGTGGCATTTATTTAGCCACATTTTTTCTCTCACTTTGCTACTGCTGGTATGAGTGTGATAGCATTATTTTAGCCACAGTTATTTTGTCATTAGCCACATTATAAATGTGGCTAATTTGTAGGGAGAGAATAAAAAAAAATTATTTCTTTTATAATATGCCGCCACCCAAATTTTAGTTTTTTTTTTTTTTTCAATTAACCCATCCACAATATCCTCAAGTTTGTAGCTACTTCGTGAGGAAAAACAACAAAGATCATCTTCAAGAGTGAGCCAAAAAAGAGTTGCCAGTATCTAAAAGTTTACAATTGAAAAATTGATTCAAGCATCCAGAAGGAAAAACAATTACATCCCTATATCAAATCAGAAAAACAAACATAATGGCATTAGACCTACTCAAGAATAAGTGAGGCATTTCTCTAAAACTTTGTTCATGATATCCAAACTATGTGCCAGTGCAGTGGAAGGGTCCATTGGTTGATATGAATGAATATACTCAATAACTTTTCCAAATAATTAAATTTTACATTTGCATTCGGCCACACCTCTAAAACTTGAGAAAGCAGCCCCAAAGCTTGTGAGAAATTTTCTTGCTGAGAAGTCTTACGAAGAGCTACAAGAACCTGCAGTTACAAATCAGTGTTAGGGTGTTGGTTCACCATCTAGATACAAGAACCTCTAATTTTTATCAACCATAACTACCATGATATTTAGACCAGGACACCTAGTGCGTATTCAATTCATACGTGATATCATAAATTTAAGATAATGAGTTTTATTTGTTTTAATTTATTGAATAATAAAAAGTAACATAACTGCAAAAAGAAATTAAAGTGCATGGTTTTCATCATAAACTATGGGTTAACTTTTTGGTTCATATAAAAGAAAAATATTTAACTAGTTTTTTATATTAATTAATTCTATTTCTAAGCCTATACATTTACAGAGTTATGACTATGTATTCTACTTTACCTGTCATGAATCATCTTATCACCTATCATCCTTCGGGTGGCAGACACCACAACTGTTCCTACTTCGGATATGCTATAATGTAGAAGTTCCATAGCCTGGGAACGAAATTTTCAGTAAATATGTTCCTCTACCCTCTCTTTCCAAATCTCCTTTCCCAGCCATTCCACTTTGCTTGTATGTTTCGGATGAGGGGTCTGCCAAGGAGTCCATATCTAGCGGGTGCAACTTTTTAATGTAGGTGGTGCGTTCTTACTAGAATATTACTTTAGAAGTAAACCCATATTGGTTTTTTAAGTATGAAACTTCGTTGCTAGAGTCATGCCATAAGACTAAAGTAATGATGCTAGGAAGTAAAATGGAATTTGAATAATCTCATAGTAGGAACCATGCCAGAAAGAATAGTGCAAAAGAGCTAACTACTTTAACACATCAATAGGTTTAGATTATTTGAACAGACCATATGCGGGTATAACGACTAAAGTAATGATGGAGTATAGCAGGCGGTTATGCAATGTTGGACCAATATTAAAGAACAACTTTATGTGACAATCAAATACCAGAAACAGAAAAACCACCTGCATGAATTTTATTTTATTTTTTGTAGATAAAAGAAGAGATTCAAACAGAAAAACTATACTCACTTCTATGTTGTACAAACTGCTCTAATAATGATAGGCAATATTAAATAGTAACTAGATTTTATTGCGACATATAGCTTTTAGAAGGCATTGTAAAATCAACTTGCACTAAGTCTAGACCATAGATAAAGTTATATCCAACATCTATTTTAAAGAGGGAAAAAGAGATAAAAAAATTAATTCAATTAAAGCATGTTAAATGATATTTGAAAACAGAAAAATAGAAATGCTAGGGGATATTTGAAATTAGTAAATGAGCATTTTAAATAGGCAATATAACAACTTTGCAAGGGTGAAAGTGTAAAACAAACCACTCCACCAAAATGCTGAACATCTTCATGACCATTTCAACACGAAAATTTTGTACCTGCAAATTCAATCACACTAAGTATGCTTTAATGTAGTCAAGGTTGCATCAGAGTCACACGCTTACATCCACGTGCTTCACATTTGATAGTCATTCAACCATTTGGGCCTTATCTTACTTCTCCTGGACACTCTAACTTTTGGGCTTGGCAAATGGTTCCTTACATCTTCATCCCAATTAACAGACTGCACTTCATCTATAGCTGGCTCGTGCATATCATATATCGTGATGAAATTGCTATTAGAAGTTTAGAATTAGTGAGCAAGAGCCTTGCTATATAGTTAACTACCACCATATAATTATTTAGGGGTGTGAAAAATAATAAAAAAACTGAACCGAACGATGAACCAAAGTGGATTGCACTTAAAATAACATGTTTTTAAAGAATTAGTTTATGAACCAAACCGATTTTTAAAGAATCAGTTCATGAACCAAACCGGTATTTAAAAAACCAGTTCATGAACTGAATTAGTTTTTAAAATCAGTTCAAAAATCAAACCGATTTCGAACTAAACCGATTTTTATTACTTTATTTTTTTTTAATTTTTTAATTTTTTCCTTAAAAGAATAAGTCGACCCGAACCGGTTCCGAACAGATTTCGAACCGAACCAAATCAGTTTTGAACTGAACCGAACCGATTTCGAACCGCACCGGTTTCTAATTCAGTTCGATTTTTAAAAAAATTCTGTTCGATTCTACCTATGCACACCCCTAGAATTACTTGTCAATGCAGTCCTTGGTTAATCCGAATGAAGTACATGTACAACAAAGGTGTAAAGATACAATTCAACCCAGAATTTTAAGCGGTTGAATGATGATCTTTTCAATATTTTATATTACTTTTTAAATACACCTTTTTATGCAAGAGTTGGGCTTGAAATGAAGGCAGTTAGAATCGAACTCATTATCTCATAGGCAAAACTTTAATACTATATAAAGAATTAATTTAACACAAAAATTTAAATTGCTGGTTAAAAACAAATTAATGTGTTTATTTTTTGGTAAACAAAACATAATGGTTTATATTAGGGTAATATTTTTTTCCTTTTACATGACACAAGTAATTTTCTTACACAAACATAAAAGTGGGCCATCAATTTTTTTATTTTTCTTTTATTTTAAAAATAATGGACTCATAATTAATTATCTCTATGATATGACCTAAGAATTTTCCTACAACTTAATATTAGTTTTTCCTTTTATATTATTCTTTCACAAAACTTTAACAAGATTACAGCTTTGTGCAGACGGAAAATGATTACTTTGTCTTTTTCGTAACAGTTAACACTGTACATTAGGGGCTCCGAAATTTGTTGGAATCCTGACTAAAATGTCACTGTTTATTAATTTTTTTACCTAAATGTCACGTAAACAGTGTTATTTTTCAATCTGCCACGAGGGCAAGTTCGCTACCCGATATAGCGAACTCGGTTTGCTGACGTGTCATATTTTTAATAAATAACAAGTATCAAATTTTAAAAAATAAATAAATAAAAATTAATGAAGTTCGCCTACCATGTAGGCGAATTTGATTAAAATCAAGTTGTTGTTCACTAAAAACGTGACACGTCAGCAAGCCGAGTTCGCTACACCAGGTAACGAACTTGCCCCGTGGCAGATTGAGAAATAACACTATTTGCGTGACATTTAGGTAAAAAAGTTGGTGAACAATGACATTTTAGTCACCGTTACAAATTTGGCCATCTATAAAATTTTATTTGTTGAGTGGTTAGTCGCCAAACATCTTAATACAATGACGCATTCAAGTACAAGTTTCTTGTAACATTAAGTTCATTTTAGTTACTTCTACCATAAAACCAGCTAGCCATGGAATTCTTCTCTTCATATATTTAATTATTATTATCAACTTTGTTACGCTCTGGAAGCTACCTTGACTTGTTTCAAAATAATGTTTGTTTTCTTGACAAGTTACCATTATATACCACGTATGAAAACGAACTTTGACCAATGAATTTTGACTAGCTACCATTATATATCTGACAGTGAATTGATCTTTATCCTTTTCTTGTGCAGCAATTTGTCTACAGTTCTTTGTAATTCTGGTCAGTTCAACATTACAGTCATAAATCAAAACGTATTACATGCTAATTTTGACAACTTTAAATTATCTTCGACCACTCAATTCCAATTTCCAATGATACTTGTACTTGCATTCTGAAAAGTGGACAAAATACACTCAAGGTGAGTTTGGTGCAAGGGTAAAAATAGGCGCATTGTGTGGATAATTGATCAAAATGTCATTGTTCATTAATTTTTTTACCTAAATATCACGTGAACAGTATTATTTTCTAATCTGCCACGGAGGCTAGTTCGTTTCTGACACAGGCGAAATCGATTTGCTGACGTGTCATATTTTTAGTAGATAACAAGTATCAAATAAAAAAAATAAAAAAATGAAGGTCGCATACATGGTAGGCGAACTTAGTTAATAACAGAGGTCGCCTGTATCAGAAGTGAACTCTGACACCACCAGCTTCCTGACACATCATCGTGCATAGTTCGCTACTGCTGCAAGCGACCTTGCTTGTGTGGCAGTTTGGAAAATTAGTTCAAGAGCATGGCATTTAGGTAAATTTGTGTGGGAACAGTGACACAATGGTCACTGTTCCGTATTGTGTGGTATCGCGTTCCATTATAGTGTCGATATAACGAAAATATTTGTTATGTTTCAGGATCACTTAATATTTGGTGTTCCCTCTCACAACACTAATTCTTTCTTTCCTTTTTATCCCTATTGTTTTTTCTTTTTTTTTCACTTTTGTCCTCTTATTTACACTAAAGAACCACCTAAAAAATGGTGATCACAGACCACTATAAATTCTCTTCCATATAATATAGCTATGCAATGTATAGAAATAAGAAAATCTTATTCTGAAAACTTATGCTAGGAAAAAAAAAAAAAAAAGGCTTGTGCGTGGAAAGATATGCCCCCAGAGAACACAGAAGAACGAAAAAAAGCTTCAAATGATGTTTGTTCGATTTGACTATTACATATATTTATTAGTCTAACTAAGTCAGTGATGCAAGCACTTACGACACTCAATCAAGATTGGATGCTTATAATATTCCATCATCTTATGAATTTTCAATGGAAAATATGTCCCTGCAAAAAAAAATATATAGAACTAAGAAAATCTTATTCTAAAAACATATGCTAATAAATTAGTGGGTATGTTTTGCTCCTATTACATGAAAAAATATATCTTCCAGCAAATATATAAAAAATCGTGTCACTTTCTTTTTTAAATAAGTGGGCCCTATAATTTCTTAATCTCTGCATGCCGAGACAAAATTTCTTTGAAGGGTCATTACTGCGGGTTGGTGAGAGATAAAAGTCTTGTGCGTGGAATGACGGTGGCCACAAAGAACAAGAAGAAGAATAAAAAAAATTTCAGCTTGTTGAACAAGCAAGATGACATCATGGATCACTCTATAAAAACAGGGTAATGTTGGCTAAAGAAAACACAAGCAAGGATGGCCGAGGTGAAGGTACACGGATTTTGGTATAGTTTCCTCACTTGGAGGGTGGTGTGGGCCCTAAAGCTGAAGGGTATACCATATGAGAACATAGAGGAAGACCGCTTCAACAAGAGTCCTCAACTCCTTCAATACAATCCAGTTCACAAGAAGGCTCCAGTTCTAGTTCATGCTGGAAAACCCATATGTGAATCAATGATTATTGTTCAATACATTGATGAAACATGGTCACAGAACCCATTGCTTCCTGCTCATCCATATGAGAGAGCTCTTGCACGGTTTTGGGTTAAATATGCCGATGACTTGGTACATATTTATAAACCTTATCATATGCATTTTTCTAGTCATTCCATCATGATCATGAGCATCTGTACTTTCAAAATCCATGTTCAGTTTACCTTTCAGCTATAATTAAATGAGAAAATTTATTGTGGTATGGGATTACCATTTTTTCACGTGGTCCCTAGTGTAAATGGGAAGGGAAAATTGAGAAAAAATAAAAATAACAGGGTAAAAAGGGAAAGAAAAAATTAGCATCGTTAGAATGAGCACCAAATCATTCGGTGGTCCTGAAGTATGTATAAAAAGTATTTCCTAATTAAACTTAGTATACCTTGTTTTTTTTGTCATTGCATGTGTTGAAAGAACTAATTCAACCCAAAAACCTTAAGGTCATATGTACGGTCTTTTTAATACGTTATAATTTATTCTCTAACACCCCTCACGCAAGAGTCCTTTGGACTTGAAGCATGGATATGACATAAGATCATTATTGGTCTGTCTTATGCTGCACAAGCCCCTTTTTTGGTCTGCTTTGTGCTTTTCTTAATTCCACTTGAAAGTGAGGCGTTGAGGATTGAACTCGCCCCTGAAACTCTGATACCATGTTAAAGAACCACTTCAACCCAATACCTTAAAATTATAAGTGATTCTCTTTTTAATACTTTATATTTTTTTTCTCTTGCTTTCTATGCTCTAAAATTCCTATCTTGTTTAAAAGTGAAAATAATATTATATATGGGTCAATTTTTAAAGATTTCTTCAGTTGGGGCACTCTTCCATGGCAAAAATACTGGCGAAGAGCGGGAGAAGGCCATAGAAAAAGTGAGGGAGCATCTAAGAGTTGTTGAGGATCAGTGCTTAGGTGATGAGAAGAAATTCTTTGGGGGAGACACTATTAACATTGTTGACATAGCTTTTGGATCCGTTGCAAAATTTATTGAGATTGAGGAAGATGTCTATGGAGTGAAGGTCGTAGAAGCTGAGAAACTCACTCGCTGGCATTCATGGTTTAATAAATTCAAGGATGTCCCAGTTATCGCAGAAAACCTTCCCGGCCATGAGAAAACGGTAGCTTGTTTCAAGTCTATCCTAGAAAAACTTATGGCAGCTTAAAGAAACGGCAGCTTTTATGAAGTAATAAATAATAAGGGAATTAAGTATATCATGTAACAGATAGAGTACTGAGGTCTATTATTTTTTCATTTTATTTAATTTTTTTAAATAATGGATCTCATTATTTTAATTTTGTTGCATGAGATAATTATTCCATTTACTTCTAATAAAGCATTTCTCTCTATATGCGTGTTTCTATGTTAGCAACTGTTTGGGTTTGTCTTAATATAATCCAAAGAAAAAAAAGTTTAAGCTGATTGTATTTGCTTTGATATTAAATCTAGTTTCCTTTAAAGAAAAAAAAATTAGAATCATGCTCGAATATCAAGAGCCAGTTTGACATATATATTTTTTAAATTAAAAGCTATTAAAAAAAAGAATTTAGGAAATAAGATTAAAAGCTATTTAATATTTATATAAAGTTATTATCAGAGTTTTGATCTGAGAGGGATAAAATAATTTGTTATTAGAATAAATTATTTAAATAAATAAAAAAAGTTATGAATAAAAGTTTATAATAAAATTATAATTGAAAATAAATGTAAGAACTCTTAAAAATTGATATACATATTAAAAAGGTTTCTCCTATGAGTTTTTATCTTTTAGTTTTTTTTTTCTGTATAATTTTTTTTTCTATAATAAGAATTTTTGTAAAATTATATTTAATTAAGCTTATAATTACAAGAGAAGTTAAAAATAAGAGCAGGAAACAAACCAAATTGGTTGCTACTCTCCCCTTTGAATTCAATTGACCCACATAACTCATTATATTTTGACCCAAAAAATGAATACATAAGTCTTTCAATCTGTTCCCAATGCGAGACTCTGTCACTCAATTTTTTTAACAATTTTTTTAACAATGCGAAATTGTGAGAACAAATTTAAAATGTCAAAGGAGGGATTTTAACCACACCTATGTGTTACAAGAGAGATCACAAAGAGGAATCAATGGTAGAGCGAGCAAAACGGGCTCGGCTCGGCGGGCCATCCTGCCCCATCGACTAAACTGGGCGAGGCGGGCTGAGTTTTTTAATCCATCTCAAAAGTGGGGTGGGACGGACTCATTTTTTGGCGGGCATAGGCGGGTAGAGGCGGGTCAGTGTAAAATAGGCTCAGGCTGGCGGGCCAACACGCCCAACCCGCCAAACGGGGCGGGACGGGCTCAATTTTTTAGCCCACTTTTAAAAACAGGACGGGACGGACTGACTCATTTTTTAACGGGTTGATGACGGGGTGGGGCGGGACGGGGCACCCACTTTGCCACCTCTAATCAAGGGACAAGAAAAATCAGGGAGCGAATATTTTTGCAAAAGAAGGAAAATCCAGAGTAGGTGGTTCTTGCGATTTACCCAAGAATGCAGAGGAAGAGTAAATGAAATTTCCGTCCCCGATAGAAAATGCAAAACCCATAATCCTTTGCCTCTATTTTATTTAAGGAAAAAATAAATTTTATGTTGTAGGAGAATTCTAATCTCATGTCATAGATATATCAAGTGTGGGTCTCACCTATTAAAAAATAAAATAAAAAACAAAAAAAATGAGTGGCACATTTTTTTATGGTGTGTGCAGGAAGGGTTTGTTTTCTCATGAAACATGAGAAAAACAAACCCCTTTAATTTAACGGAAAAATTTTTATCATTTTAATTGACACAACTTATATCTTTTCACTCTCACAGAGAAGTAGGACTCACAACTTTATTTTTTTTGTCAACTCTCTCTCCTCATTTATATATCTTTTTCTCTCTCTTAAAATGATATAACTTTACATCCTTTAAAATGATACACACCTTATCCTTATTTGAAAGGTAACAAGCAACATACAAGTATCAAAACCAATGGTTAACTAATATATATATATATATATATATATATATATATATATATATATATATATATATATATATATATAGGGGTTATCTTTTCTCAAGCTGCCGGAGATAACTTTATCTTCGGCTACTAAATCATAACCGTATAAAGATGGATCAATGGTGATAAAGGAAGAGAGAGAAAAATGGAATCATAACCATTCACAGGTGAATCAATAAATTTAAGGAAACAAATAATCAAAACGATGTAATTTTGGTGTGGCCGGAGATAAACTTATCTCAAGCAGGTTAGAAATGTTTTTCCCATATATATATATATATATAGGTTATTCTACCTATCATTTTTACTGCCTACCTTTGTCTACTATTCTCTACTACCGTTAGATTAAAATCTAAAGAAGAGAGAGAAAGACAAATGTTAGTTAAGATTCTGATCTAACGATATTGGAGAGTGATAGGCAAAGGTAACAGAAAAAATGATACGTAGATTAACTTATCTATATATACATATTTCAAATTTCTTTTGTAATATTCAAATGAGATAAGTTATTCTACCTACTATTTTTCTGCCTACCACTCTCCAATACTGTTAGATCAGAATCTTAACTAACATTTATTGGTAGGCAAAATTAGACAGAAAAAATTATAGATAAAATAACCTATCCGTAATTAAATTTGAGTGAATTTACGGAGGCAAGTACTTATTCATGAAACACTCCCCTAATCAATTTTTTTGCTGACTTTCATAAATATTTGCTCGATATAAAAACGAAAAAAAAAAAAAAACAAAATCTAATTTTAAAAAACGATTATAGAAAGAACTATGGATATACACATATTTTATTTTTTTGGTGAAAGGATATACACATATTTATTAGTCAACTAAGTCAGTGATGCAAGCACTTACGACACTGAGTCAAGATTTGATGCTTACAAGATTCCATCTTCCTGTGAATTTTCAAATACTCTTCACTTTTCCACATATGCAGATAGGATTATATTTGCACTATACAATGTATAGAAATAAGAAAATCTTATTCTAAAAACTTATGCTAATAAATTATACTTGTCGGTGTGTGTGTGTGTGTGGGGGGCGGCGGAAATGGCTTATGCGTGGGAAGACGTGCCCACAAAGAACAGAGAGGAAGAATGACAAAAATTTGAGCTTGTTGAACAAGCAACTTAATTAAATGATATCATGGATCACTATATAACGACAGGCTAGTGTTGGCTAAGGAAAACACAAGCAAGGATGGCTGAGGTAAAGCTACACGGATTTTGGTATAGTCCCTTTACTTGGAGGGTGGTATGGACCCTAAAGTTTAAGGGTATACCATATGAAAACATCGAGGAAGACCGCTACAACAAAAGTCCTCAACTTCTTCAATACAACCCAGTTCACAAGAAGACTCCTGTGCTTGTTCATGCTGGAAAACCCATATGTGAGTCAATGATTATTGTTGAATACATCGATGAGATATGGCCACAGAACCCATTGCTTCCTGCTGATCCATATGAGAGAGCTCTTGCACGGTTTTGGGTCAAATATGCTGATGACTTGGTACATATTTATAAACTTTATCTTATGCATTTTTCTAATCATTCCATCATGATCATCACGAGCATCTGTACTTACAAAATTCATGTTCAGTTTTCCTCTCAGCTATAATTAAACTTAGTGTACCACTGTACCTTGTTTTCTTCTCATTACTTTCTATGGAACAATTATCAAAATGTCATGTTTTATCAATTTTTTTACTTAAATATCACACAAATAGTATTTTTTACCGGACTGCCACGTGTCATAATTCGCTACCATTGGTAGCGAATTTCGTGGCCAATAATTTCGTGACACGTGATTATATTGCAGGCGAAATTCGCTACACAGTATAGCAAATATGTCACGTCAGCTTTTTCCTGCGAGAGTGTGACAGGTGTCAAAAAATCATTCACGAGCATAATATGCTACACAGTGTAGCGAATTACTACCTGCTTGACACGTGTCATTTTTGCTGACTGTGCATTCTGATGTGACATAATTTGTTACACTGTGTAGCGAATTATTTACAAGCATATTTCGCTACACAATATAGTGAAATATCCCACGTGTCATTTTGGAAAAATTTATTATTGACGTGGCAATCTGATAATTTTTTTTGCCAGACGTGACAAAATGATTACTGTTCCTGCTCTAAAATTCCTATCTTGATTAAAAGTGAAATTAATATTATGGGTCAATTTTTTTAAGATTCCTTCAATTTGGGCAATCTACCATAGCAATAGTAACGAAGAGCGGGAGAAGGACATAGAAAAAGTAAGGGAGCAACTAAGAGTTGTTGAGGATCAGTGCTTAGGTGATGAGAAGAAATTCTTTGGGGGAGACACTATTAACTTTGTTGACATAGCTTTTGGGACCGTTGCAAAATTTATTGAGTTTGGGGAAAATATCTTTGAAGTGAAGATCGTAGAAGCTGAGAAACTCCCTCGCTTGCATTCATGGTTTAATAATTTCAAGGATGTCCCAATCATCGCAGAAAACCTTCCTGACCATGAGAAAACGATAGCTTGTGTCAAGTCTATCATAGAAAAAAATTCGGCAGCTTGAAGGAAACGTTAGCTTTTATGATGTGATAAATAATAAAGCATTGTATCTTTGTGTGTCATTTCTCTCTATATGCGTATTTCTATGTTATCAACCTCTATGTTTGGGTTTTTCTTGATACACTCGAAAGAAATAAAAGTTTAAGCTGGTTTGTATTTGCTTTGATATTAAATCTAGTTTCCTTCATATGAAAGAGGGAGAAAAAAAAAACTAATAGAATCATGCTCGAATATCAAGAGCATTTTCGGCATATCTTTTTGGGAATACTATTTTTGCAAATTGTGACAGAACAGACAAGAAAAAGTATTCTCTCGTGAAAGTTTTTTTTTTTTCTCATTCCATCAAAGCATTTTTTTTCTCATCTTTCATTGTAAAAATAATATTTACTATTTTTTTTAAGTAAAAGCTGCTTTTAAGTTAAAGTAATAAAAAATGGGTTCATTTTTTTTACGATTAACGTAAATAACTTATTTACAATGAGCCTAAAATGACGTCGTTTTGAGACGGAAATTAAGTATTTTTGTAATTATAATTTATTTCAGGGTTATTATAATCTTTTTCATTATAATTTTTTTTTAACCCAAAACGACATCGTTTTGGAAATGAATGTAGATAATTTATCTAGATTCACTTTAGAAACATTAAAGCCATAAAAAATTTAGAAAAAAAATATTAAAAACTATTTAATAATTATATAAAATTGTTATCAAGGTTTTGATGAAAGAGATATGAAATGATTTGTTGTTAGGATAAATTATTAACATAAAAATAATAATTTATGAATAAAAGTTTCTGATAAGAGTATAATTAAAAAATAAATTTAAGAATTCTTAAAAATTGATATATATTTTAAAAAAGCTCCTCATGATCTTTTAGCTTTTAGTTTTTTTTTTTTTGTTATAAAAAAATACTTTTTATAATAAGAGATTTTTTAAAATTATGTTTGGTTAATCTTATAATTATAAACAAGAGTAGACAACAAATATCAAACTGGTTGCTACTCTCCCCTTTGAATTCAATTGACCCAAATAACTCATTATATTTTGACCCAAAAAATGAATACAATGGTCTTTCAATCTATTCCCAACAATGTGAGACTCTCTATCACTCAATTTTTTTAACAATTTCGTCCCGAAATCATGAGAACAAATATTAGAATGTTAAAGGAGGGATTTTAACCACACCTATGTGTTACAAGAGAGACCACAAAGAGGAATGAAGAGACAAGAAAAAACAGTGAGCGAATATTTTTGCAAAAGAAGGAAAATCGAGATCTTGCGATTTACCCAAGAATGCACAGGAAGAGTAAATGAAACTTCCGTCGCCCACAGAAAATGCAAAACCCGTAATCCTTTGCCTCTGTTTTATTTAAAAGGTAGTAAACGACATAAAAGCATCAAAACCATGGTTAACTATTTTTTAATCAACCACATAATCTTTTTGAGATACGTTTACTTAGGTTCAGAAGTAACAACTTAAAAAGTCCTGATAACCAAAAAGATACGCTCACAAGTAACAATTTTCTATTTAAACAGAGTATTTGGAAGAAGAAAAAAAAAAAAAAAAAAACAGGTGACTGGGCTGCACAATGATGTCTTATTTAAAATTACAATAAATCATAGAGTTGATTGCAAATTATCAAGTACCATTGGCAAAGCTAATTAACAGCCATCAACTACAACCATAAGTATTATAGTTTAGCATAGATTAAATATACTAAGGGTTTATCATCTATCATTTATCGTGACCACAAAAAATTTCCTACACACACAACATTTTGTGGAGCTCGCAGCAAAAAAAAATATTTCTGGCACGCAAAACGAATCTCTATCAGATAACACAATCACTTTTCCTACAACATAGCTCTTATAAAACCCATATACTAAATCTAGGCATAGTGAAAGAAAAGCTTGAGTTTATGCAAAGCTTTTAAATTAAACTCTCCTCAATCTATCATGCATTTTCAGTTCATCATTAACTTCCAGCAACCGAAGGTCCAAAAATTATTAAAAGGTCAAGAGAACGAAAAAGATACTCTCAACATTCATATGGTTATGCTCCATAGCCTCTAGAACACGAAACATTTCCTCCATTTCTAGCTTCTTTACATACACAAACCTCACTTCTATCACATGGCTGAAAAACACTTTTTACTCGATTATTTCAAGTTTCAACCTTTAGCTATCTAACAACTTTAACCTAAAAAACAAGCTATCTACATAAGGGAGTATATTATGGAAATGTCTAACCTTGCTGGAAAGCTAAAGGCATTAAAGGTAGAGCTGTCATCTGAGTTGCTCATGTACTTGGTTATTATCTCTCATCTTGCACAATGCGATCAATTTATAGTGAGTTACAATACCCAAAAGTACAAATTGACTCTTAATGAGCTCTTTGCTCCTGTGTGCAAGTGGAAGAAAGGCTTCAGCGAGAAAGTATTGATAGCGCTCACTTGGCATCAGCCTCTCAGAATAAGAGAAAGAAGAGAGCTAAGGACACTGCAGATGAATCACTTATGCTAAAGAAGCAAAAGAAACAGGATAAGGTATTTACCTGCTAATTTTTTGCTCAAAGAAGAAAAAAACTCTTAAAGATATGGTAAGAAGTGTGATTAGTCATTATTCTTTACCTGAATCACTTTGGGGAGAAGCACTGAAGACTGCAGTTTATGTCCTTAATAGGTTTCAACTAAAGTAGTGACCAAAACCTTTTATGAGCTATGGACTGGAAAGAAACCTAGCATAAGGCATTTACTCATTTAGGGTTGTCCAGCTGAAGCAAGGCCTTGTTGGCCGAATGGAAGAAAATTTGACTCAAGAATAATCAGCTATTATTTTGTTGGATATACTGAACGTTCTCAGGGTTTTAAGTTTTATAATCCCACTACAAGATCTTTTTTGGAGACGGGAAATGCCAGATTCCTTGAGAATGTTGAGTTTTAAGGGAAGATAAAGTAAGAAATGTTACCTTTGATGACGAAGAAAATTATATTCCTCTTCCTAATATTGTCATCATTCAAGATGCAATTCCTATACAAACAATTAATGATCAGGTACCTATTCATGACATTATTATAGAACAGGCTTCGGTTCCTGATATTACTTTGGGTCAAGACAACAATGAACCACCTCCTTTGCCACATAAAAAACAAACTCAAGAAATGCCATTAAGGAGATCCATTAGAGAAAGGAGAAACGCAATTCCAGATGATTATATTGTGTTTCTTCAAGAGCATGAAAATATTTTAGGCTTAAAGGAAGATGATCCAATCAACTTCCAACAAATCTTAGAAAGCTCTGATGCTCATAAATGGATTGATGTCATGAAAGATGAGATGAAGTCTATGAAAGATAATGACGTTGGGATCTTGTCGAGTTACCTAATGGTGCAAAACCCATTGGTTGTAAATGGATATTTAAAACCAAAAGAAATTTCAAAGGCAACATCGAAAGATATAAGGCATGTCTTGTTACTAGAGGTTTCACTCAGAAGGAAGGCATAGACTATAAAGAGACCTTCTCTCTAATTTCTACGAAGGACTCTTTTTGGACCATAATGGCACTTGTGGCTCATTTGGATTTAGAGCTACATCAGATGGATGTAAAAACATCGTTTCTCAATGGTAAATTTGACGAGACCATTTATATGGTGCAATCAGAAAACTTTGTATTTGGAGATTCAAAGTGTATGGATTGTAAATTAAAGAAGTTCATCTATGACCTTAAGCAAGCTTCTCGTCAATGGTATCACAAATTTCATCAGGTTATCATCTCCTATGGCTTTGAGGTGAATTTGGTAGAAGATTGTGAGTACCACAAGTTTAGTGAGAGTAAATTCATATTCTTTTTAAAAAAAAAATGTAAATTCATATTCCTGATACTATATGTTGATGATATATTACTTGTCATCAGCAATATAGGCTTATTGCATGAAACCAAGAAATTTCTCACTAAGAATTTTAAGATGAAGGATTTTGGTGATGCATCTTTTGTCTTAGGAACACAGATATTTAGAGATCTCTATCCAGGTATCCTACGGTAATCACAAAAGGCCTATTTTGAAAAGACTCTAGATAGATTTGGTATGAAGGATTGTACATAAGGAGACACGCCCATATCTAAAGGAGACAAGTTTAGTCTTGGTCAAGGACCCAAAGGTACCTTATGTTTCGACAGTAGGAAGCCTTATGTATGCCCAGATTTGTACTCGCCCTGATATAGCATTTATAGTGGGAGTATCAGGTAGATACTTGAGCAAGCCAGGAGTGGAACATTGGAAAACAGTCAAGAGGGTTATGAAGTATTTAAAGAGAACAAAAGATTACATGCTCACATTTTGGAGGTCAGGTGAATTAGAGATCATTGGGTATTCTGACTCCGATTTTGCTGGTTGCCAAGATAGTAAAATATCCACGTCGGGTTATGTCTACATGTTTGCTGGAGGAGCTATTTCTTGGAAGAGTGCTAAGCAGACACTTGTAGCTTCCTCTACTATGACCACTGAATTTATAGCTTGTTTTGAGGCGTCCAACCATGGGGTATGGCTGCGAAATTTTGTCACAGGGTTGCATATAATAAGTGGTATTGAAAAGCCACTAAAGATTTATTGTGACAAAACAATAAGTACGTTGTATTTCAAAAATAACATAAGCTTTTCAAAATCAAAGCACGTCGATATAAAGTTTCTGGTTGTTAAAGAAAGAGTTCAGAGTGGAGATTTCCATAAAACACATAGGGACGAACTCCATGCTTGGGGATCTGCATACTAAAGGCTTAGTGCCCAAGGTCTTTCACGAGCATACTGCTCATATGGGTATTATTTTGTTTGATGACACTATGGTTTAGTGAGAGTTCTTTATGTTCGCGTTCTATGTAAAAACATTTATATGTTTGTTTTTTGTAGAATAAAAATTTTGATATTATTTTCACTCTGAATGTGTATATTTTGTGCTTGTGTTTTTGCTTTCTGCATGCAGAAAATTAAGGATTGATCTCATAAGGACTAAAGTAGGACCAATTGGAAATAGGCATGGTAGAGATCACATTGCACGTAATTTCCACGCCACTCATCCATACTTGATCTATGTTGTTGAATATATCGGTGTAATGACCATGGAAGGTTTAGTTATACTTGACAGTGACAAAAGCCGACATGATCTCATATTAATATAGGAGATAGACTATATCTAAGGAGGAATCTAAGGATAAATAGCATACAGTTGCTTATTAAGGATATATGATATAATTATCTCAAGTCAATGTGTAGCCCAAGTCGGAGACTATTAGGAAATTATATTTCCAAATATATTTGTGGGCTATATATTGTATTAATAATTATATTATGTTATTTTATAACATATATTGGATAAATTAAAGTGATCAAATAAAAATACCCAAATAGATTCCTCAGTAAGTGTGGTATAAATGGGTGGATATCAGTGTTGAGCCAATTGGATATAATGGGAGCTTACTAGTCCAACAATAAAGAAAACACTATAAAAGATTATGGTCCCAATATGTCAAATAATAACAACCCTAGTTTCTTTTCCCCATCAAGAGAGAGACATCACACTAAAGAATAAGGATTAGGGCTATCTAATTTAGGAAGATGACATACCCCATATAAAGAAGATCATACTAAAGAATAAGGATTAATGCTATTCGATAAAGGAAGATGGCATATCCCAAAGGAGAAGATCAAATTTATTCCACTATTATAGAGACAAATATGCCTTCACATTTATGTTAATATCCCTTTATAATTTGATATGATGGATTTTGATTTATCTGTAATGGTTATCACCATATGATTAAGAGGAATTATTATTCCTTCACCTCTTCGAAATTTGTCATGCCCATGCGAAAAAGAAAGAAAAGCAAACCTTTCAAAAGTTATGTCAGGGGTGTCAGGCTTTCCAATTGAAAGCATTCAAATCCAGTTAAAATTCAATGGAAAGCATGGCAAGTTTAATTATTGAAAGCACACTGAGAGAATTTATTACGGTTCGGGATTATCATTTTTAGGTGGTCACTTAATATAAATGAGAAGGTAAAATTAAAAAAAGAGGAAAAATAACATTAATAGAAAAGGAAAGAAAAAATTGAAGTATAAAAAATATTTCCAAAGCACATGGCGGGAGCATGGAGAAGACAAATGTCATAAGAAATGTTCTCTCTTCTTTACTTTTGTAGCCATTGAGATTTTTCGGATTAGCATATTCCATCTTTTATTTTTTATTTTTTTATATAAAATAGTGATAAGAATATAAAGTAAATTTAATATACCTTGTATAAATAAATAATAATGAATTTTTTCTAGTAACATTTTAAAAAGTAAAAAAATAAAAAAATTGTTTGATTAAAAAATTCTATATGTATTTAATATTAAAGATATTATATATATTAAAAATATTATTTAATATTAAAATATATCTTAACGTGTCAAACTCTAACACTTTTTATAATTAACATATCGGCGTGTCGTGTCCATATCAACATCGATGCAACAGGATACACGAATATTTCATTATACAAGTAACATCCTCTGAATTTTAAGTATATTATTGAATTTTAAGTAAATTATTTTACAAACTTATTTAGTTACTATAAGATTCTTTTATATTATTTTACACTTAAAAAATATCAATATATAATAAAAAAATTATTTTTCTCTAAAACTATTTTCAATAAACGCAGACATATATTTCAAATTTATTATGCATTATTGAAAGGCGAGTGCAGTGCTAACGCAGGCAGGTAGCCATCAATCAACCACTCCCTCACTTTCATAAATATTCGCACCTTCAATGTATAAACGAAAAGTAAAACAAAATCTAATTAAAGAAAATGATAATAAAATGAAGCATGGACGTACACATATTTATCAGTCACTGTCAGTGATGCAAGCACTTACGACACCGACCGAGTCAAGAGTCAAAGCGCCTAAAAAGCTGTTCAGAACTGTCCACAAAGACGGATGGATTATGGGCACTGTTATGAAACTCGGCTCCACTTGGTCGGATCGATTTCGAATCAATCATCGGATCAATTTGATTAAAAATAATGAGACAGTAACCGGTCAGATCATGTAATTTTACAAAAAGAATAAAAATAAAAAATAAAATTATTTCATTAAAAAATATAGAACTCATCTTTAAAAAATTTATAATTTTATTTTCTACTAATGTACTCTTTTACAATAATTTTAAATTTCAGTTTCCAATATTGATGCAATTTGCGAAACAATCAATTAAGAAAATATGCATATGTCGTTTCAATGTAGATGAAATTGAGAAATATGAGTTCATAATATCTGACCTTTTGAATATCATTGAGAGGTATATTTATGCGAGTTCTTAGTTGCAATTTAAATTGATATAGTAATAGCGTGCATTTTTATTTATTTGTGCTTTATGAACTTGAAAAAGTGTGATTGGTAACTTTTGAGCTTATTTAGTGAACCTTGTTTAATTCATTTTAAATATGAAGAATATAATTAAATTTATATATTCATAATTATATATTTATATATATCCGGGTCAACCGGTCTGCCCAGCGATCCAGACCTACAGTATCTCGACCGGGTCGATGCCCGAGTCGGGTTTAATAATACTGATTATGCTATATTGTGTGAGGGAATATTTTTACTACAAAAAAAAAGCTCATTATTAATTTATTATTTATCTAATCATTATTGGATCAGTATTTTCTTTCTCTTTAGAAATTTTTTAGTATTCCTTCTCTCTCTGATCCAATGATGATTAAATAAGTAGTGGGTTGATAATAAATTTTTGTGGTAATAAAAATATCTCACATTGTAAGGTGTATAGAATTTAGATACTCTTATTCCAAAAACTTATCCTGAATTATATTACAGTAGCGAAGCTTTGAACACCATATTAACACTTAATGTTTTAATAAATTTGGTTATTAGTCTTTAAATATATTAAGTTTTGAGTCACCAAGACAAATTTTTCCTTAAAAAAATAAATTAAACATATACGGTATTGTAAAATTAAAGAATCGTTATTACTGCATGATTTCTACAGAAATTTATGATATTTTCACAAACAACATAACTCGCATCTATCACATATTCCTCTCTATCATCATTTTTATTCTTCTCTCACCATCAATGCTCAATGTGCAACAATGTGAGAAAAGTAAATTGTGTAAATATCAGTTTTCCTTTTGCTTCCATGCTCCAAATTTGACATTAGAAATTATGAAACACAAAATTACACGATTTTCAGAAAAGATTCGCACAAATTTAATATTTGATTATTCTTTATTTTATTCAGGCTTAAAAGTAATTAAAATGTCATTCGATGTAATAATATATATATTTGTTGGTGGGTAAAATAAAAACAAAACAAAGTACAAAGACGAAGGAAGGTGGAAGGTCCACACAATGTTTGTTCGATCTGATTAATACTTGTTAGCAATAGATAATTTATTTTATTTCTAGATATTTGAGCTTGTGGAACAAACCAGATGACTACATAGATCACTCTATAAGTATAGACTAATGTTGGCTTTGGAAAACACAAGCTACGATGGCAGAGGTGAAGCTACACGGATTTTGGTATAGTCCCTTTACTTGGAGGGTGGTGTGGACCCTAAAGTTAAAGGGTATACCATATGAGAACATAGAGGAAGACCGCTTCAACAAGAGTCCTCAACTTCTTCAATACAACCCAGTTCACAAGAAGACTCCAGTTCTCGTTCATGCCGGAAAACCCATATGTGAGTCAATGATAATTGTTGAATACATTGATGAGATATGGCCACAGAATCCATTGCTTCCTGCTGAGCCATATGGGAGAGCTCTTGCACGGTTTTGGGTTAAATATGCCGATGACACGGTACATATATATTTAGAAACTTAATCATTTGCATTTTTCTAGCCTTTCTTATATAATTCAGCTATAATTAAACGGGGAATGATTTCTTTATAATTTTATTTTACAAATTACACTAAATATGACCGGTCATATATTCTTAATTGTATATATTCTTAATTGAAGTATCATCGGTCATACTTAACGTAATTTGTAAGAGTTTATAAATAAAAAATTCGTAAATATAAGATTTGTTGATCAAATTTAGTGTACCTTAAAGCTTTTAGGTTGAATTGGTTCTTTACATGGTATCAAAGCCTCGTGTTCCGGGATCGATTCTCGGCGTCCCCACTTTCTTTCAGGTGGAATTTCTTTGTTCGCACAGGTAGGTGGGCTTGTGCATTGTCCACCCTTCAAGCCCAATGGGCTCTCGTGTGAGGGAGCGTGTTGAGATATATAAAACCATTAATATAGCGTCACTCGACAGCTTAAGTTTTTGGGTTGAATTGGTTGTTTACATTTTCATTGCTTTCTAAGCTCTAAAATTCTTATCATGATTCAAAGTAAAAATAATATTTGGGGGGTCAATTTTTGAAAGTTTTCTGCAGTTGCGGCACTCTTCCTTAGCAGTACTGGTGAAGAGCGGGAGAAGGCCATAGAGAAGATCTGGGAGCATCTAAGAGTTGTTGAGGATCATTGCTTTGGTGATGAGAAGAAATTCTTTGGGGGAGACACTATTAACATCGTGGACATAGCTTTAGGGTCCGTTGCTAATTTTGTTTTGGTTGAGGAAGATATCTTTGAAGTGAAGATCCTAAAAGCTGAGAAATTCCCTCGCTTGATTTCATGGTTTAATAATTTCAGAGATGTCCCCGTTATCGCAAAAAACCTCCCTGACCCGGAGAAAGTTGTCGCTTGTCTTAAGTCTCTCAGAGAAAAAAGTACCGCATCTTCCTAAGAAAATGGTAGCTTTTATGAAGTGAAATACAAAGTATTTGTATCTTTATGTATCATCTCTGTGTATACCAAATAACTCATTCTACTTCAGTTGATGTATGTCAGCTTAGCATGTGTGAATTACAACATGGGTTTTATTTTAATCTATAATATTTAGAGGAGATTTAAAGTCTTAATACTGGATTTTGTTCTAACAGAATTGTCTCGTGGAATGTTCTGTGTTTTTGTTACATTACTTCAAAGTAATAAAAGTGTAAGCGGATTGTATTTGCTTTGACAATAAATCAAGCTTCCTTTGGAGGAAACAAATTATTAAAACCATGCTCGAATTTTAAATATTAAAAAGTTTGCTGAATAGGATCTGTTATTACGGTCGTAAATGTAATCCGGTCAACCGGTTTTAAATTGATATTGACCTTAAGAAAGATAAGTATAATTTTAATTGTTAAATTACATCACTTTAATTATTACATTATTTTATTTATAATTTTTATATAAATTAAATTTATTCAGCTCAATCAGTAACCAAATATCCCGATTAAATCAATAATTAATCTGGTTTCAATAACACTAATTAGGATAATTGTAGAAATTATACCTTTAATTTTTTTCGTCTCTGGAAATAAAGAGAGTAATTAAATGAGATATTTTCTATGATAAATGGAATACATGTTTTATTTTATTTTTAATTTGAATCTATTTATAATTTATATTTTTTATTTTTAAACTTTAACTAAACTTCTCTTAAGACAATTCGTTTTTGGCAAAAAAAAAATTTAAATATTACTATTTTAATAAGTAATTACAAAAATATAGCAGTTTCGAAACTATCTACGAATCTATTGCAGTTATTCGGCGTGACTATTCACGCCCAAATTAGGCGTGACTCCCAAGTCATTCACGCTTAAATTAGGCGTGACTCGTCTGGTGTTGACACGTGTCACAAAAAATTAATAATTTAACCGTAAAACTTTATAAAGTCATAACTTTTGACTCGGGTACTCGAATGAGGTAATTCTTTTTTTGATTTCACATAACTTTTCGAGATCTACGTAATGACATCTCCTTTGATATATTTTATCTCTCAAAAACACATTTCAAATTTGCAACAATGATACTATAAAGATGGCACCAAATAAAGTAGATTAACACATCTATAAATAAGTATACTTAATGTCATATTAAAATATATATTTCTACCAAATGTTTGAAAAAAAATAATGTACAAGGTTATTTATTTAATTATTAAAATATATACAAATTTATATAATATTCTACCAAGTGTTTACAATATTTATTTAATTATTTTCTTTACCAATACAGATTTTTCATATTGATTTTTGAGTTTAAATCACAAATTTAATATTTATTTTATTGTTCTTATTAATAATAGTTTTTTAAATTTTTTGTAATACACTATATAATAAAATTATTGCAAATTTGAATTGTGTTTGTGAGAGATAAAATATATCAAATGAGATGTCATTGAGTAGATCTCGAAAAGTTATGTGAAATCAAAAAAATAATTACCCCATTCGGATACCCGAGTCAAAAATTATGGCTTTCCAAAATTTTACGGTTCGTAAGTTTACTTATTTATTTTTCACGTGTCAACACCACCATATGATTCACGCCTAACTTAGGCGTGATGCCTTAGGAGTCACGCCTAATATGGGCGTGAATAATCACGCCTAATTTGGACGTGAATGACTATTATAGATTCGTAGATAATTTTAAAATTGCGATATGTTCTTAATTATTTATTAAAATAATAATATTTTAATTTTTTTTTCCATTCATTCCTACCCACCTACCCCTGAACCGGAGAAAACCTTAATGACCAGGACAAAATTGTCGTTTTTATCAAGTCTCTCAGAGAGAAAATATTCGTATCTTCCTAAAAAAAATGGCAGCTTTTATGGAGAGATTAATAAACATTTGTATCTTTCCGAGTGATCTCGATATGTCTATTTTTCATTAGGATTAATGTTTCTCGTAGTATAATTTTATCTTCCACACAAATATAAAAGTGTGTGGAGTCTATATTTTTTATTCTCTCTCTTCTCTTGATATGACGTCATAGAAATAGATCTTCTTATATTAAAATTTTACATGTGAAGAGAAAAATAAACTCAAAAGTTTCACATGACCAGGTCATGTGAAATTTTAATATGAGAGGACCACGATCCCGGATCCCACATAGCTCCACACACTTTTATGTGTATATATAAAATAATTTTATTCCTTATAACTTGAGAAATAAAGGTATGATATTTCTCATGTTATATATGAAATAATTTTATCCCTTATAACATGAGAAATATCATACCTTTCCTTCTTTACCAACCTTGTTTAGGTTTGTCTTACGCAATCTTATTAGACCCGGCCTAATGATCAAATCGATTGAGGTACTGGGTCACTAGATCAACCAATGGATTACTGATTCAACTACTTGAACCGGATGATGAATATATATAAATTTAAAATTTATATTTCAATTTTCAATTATTTAGAAAAAAATGACGAAAAAATTAATATTTATGGTATCAAAATTAAACAAATAAAAACAAATGCAGCAGTACCAGTGAAAATAATAGAAATACAAAATTGTGAATTTAAATAATAAAAAATTGAAAAAGAAAAAGATAAGATAAGAAGTGAGTGATGCATATGAAAGTAAGACACTAAGGCTATGTTTGAAAATGTTTTGGTTTTGAAAACTATTTTATAAAATAGTTTTTAGGAGTTGATTTTCATAGCTAGAAAAGAAAAAAAAGTTGTTTGGTAAATTAATTTTGAAAAGATTTTTAAAAATTATAAAACAAAAAAACTTGTTTGTTATATGTATTTTAAGAATATAATTTTAATTAAAAAACAAAAAACTGTTTGATTGATATAGTCAGACAAATTGCGATAGACAAGTACCAAAGCCTGATACATGGGAGTGACTTATTATTTACAATTGTGTCATTAATGAGAACACTTGTTCTCTGTTTTTCATTCTTTTAACAATAGAAACTCAAAACAAAAACACTTATGAGGTGTGCTGTAATCCGAGTTATTAAACTCGGACCGATCTCGACCTAAAAAGAAACTCGTTTTCTTTCACCAACAGCTGATTAAGAGTATTTGCAATTTTTTAAAAATCCTTTATGAATCTTCGATAAAAACTTGCATGGCTTAAGAAACTTCGCACACCATTAATATTAACGGGAGGGAAAAAAATTTCAATCAACATCAAGTTAGCCTTATCAACTTCAATGCCTTTTTTAGAAATTTTATGGCCTAATACTATGTCATCTTGTACCATGAAATGACATTTTTCCCAATTTAACACTAAATTAGTTTCCTGACATCTTTTCAAAACCTTAGTTAAATTAACTAGACATGAATCAAAGCAGGAACCAAACACAGGGAAATCATCCATAAAAATCTCTAAATATTTTTCTACCATATCAAAAAAAGATAAAAAGCATAACATAAAATAACTCATTTCCAACAACATATCAAAAATATTTCCCTTAAAAAAAATTGTAATAAAATGAAGCACGAACACACATATTTATCAAGACTGGATGCGCATAATATTCCGTGATCTTATGATATTTGTGTATACATAAGATATTTGTTGATGAATAAAGGTAGACCCACCTGTTTTTTTTTTTTCTTGTCTATGCAAGATATTTGTTGATGAATAAAGGTGGACCCACCTGTTTTTTTTTTTTTTGTCTATACATAAGATATTTCTTGATGAATAAAATAAAAACAAAACAAAGTTCAAAGACGAAGAAAGAAGGAAGGTTCCAATAATGTTTGTTCGATCTGATTATTACTTGTTAGCAATAGATAATTTATTTTATTTCTAGAAATTTGAGCTTGTGGAACAAGCCAGATGAGTGCATAGATCACTCTATAAATATATATAGACTAGTGTTGGATTTGGAAAACACAAGCTCTACAATGGCAGAGGTTATCCTACACGGATTTTGGTATAGTCCCGTTCTTTGGAGGGTAGTATGGACCCTAAAGCTAAAGGGTATACCATATGATTACATAGAGGAAGATCGCTTCAACAAGAGTCCTCAACTTCTTAAATACAACCCAGTGCATAAGAAGATTCCAGTGCTAGTTCATGATGGAAAACCCATATGCGAGTCAATGATCATTGTTGAATACATCGATGAGATATGGCCACAGAATCCATTGCTTCCTGCTGATCCATATGAGAGAGCTCTTGCACGGTTTTGGGTCAAATATGCTGATGACGTGGTACATATTTATAAACTTAATCTTATGTATTTTTCTAGCCTTTCTTATACAATTCATGTTCAGTTTACGTTTCAGCTATAATTAAATAGGTTCATTTTTTCTGCAGTCAATATAGATATAAATAATGATATCGTTTTGTGGAGGAAATTAAGATATTTTTGTAATTATAATTTATTTTAAGATTATAATAATCTTTCTCATTATAATTTTTTAATCTTTCAACCCAAAATGACATTGGTTCGAGAATAAATATAAATAACTTATAGTTAAATTTAGTATACCTTGCTTTTTTCTCGACCATTACTATGTATGCTCTAAAATTATTATCGTGATTCAAAGTGAAAATAACATTGTGTGGTCAATTTTTACAGATTTCAGCAGTTGCGGCACTCTACCGAAGCAGTATTGGTGAAGAACGGGAGAAGGCCATAGAGAAGGTGTGGGAGCATCTAACAGTTGTTGAGGATAAGTGCTTTGGTGATGAGAAGAAATTCTTTGGGGGAGACACTATTAACATTGTTGACTTAGCTTTAGGGTCCGTTGCCAATTTACTTTTGGTTGTGGAAGATTTCTTTGAAGTGAAGGTCCTAGAAGCTGAGAAATTCCCTCGCTTGAATTCATGGTTTAATAATTTCAGAGATGTCCCAGTCATCGCAAAAAACCTCCCTGACCACGAGAAAATGTTAGCTTTTGTATCTTCCTATTCCTAAGAAAATGGTAGCTTTTATGAATAGATAATAAACATTTGTATCTTTGATCTGAGTCATCTCGATATGTGTATTTCTTTATTTACCAATCTTGGTTTAGGTTTGTATTACATGCTTGTAAAAGTAATAAAAATCTAAGCTGATTGTACTTACTTTCATATTAAATCAAGCTTCATTTAAAATCATGCTCTCGAATCTCAAATATCAAATAGTTTGCTACTCGCTATTGAATTAATTGACTGACTCTTGCGATTATTGTGGAATTCTATAATTAATTCTTTCTTCACCAGGAGTAAGGACTAAGGAGAGCAAATGGGCTGTTTTCTATGATAAATTTATTTTTTATACCTTAACCTTAGGTTGTATTTTTCCTTTTATTATAATTTATTTTGATATTTTTTCTTCTAAAATGTAACTAAATCTTTCTTTAACATTAAAAAAATCGTAATATACGTTAAACCCTTTTATTAATTTTCTTGGTTTCCCAAGATATCCTCCAGCTGACAAGCCGAAGACTAATTTTTTCGAGCGGGAGATCACATTAAGAGAGTAAACCTCTCGTAACAAAGTCTTTTTCATACGCACAGTCAGGGATTGAATCTCTGTCAGTATGCTTAAAGAACTCAACTATCTACCAACTGTGATGGGCTTTGTTGGTTACGTTAAACCATTTTAAATGGTAATATTAGTTGTAATGTTAAAGCTGCACCTAAGACGGGATATTATTGTAATATTAAAAGTGTGCATGACACCTTTTTCATAATCAAATTTTTTTTTCCGGGAATATAAATAGATAGAAAACTTAGTTGGTAAAATTAGTTTATTTATTTTGGGATTAATCGGTTTACATTTTGTGCTGAGAAAAAAAAAAGAATAAAAAAATTCTATTTTTTTTGTTTCCATGCATAAAATGAGAAACACTTGTCTCTCTTAATCACTCTCCACCACTACCATCGCCACCAACCACCACTATCTTCGTCGCAGCCACTGCAGTCACCCCGCCACGCCACCACCACTACCACCATGTCGCCACCACCATCACCATGTCACCGCCACCGCCACCACCACCACCACCATCGCCACCATTACCATCACCAACCATTATTATCATCGATGCAGCCACTATCGTCACCACTACTACAATCACCATGTCACTGCCACCAACAACAACCACCATCGTCGTAGCCACTGCCGTCACCACCATCACTATGCCACAACCAAGTCACCACCATCGCCAATGCCATTATTACTGTCGTCACCACCACAACCACTACCATCACCACGCCATCGCCACCATTACCACCACCATACCATTGCCGCGGCCGACACCACCACCACCACCACCACCACAGCATATGAAAAGGAAAGTGATGATCAGGAAAAAATTTACGCTTAATAAGAATTATTTTTTATTATATTATTTATTGTGAAAACATTAAATATAGGAAATCATAGTCATTCAAAGGCGAGAATAAATATAAAGTATTAAATATGGGGAATCATAACCATACAAAGATGAAAATATATATAACCGTTGGATCAACATAATCTGTCTAATGGTAAATTTGATTGATAGTATTGGTAGTAACCCTAATTGATTGTTACAATATCCTACCACTTATTTAAATTAATATATTTCATCTCAAAAATATAATAAATAAGTATTTAAAATAATATATATATATATATATATAAGGAAGGATCCGATTACAAACTTCTTTTACAAATTTTTGCAAATTACACTATGTACTCCCAAAAGTACATAGTGTAACATATTGTACTTCCGGAAGTATATTGTGTAATTTATAAAAAAAAAATTATAAATATAATCCTCTTATATATATATATATATATATGATCATTTCATATCAACGTAAGTAATGTTTTTAATCCTAGTTGAATCATTTGATATAAATAATATAAGAGTTAAAATCTGACGTAAAATTTATTATTTTTTTACCAGTATAAAATTAACAAGGAACGAAAGAATGAATTGAAGTAAACTAAAAAAAAAAAAAAAAACAGGGGCAAAAAAGCATAGAAGTATAACAAGTGCTAGAATTTGGATTTTGTAAAACTTGAAATTAAGATGTCAAAGTCATTTATTTATTTATTTCAAATTATATACAATAAATTAATAATCATCGGATGATACGAAGTTTTAGTCTAATATATAACATATTTTAAATGAAATAAAATTAAGTAAAAATATTATAACTATATATTTGGACTAATTAAATTATAATTTTTAATTTGAGGAATAGTTTTCGTGTGGATAGATTAAAGGATATTATAAATAATTATAAAGTTTAAAAACATTTAATTAAAGGTTCTCACAATTTATTATGTAATTTCTCCATATTATGGTCTTTAGTCTTTACTTGTAATTTACAATTCAAATCTGTTGGAACTCTGTGTAAGAGTTACTATTTTTAATATTTTAAATAAAAGTTAGTTTTACACTTAAAAAATATCAATATATAAAATTTTAATTTTAATTTTTCTCCAAAAACATTTTCAATAAACACACAAATTTCTTATGTATTATTGAAAGTCGAGTGAAGTGCTTATGGAGGCAAGTACTCATCCATCCAATGTTATTAGATCTGGCCCGGTAATTGAATCGGTCGAGGAACTAAGTTAGTGGGTTACTGGTTCAATTGCTTGAACCAGATAAATATATATAAATTTAAAATTTATGTTTTAATTTTTAATTTTTTTTAAAAAGTATGACATAAAAGTAAATATTTATAGCATCAAAATAAAAATAAAAACACAAATACAATACCCATTATAATAAATAAAGTAAAATAATAGAATAAAGAATTGTAAATTTAAATATAAAAAAAAGACATAGATAAGAAATGAGTGATCCAAAATAAAATCAGAATTCAAAAAGTAAAACCAGTCAGCCCATGCTATTCTGATTTTATTGGGCAAATCAATCTCCCTCTCTCTTGTTTTTTCTTTCTCCTGCACAAGTTTTGAAATTTCAATTTTTCTCTCTTTCATTATGGCTTCTCTTCAATGGCCGCAACACTATGCTTTTTCTGATGTCTTCGACTCCTTTTTGTTCATCGTCTTTGTCTCCTCCTTCTTCTTCTCTTTGTTTTCACGGTTCGGTTTCATCCCAAACAAGTTTTTTTTTCTGATCTGACGAGTCGCCGATTTTAGTAAAATCGGCCGGTTCACTCCGATTCGCGCCAGGTCATACCGAGTCACTTTTTCATCTCTGATTTATTACTCTACTCGAACCAGTCACATAACCAGTTTACTGATTTCTGATTAGAATGGGCTCGTCCGGACCAATTTTTATAACATTGCGTTCCATCAACCACTCCCTCACTTTCATCAATATTCGTACCTTCAATGTATAAACGAAAACTAAAACAAAATCTAATTAAAAAAGTGATAATAAAATGAAGCATGGACACGCACATATTTAGGCTCTTTCACCCGGTGGGATTTTTTGAGATTTTAATATACGAATTTGGTATTTGATTCATGGTATTTATCAATAGGAGGAGGGGGACCCAACAGCATTGAGTATCGCAAATCACCCCGGGTCATTCACACATTCGTATTGTTTTTTTTTTCAATTAAGTGACGCTCCCCTGGATAACTCATAGGATTAAAAAATTAAAAGGATAAAAGCCCCAAATGGATTAAAGAGCCCACATATTTATCAGTCAGTGATGCAAGCAGTTACGAGTTACGACACCGAGTCAAGAGTGGATGCGCCTAACATTCCATGATCTTACGACACCAACCACATATTCCTCTTTAGCATCATTTTTTCTTCTCGTCGTTTTTTTTTTTTCTATCACCATCAATGCTCAATGTGCAACAATGTGAGAAAAGAAAAATGTGCAAATAGCATTTTTTTTTTTTCTTTTGCTTCCATGCTCCAAATTTGACATTAGAAACTATGAAACACAAAAGTGTTATACGATTTTAACAAAAGATTTGCACAAATTTAATATTTGACTATTCTTTATTTTATTCAGGCATAAAAGTAATTAAAATATCATTCGAGGCTATTTAATTGACCATTTTACTCTTCATTAATTAATTAATTAATAATCATTTTGTCCTTTGTTCAAAATTATTTATCAATATACCCATCTTTAATCGATTAACTTGAAGATTTAATCGATTAAATGGTCAAAACTGAAAAAAATGGTTGATTTTAAATCTTCAAGTCAACCATTTTTGTCATTGACAATTTAATCGATTAAATCTTAAATATCGATTAAGTAGATAATTTTGAATGATGGGAAAAATGGTTATTAATTAATTAATGAAGGGCAAAAGGGTAAAAAAAAAAAAAAAAAAACCTATCATTTCGATGTAATAAAATATATATTTGTTGGTGAGTAAAATAAAAACAAAACAAAGACGAAGAAAGAAGGAAGGTTCAGATAATGTTTTCTACATCTGATTATAACTTGTTAGCAATAGATAATTTATTTTATTTCTAGAAATTTGAGCTTGTGGAACAAACCAGATGACTACGTAGATCACTCTATAAATATAGGCTAGTGTTGGCTTTGGAAAACACCAGCTACGATGGCAGAGGTGAAGCTACACGGATTTTGGTATAGTCCCTTTCTTTGGAGGGTAGTATGGACCCTAAAGCTAAAGGGTATACCATATGATTATACAGAGGAAGACCGCTTTAACAAGAGTTCTCAACTTCTTCAATACAACCCGGTGTATAAGAAGATTCCAGTGCTAGTTCATGCTGGAAAACCCATATGCGAGTCAATGATTATTGTTGAATACATTGATGAGATATGGCCACAAAATCCATTACTTCCTGCTGATCCATATGAGAGAGCTATTGCACGGTTTTGGGCTAAATATGCCGATGACATGGTACATATATATTTAGAAACTTAATCATTTGCTATGTTCTAGCCTTTAATCTTATACAATTCATGTTCAGTTTACCTTTCATCTATAATTAAATTTAGTGTACCTTGTTTTTTTTTCTCGATCATTACTTTCTATGCTCTAAAATTCTTATCATGATTCAAAGTGAAAATAACATTGTGTGGTCAATTTTTATAGATTTCAGCAGTTGGGGCACTCTACCGTAGCAGTATTGGTGAAGAGCGGGAGAAGGCCATAGAGAAGGTGAGGGAGCATCTAAGAGTTGTTGAGGATCAGTGCTTAGGTGATGAGAAGAAATTCTTTGGGGGAGACACTATTAACATTGTTGACATAGCTTTTGGGTCTGTTGTCAATTTTGTTTTGGTTGAGGAAGATATCTTTGAAGTGAAGGTCCTAGAAGATGAGAAATTCCCTCGCTTGATTTCATGGTTTAATAATTTCAGAGATGTCCCGGTCATCGCAGAAAACCTTCCTGATCAGGAGAAGATTGTCGTTTTTCTCAAGTCTCTCAGAGAGAAAATATTTGCATCTTCCTAAGAAAATGGTAGCTTTAAGTGTGTATTTCTTAGTCATCTCGATATGTGTATTTCTTTATTTACCCACCTTGGTTTAGGTTTGTCTTACATACATGTAAAAGTAATAAAAATCTAAGCTGATTGTACTTACTTTCATATTAAATCGAGCTTCCTTTAAATCATGCTCTCGAATCTCAAATATCTAATAGGTTGCTACTCGCTATTGAATTAATTGACTGACTCTTGGGATTATTGTAGAAATTCTACAATTAATTCTTTCCTCACCAGGAGTAAGGAGAGCGAATGGGCTGTTTTCTATGGTAAATTTATATTTTATACCTTAATTTGGGCCTTAGTTTGTATTTCTCCTTTTTTTTATAATTTATTTAGATATTTTTTCTTCTAAAATGTAACTAAATCTTTCTTCAACATTAAAAAACTTCTACCTAATACTTGTTAAACCATTTAAATTGGAGATGTTAGCTGTAATGTTAAAGCTGCATCAAAGACGGGATATTATCGCAATACTAAATGTCACCTTTTTACTAGTCTATGAAACGTTATTTTCATGGATGGGGTTAGTTCAGCTTTAGAAATAATAATATATTCAACTACCCCCACTTAAGTTGGTTTTAGTTGGCTTTGAAAAACTTTCGGGCAATCTAAATAGAGTCGGCAAAAAACTAGCGAATCCGTCGTGATTCGTAATCCCTCAAAAAATGAGTCAGATTGGATTAATAAAAATGAGCTCTCAACTCGAGCTAACTCGGGAAAACGAGACAACTCGTAGGTCAAATGGGTCAGTTCGCGAATTGAGTTTTTTTTTTATAAATACAAAATATAATATACAAAAATGGACAAAACTCACACATATTGTCATCGTTTTTCTTCCTTCTCTAAACCTAAGTCTCTAATCTTCTCAAGTCCCTAATCTTCTCACATCCCTCCCATTTTTATATTGTTAGGTTGTGTTGGCTCTGTTTGGCTCAAATATCTTATCACTTGGTAATAAGTGGTTCTGATTGTTTCTTGATATTGGTGCAAATTTGTTGCGAAGAAAATTCAAAATTAAAATATTTTCTTTTATTTCTCACCCTTTGTTTAAGCTGATGGAAGCCACATATATGGTCCATTAATACTACAAGTTCATTTAAATAGCCTGAAAACGAGTCAACCGCGAGCAATTTTCGAGCTAACCCGCGAGCCAGTTTTCGAGCCAACTCGCGAGCTATTTTTTCAAGCCAACCCTAACCCGACTCAGGTCAAATTGAATTTTCTGACTCGTTTTGCCAATCCTAAATCCAAACTAATCCACCCTGATTAACATTCTAATTTTTATTTGCAGAATTTATACAATGACTTAACTAATATAATTCACAGTTTATTTTTCTCCAAAAATAAATACAATGGAAAAATGACATTGACAAACGAAATTTGTTTACCCAAAAGTTGTTACGATTATTTATGTTATTTTCATGCTATGCTGAAGAAGACCTTGTTAATATAATAAGCCAACAAAATGGAACGTTCTTATTTTTTTTTTTGTTTTGGTAGTCAATGGAACGTTCTTATGACTAGTTTCCTTGGGTGAATCAATAAAAAGATATTCTCAGCGTTTCGGATTACTTACACCATCGTTTTTCATAGTTAAAGGAAAAAAGAAAGAAAGAAGGGAAGTTACCTCATTTTAAAGTGAGGACATTACCACGAGACTTTGAAGTACTAACTTTTTGTTGACATTGACTAACAGATTTTGTATTTAAATGCTAAATAAATGCTAAATACTAGAATACAAGATGGAAGGGTAAGGGGGAACTAAATTTACTGAGGATGATCTGTCACTTAAGAATTATACAGTAGAATACGTTGATTCATAAAATTTCTTTACAATAAAATATGCACCGATGAGTAATCAACCTCGGTAATTGCTCTGAACAGAATTTGAACATACCTCACCGTTCCCGGCCAATTCCTCAAAGTGAGTAATTACGTCTTCAAGTTGAGAAAACTGAGTCAAATACTTGATATGCAGCTCATTGGTATCAAATTGATTAAGCTGCCATTGGGAAAGACCGTCACCAATAATCTTTAAACCGCTTTTCAGTAATTCCATTCCTCTGCTAATTCCATCAGGAAGTTTCCTTTTTTTATTTGATTGGTTCTTGTCATCAACTTCCATGATCTCACATCCCTCGCTCTCTTCAGCAATGACTGAAATCTTATGAACCATCATCTGTTTCAACATAAAACCTTCTCTTCCTAGCAGCTCAAACTGTTCAGGGCTTGGTGCAACAGAAAGAAGAGCTATTTCCTTATTAAGAAATGTTTTAAACTCAATCATAAATCTATCCTTATTTGTCTCCACTCCTGAAACTATATCATATGATAGTGCTGCATCCTGTGGAACAAATTTCCATAGCTGATTGCACTTAGTACGAGCAGCAAAATATCCAAATGCGGTTATTGCTAGGTGAATGAGTGCCCAGTGCCGCTCTTTCAAGAGCAAGTGATATAATTCCCACACAGCACAGCTCTTTGCTTCATCATCACTTTCTGAAATTTCCATGTGTATCAGCCCTGCCAGGAAAAGAGCCAAGTGTGGTTTGCATTTGTACAAAAGGTCTGGAGGCTCAGAGATAAAGATATTTTGAATCTCCACGATGGCTTGTTCAATATCATTTGATGTGTATAGATGTTTCAAATATGAGATGATCCCCAGAATTTCACTGAATAGCCGAAGACAATGGTCCTTGATTACTTTGTCTGCAGTACTTTTATAGTTAGAAGTAATTGAAACCAAGAACTTTAATGTCCTTGCATCAATATCAGAGAGTCCAACCTGGCTGCAGAAAATGGGAACACTAGTCTTAAAGCTGGTACCAATATAATATTCTGGTTCAGTGAAAGAATGAAAGGAATTAGGTTGAAATCAATGAATACCATGTCCATCTGTGAAATATTAAAATTAGATTGAAACATGCATGTGAGAGATCAAACTCGATTTTATTTTTTTCTTCCAAGATTTTGGAGTCTTTGATAAGGGGGGGCGAACCGGAGCAGTGGTAATACTGTTCCTTCATGACTGAAAGGTCATGGGTTCGAATCCAGGAAACAGCATCTTTGCAATTATGCAAGGGTAAGGCTGCGTACAAGGATTTCCTCCACCCCACACTCGCTAGTCGGGTTTAACGGGGAGTGGTTTTAAAATTTTGGAGTCTTTGATATATAGACAGAATAAATTTATTCAGAACTAGTAAAAAGCCTTTTGTGTGCATGTAATGTGTGTACCTGCTGTATGCCGACTGTGCAATTAACAATGATAAAGCAATCAACACAAATTAATAGCAAAAATGGTTTGCAAGTTATATTCGTTAATGAAGCTTATATTATATGTATTCTTTGGCTTATAATAATGGAATAATGGATGGAATGTAACAAAACCGAAATACTTACAGCGATTGCAAAGAAGCAGAAAGAATAAACACTGGAATACCAAACAAACCAGAGGAGCATGCCGCCACTGATGCTTCATCAAAGTTGTCTATGAAGTCAAAATAATCTGATATAATTCTTTGAATGGAAGTGTTTCTCAACTCATCTGTCAGTAAATCAAGTGGAAAACCTTCCATGAACAGAGCCAAACTCAAAATTAATGATAATTGTGATCTCCCATCACCAACAAGAAACATGTACACCATGTTAACCATTGATTGTGTACCATAGGTTAGAAGCAAGCAGATTGATCTTGCCAACTTTCTGAAGGATGAATAAGGAAGGGAAACTGAGTCTGGGGATGCCAGCAGCTTAAGTAATGAACATAGTTTGCTAATGATGTTGTTTGCCATTTGTGTTTCAGCATGTCGCAGAACAAAGCACCAGCATTCCATCACAATTTCCCAGCAAAGAAAGTGAGGATGGAATAAATTCTCTAGTAAGAAAGACTCCAACTCCCCCCAAGCTGTACTTGAAGAGATGACAATCATGAAGGTTTTTAATGCTAGCAAGAGGGAGGTAAACATAGGATGCCATACCGGCTCTGCTGTTTTTCCAGAACCATGCAATAAAGGAAGTTGCAGAACAAGTATTTGAGAATATACATCTTCCTCAACTAAAATATCCAAAAACCAATGAAGCTTCTGAGTTATCGCTACTTTCACATCTTCATGGAGCCTGAGAGAATACCTGAGGAAGTTAATAAACAATACAACTCGACCAAGTATTAGTATTCTTGCACTGCTCATACCTTCACAACTGTTGCAAAAGATTTCATTAACCCATGCTAAGTTACAATCACCTAAGATTGGACCATCAATGACAGAATGAGAATCCCCTTCGTTAATGAACAACCACTCCAGTAATTCAAGCTTCTGTTCCGATTTCAGTTTATCAGAATTTAGCAAAGACAATACCAGATCCAAGGTTGTTTCCTCCAATAGCTCAGTAATTACTGCAGATGCGCATTTCAGAAGGTTTTCATTACTTAGAAAAATCCAAAAAGAAGTGATCGTGAGAACACAGAATGCAATCTCCCTGTACACTGTATAGGCCTGATGAGGATAAAGTGAGCATATTTTAACTGCATTGATCAGGTAAAATTTCACTGGCACAAAGATCCTTTTGGCCTCGGTTACAGAAATGGATTCCTTCAGTGATGAAGACCAAGCCTCAGCAGCACATTTCAGAGGCTCAGTTATCAATGCAAGCAAAGTTACCACAATATTTGCAATGTCCACTTCTGTAAAATGTCCGCCACCAATTTGAAGTAAAGAGACAACACCTTTCCAGGAGACATTAAGAATATTGACTGAATTTCCACCATCATTTGCAGCAAGGACACCAATTTGAGACAACTTTTCTATTGCACATTTTGTTATGTTGATAGCATGGCCAACATTAATAGGCTTATCAAGCGTCAACCGTTGTTCATCGTGGGGGTCCGAGTTTACTAATTCAGAACGTAGCTTACATAGTTTTACGACAGCATCAATGACCATATGTGCAACTTTCAATGTTTCTGATCCAAATGATTGAATTTTCTGCTTAGGAGAAGAAAAAGAGCTATGTTTAGCAACAGATACAAAATTTTGTGGCATCAATAGGAATAGGAGAAATCTCATCTCTCCTACATTGTTTTACTACCCAAAATTCACTACCATAGAACCTCACTGGAATAAGAATACTGAAATGACATATTTGAACATTCGAGGACTTTATTAAATCTTAGAACATCTCACGAGGATCAAAATTTCAGAGGTACGTCAAAGGACAGATAAGTCATTGATTTCAATTTTGATCCACAATCAGAGTGAAGGTTTTTTAATACTACCTCTAAATCATGTCAACAAATAATAGAGTTTGGCTTTTTAAGCAGTTGTTGTCAGAGTCAAACTCTTTCACTAATGTGAAAATACATGATTGTGATAATGAAAAAAAAATTCCTAACAGTATATCAAAAATAAATCTTAAATCATTTATTTAGGAAAAAAAATTTATTTGGGCCGATACATTATCCCATATTGTCAAACTTCATATACAGATAGAAGCATATTACCTTAGCATCTGATATAGAATCTTTAGTTAGATTTAATGCTTCTAAAATGAAGGTTTCAACAATGTCCATCGATTCCTTGTCACCAAAATCAGTGAATTTCAACAAGGCCGAAAAAGTTGATGCAGAAAATCTTTGGATCTCCAGAAGAAGCTGCACAACATAAATATAAAAGTAAAAATTGGTGTCACCAAAATTATCAAATTAATGTTTCAAGAAGGCTGAAAACCAAGTAAATTCCTCAAAGAGCTTTGCAAATCAAAATATCCGTGCTTTTTATTAAAAGTAACCACATTCTCAATCACCACCAAATAAATCACTCCACATGAGAAAAGAAGCTGTCAACACTTTGGACTGTTTTATTCATATTCAAGGATTCAGCAAAATGAAAAAGTGAACAGTTTTGTCAAGGGTGCTAGGTCTGTAGCTGAACATTGAATTTGTCCAGCAAAAAAGAGTAAAACACTGGTGCTTGTCTGTTTTTATCAAGAAAATTAGATAGGTTTATTTCCCCAGCTTCTTTTTGGACTTCTGCTAATGATTTACTTTCCTATTTTCTGTGCATTCATTTTGATTTAGGAGGTTCCATTGTTCCTTCATTTTTATTTTTTTTGGTTCAGTTAAATTAAAATTTCAATGCCATAAATAAGTTAAGAGTCATACAGCAATGTGCGGTTATTAGTCACAGAGCAGTTCATAATCTCCTAGGATATTAGTAATAGGAAGCATCTTAAGTTTTGAGTAATTTGAGTATTAGCAATGAATCTGCCTTCTGTTTTGAGTGACAATGATCTTTAAGGACTAAGGAGATTTCTTTGGCGCAGCAGGTGATTTTTTATAAAATCATAAAATAGGTGTCTCACTTCTATTTGGTTTAAAAGAGAAATGTCGAGGGATTGGACAACTTTGTTGCATTGCTAATTTATTTTTTCTTTGCTTAAGAATGTGCATCTTCTTGATTTTAAACAGAAACCCAAATTTAATCGATAGAATTTGGTATAATAGGCTAGGTTTCACATATCATAGCTTGTTTTCTAGTTATGTGCTGCAGGTCATATGGATGGTTCAAGGTTACTAGCCAACACATGTTAGCCCCACTTCTCCATATGTCATTAATAATGTCAACTGGTGAGTAGTGATTGAACAGTGTAAAACTATTATGCTCTTCCTTTTACTGTTTTCTGTCATTCTTCATTCTCCAATGTCACTTCAGATAAGTAATCCTCTGGGAGCATATTGTAATATTGTTTGGTCAGAAGAAACCATACAAAAAAAATGAAAACAGAATAAAAATATTATCTCTTGTTTCCCTGTATAGATGAAAAGGAAGTCAAATTCAATTAGATTTGTCCAGCATAGGCATCTTTTAAATATCTCTTAGTTCCCTGGTCTTGGGGAAACATAGAATTTACTATTATCTACAAGAGTTACTTTTACTGCTAGAACACAAGAAAGATTTATTCCGAATTACTAATCTTAGTTCCCTTCATATCTTTCATTTGGGTTCATCTACCACCAACCCCAATTAGTTTGGGATAAAGATGTTGTTGATGTTGATGTTGACTAATCAAGGAAAACATACATAATGATCGAGATGAAATATTAAAAAAAAAATATCACCAAGAAGCTTTTTTTTTGTGTTTTCAAGGACTATTTGAGAGCTCAGTCTATGACAAAAAATTCCTACCTTGTAAAATACAGAGCTATGTTCTTCTTCCTGAGATTCTTCTGTTGACAAAAGACTCATCTTTAGATGCTTGCCACACCAGATACTTGCCTAATTATTGAGAATGAGTTATAAGAAAGGACATATCTTCCCAGAAAAGTTAGGAAATGCAACAAAGTGTTAAAGTATACATGGATTAAGAGAAGAAGAAAAAAAAGAAAAGAAAGAAAGAAAACAGACAAGTAAAAAGATACCTTGACTCCAAGAGTGAGAATTAGTGGTAGACAACTAGATAAGTTAAAATCTATATATTTTAAAGCCACTTGTAGAATGCTTCTATTTAGCATGCACTGGGTGATGTCCAAACATGTGAAGTCCTCCCAAAAAGTCAAGCTTGCAGTTAAGGTGAAACAACAATGCAATTGCAGACAATTAATAGAGTTATGAAACAGCATATAAGTGAAGTATGGTAATTGCTAAGGTCATGAAGCTTCACCAGTGAGTAATTTGGCACTTCCTTATCCTTAAATTTAAATAAGCATCAATCTAAGGTTTATATGTTGCTTGATTGCCATGAAATCTTATCATTTCAAGCATGAAGACCAGTGCCAACCATCGAAAGAATAAACTTCGCATTATAATAAGAGGAAAATTTAACCAGCGGTTATTGAAATGTTTGGCAATTCTTTTCAGATTAATCTTGAAGACCAAAAAACTGAGGCAGTGTCATGATTCAAGTAAAGTTGCATTTGAACTAGCTGTCAACATGTAATAGTTAAATATCATGTTAATGGTCTATCTTGCGTGCACGTACCAATTACTAAACATGGTCATCTTATTGCCCGTCCATTTTAGATGCTTGAATGAAGATGCTAGTGCTCCATGTGCCTCCATACACACACACACACACACACACATTGCAGCATACATATTATTGATGAATTTTGTTTGACAGTGTTAGGTAGAATTACTTTGGAGGGCAAAATTACAATATATATATATATATATATGGTTTATAGATATATATATATATATATATATATATATATAACTAAGTCATTTAATATTACAAACATTTTTCCCATATATATATAAGTTTGGGGAATGATATAAGAGCCGCAATGAGGATAATTCTGTAAAATTATGTGCAATATGTTCGAGAAAACAGAAGAATATAACATGTAACACATCCAACTGGTTTAGATGTTAGAATTAATTGATTAGAAAGCTAACAAGTAACAACAGTGTATACACAGTCTAAATTAACGAGCATCAGTAAACTAAAGTAGCACCAATAATTGTGTTACCTAAGCCACAGGAAAAAGCTTAACATCTCAAAGTTGGACATGACATTGTCATGTTGGAAAAATATAAGCAAGCGAGTTTGGATAAGTGAAGATGACAAAAAAGCAAGGATACTACGAGGCAGTTCATGACGGAAGCATGGTCGGACTCAGATTGTTCCTTCAAGTCTACACATCCAAGATCAGTAAACAATTGAACGCGAACTTCAACAATCTGTTTCAAATGAAGAAAGACTCGCAATTTTTCACATAAAACCCTAAAATCTGAGATCAACATTACAGCACAATTTACCAGTAAATAAATAGAAGGAGAAGCTTGCCTCGGAAGATTTAATGGCTGCGAGTAACCTCTGCAAATCGGTGCTGGAGCTCCCTTTCGCCATTTTCCACTGTCTCTGTTCTCTATCCTCTTTTTCGTTTTGATTTTCGTTTATATATATTTCCATTTTCTAGTGGTTTGTTATTAATTTTTGCCTCGCTACTTTTCCCGCCATTCCTACCCTCACACTCTGGATCAATTTTTTTTTTTTTTTTTTGCCTTCCTCTCTAATTTACAATTTTTGCATTAATTTTATTAATCTCATGTTAAATGTTAAAGTAGGTAAATTATCGCATGTCACATAGATAAAATTGTGAGTTCCACCCCATGAAAAGATAAACAAATATAAAATAAAAAAGGAGACACGGTTATCAAATGTGTATAGGAGAAAAAATTTATCTGATGTAGTATAAAAATAATTTTCCCTCTCTCTTTAACACTCCGTCGTAAATATATTTATTTTTTTGGAAAAGTTCAAAAATATCCTATGTGATTTCCTTTTAAATCATTTGCCCGTATGATTTTTCCATTCAAGTCTTTATTTTAACACTGTTAAAAAATTGATGAATTTGTCTATTCTACCTTTTATATCATCTTGTTCCTCAAGCTTTGCAAGGGTTCTAACAATATAAGTAAATTTTCTTTTATTATTCAGTTTCTGGAAATTTTTATGAAGTGCTACATGACTCAGTGACAGGAACATAAAAACTAGTAACATAGCTATTTCTAGAGAAAAACATAGAAGTTGTAGAGAATGAACTAAGAGGGCATTCGGTAGAGGGGAAATATTTTTTGTCCGGGAATCTCGATTTTCAAAAATATGTTAAAAATATTCAGTTTACGATAATATCTGAAAATTTAAAATTTAGAAAAAAAATCAGTTTATCGGGAATCCGACAAAAAACCGGTTACCAAATGCCACCTAAGAGCAACAAGAACCCTCATAATAGATAATTCATTACGCCTAGTGTACACCATTTTCATAAATCATATATTTTGAGAACACATATTTCAAAATTCAAACAACTGCGTTTTAACATTTAGGGAGTTTCCACTTATAGATATCATACGGTAGCACAAGTGTCTTGAATGCGTCAGTGCATTATAGGCCCTGCCCACCCGCTTCTGATGTAGGGGGTGATCAAATATACTCTAGACCTCGAGAGTGATAAACATTCCGCGAAAATGGTGTATTTGAATGTGTTTTTATTTCTTTTGTTTTTAAAACTATTTTACAAAACGACTTATAAAAGCTATTTTGTAGAAAAAATGAAAACAAATCTATTTGATTATAATTACTAGAATGCCATTAATGAAATGTTGTTCTCCGTGTTTCTGTCACTTTTAAACGTAAGAGTGGGAAAAGAGAACAAAAACAGATAAGAGGTGTTATCTATTTTTTGTTTCAAAAACTAAAGAACATGTGTTGTTTTTAGAACAACAAATACACAAAACTCATGCCAAATAAGTTTTTTAATTTTTTTGTTTTTAAAATTAAAAAACTGTCCCGTAGAACAGAAATCAAACATTGTCTTGCTTTTGCTTACCCATTAGTGCCTTAATCAACTACAAAAATAAACCTTTTCTAGCATGGCCTGGTTAATCAATTGTGCTAGTTTTTCAACACATATCACAAAGAGGTAAGGGGACAGTAGATCTCCCCATCGAATTCCTTACTAGGCACAAAATCGTTAGTTGTACTATCATTCCATAGAATATTCATAGAGAACGAAGTGAAATACCACATTATTAGATCAATGGTATTTGCAGCTATCCAGAGATCCTTAATCAACATTTAAATTATATTTATACCAAATATAAAAGTTACGAGCTTGAAATTATTAACATTGTTTTGAAAAAGAAATTAACACGAAAATACCTTATCAAAAAATAAAAGTAACCACCATATTCGTAAATCAATTGGCACGAATTTATTCCCCTCGAATTTGAGTATTAAATATATTAAAAATTTGATAAAGAAAAATGTATCGTCTTTTTTTTTTTTTTGGTAAAATAAATGTATCGTCTTTATTATGAAAGAGTGTATGACATTTTCAATTGATAGTATAAGCTAGAGTGTTAAGCTTAACATGACAGTAAGTATAACTTCCTATTTCATAATTGTGAAGGTTATATACTTATATTTACCACCATTTAACTTATCACTCTTATTAACTAATTCATTATTGTTTGATCAATTTGAAATCAACGGTAATTGATTTTTCCAATTTTTTAACCATTGATTTCAAATTAATTAATGATAATCAATCAAGTAGTAAGAGTGGTAAACCTGAAATAGTGATAACTATAATTGCTCCATTCCTTAATGGAGAAAGTTATATTTACCATTATTTTAAACTTACCACTCTTATTATCTATTGGCTAATGTTTGATCAATTTGAAATCAACATCATTTATTTTATTTTATTTTTCATTTTTCAGCTGCTGATTTCAAATCAATTTAACGATAACCAACCAAGTAGTAAACCTAAAATGATGGTAAGTATAACCGCACCTTTATAATACAATTTTGTGTCATTTTAAGTAAAACAATTATGAATTATGTTTGGTTACATGTTTGATGACTTTTATATTGGAGCGGTTAAACTTATTATTGAGAATTTTTACAACTCTTACTACTAAACTAATCGTCGCTGATTTTGGTCAATTTAACAGTTATAATTTATTCAAAATTAATAATTAATTAATAAGTGTATTCAATAAATTATAACAGCTAGATTGACAGAAATAAATAGTGATTAATTTAGTAATAAGAGTTTTGAAAATTCTCAATAATAAATATAAATATAATCTCTCCTCTCTTTTTTTTTTTTTTGATAAACTAATCTCTCCTTTTTTTATATTCTCTTATTTCCACCAAAGAGGAGAAAAAGTAAAAAAAAAAAAATCAAAAAAAATCAAATTAAAATCAAAATATATTTGTCTAATGACATGTAAATATGTCCTTTAAAATAATAAATATTTTTTTCATAACTATTAATTATTGACAAGTACTAATACTTTCCTAAAAAGAAGGTTATAAAAGTTCTTGTGAAACATGAAAAAATAATTACACCGTTGTTGGGAGAGGAAAAGAACCGAAAAGATTTGTCTATTGACTGTATAAACTCTATTGTTTTGTTGGTTGAAATTAAGATGTAACGGCTTAACGGTGTGAAGAAAAGTAATTAAAGTAAGTATGAAAAATATAAATATAATATTCTATTTCAAAATACAAATAGGGGTTATAATTTCGAAAAAAAAAAATTATGTTATAAGAGAATTTTTTTTTAACGATATTTCAATTTTTGTGTAGCATTTTCTTTTTTAATAAATTTGGATCTTATACAATGTGTAAATATAGTATGAGAAAAAAAAAATGCTATTGTACAAAAAAATTGAAAGCCAATAACTTCTATTGCAGAAGAAGTTTTTTATTTCCGGCTTGGCAAATAGTGGGGCCCACACGGAAATCAATAATAGTGAAGAATTTTTTTTATCCGAGAATCTCACTTTTTAGAAATATGATGAAAATATTTAGTTTACGATAATATATGAAAATTAAAAATTTAAAAAAAATTCAATTTTCAATTATCCTAAAAAATACCACCTTGAACAACACGAGGAGTGTATTTCAGATACAAATATTACTTAGCCAAAAGTTTTTACCTCAAATTCTTGCTTAAATAAGTTGTTGTTGTTATTGACTTTTGAAAATATGGGTAATTTTTTCATTTTGACTGATCTAACGATTATTATTAAACATTATGAATTTTGACTAAACTCTTGTCTCTAGCTATGGAATTACTCGTATTAAAAATTTAAAATGACCTGTGATATTATGAATAATCTTTGGAGGTAATATTTATTTTGTAAGTTGATTTCTTGCATTTGTTTTACATTACTTGGTAAATAATATATATGATCAATGAAAAAAAATGAGTTCTGCACAAATATTAAGGTATGGCTGAATTTCAATATGATTTTGTTGTAAACAAATTATTTAATAAAGTGTTAATTGTAAAAAAAATTATATTAATAGTGCATCAAAACTAAATTCATATGCAAAAATTTACATAAACAAATTTTGTGTGAAAAAATATTATGGCACTTGCATCCGTCATGAAAGTATACATCTTATATTACCTTAAGGCTAACTCATCACTTGTTAATATCCCTTATTGAGAATTTTAAGTAGGCAATGATAAGGACTTTATTTTATATAAAAAAGTGTGAGTTACGGGAAGAAATTAAATACAAGAATCTCACATAGGATAAGTGTTTTTCTTCAAACCTCAAAATCACATCATTCAATTTTTTCCATATGACATATATGAAGCTCTACAGCTTTTGTGTTTATTTTTTCTTCGTAAATGTAATTACTGTATTATACACGTATAAAGATAATTTTTTAGAAATAAATATATTTTTAATATATTTACATAAATTTATATGTTGAGTACTCACTTTTTGACCATTCAGAGGCAAAAAGATATGCCTTATTATTGTGCATGCCATAAGTTAAGTTATATCGTATTAATGCAGTCAAAACCGCACGCTGACTATGTGGGTCCACTACCCAATGCACACAACTTACAGGACACTTCTGACAAATCGGAAGCAATGAGACCATGTGAGACTTGTTTTATGAGTTAAAAAGTGAAAGAGGTACAAGGAAAGGAGAGAGAGAATGATATGAACAGTGTGCATCCAACATAATATGGATGTAGCACATGGATTGAAGAGATAAATAGAAAAGAGAGAATTTCCGACAACTTCACTAATTTTTTCCTATTCTCTCTCTTCTTTCTCTTTCTACTTAAACCCTCTTTCTCCACACCCTCTCTCACAAAATCCATCACCATTACAACCATCGTCGTCATCATCATCATCATTTCCTTTTCCCACCTATGGAGATCCAAAAGCACATTCTGAAGTTCAAGTACCACATCCTTGGTGCCCTTTTGTTGGTCTCCACCATCTTCACCATCCTCTTCCTTACTCCAAGGTTCCTCCCCGTCTTGGACTACTTTTGGCCACTATTTTTCTCCACCTCACTCTTCCTTGCTGTCATTTTCTTCTTTGTTAAGGACTCACCGTCATACCCTACTGACAATTCCATTATAAAACCTGCCAAGGAACTCCTCAACTATGTCGCCGCTGACCACCTCCCTGAACCGCCGTTGGACAATCACAACAACATTGAGTAGAGGGAGTAGCAGCCCAAGGGAAAGAGAATGTCACGATAAGAATGTAACTCGTGGCTGTGTACAAATATTTTCTTCCATGTGGCAGTGAAGTATTCATCAGCTTTGGAGCATTCAGATGCCAAAAGCAAAAATGATATGCCTCATTAATATGCATGCCATAAGTTATACCGAAATGATGCAATCAAAATTGCACGCTTACCATATTGGAAGTCCTGCACTAAAACCATGTGAGACTTGTTTTCTTAGTGAAAAAGTGAAAGAGGTACATAGAAAGAAGAAGGAAAGAAAAATGATACTAGTCACATGACATCAGCATTTCGCATCTAATATAATATGGATGTGCACATGGGGCAGTTACCTCTTTAATTAATTTCATTTGTTGCAAATATTAAAATATCCATAGATTTTGAACCAACATGGCAACAAAAAAATAAATTAAAAGTTATTACCTTTTGAAATTCTTTCAAAAAATATTTCAGTTACAAAGTACTAAAATTTAAAGCTTATAAAAAAATTAGACACTGACACGCAATATATTTATTAATTAAAATCTATCATAAGATATTTATATAATTAAAATCTTAAAAGCATTGAAACATGCACATGTCATAAAAATCAAAAAATTATTTACTCATTGAATTCAACTATAAAGAGTATAATAACAAAATAAAAAATAATAATATTAAAAAAAATCAAAGAGATGAAACGAAGAGCTATATACTTACCGTGATATTCTCTCTCCCTTGGGCTACTACTCCCTCTAATTGGTGTTGTTGTGATTGTTCAACGGTGGTTCAGTGAGGTGGCTAGCGGTGACGTAGTTAAGGAGTTCCTCGATGGGTTTTAGAATGGAATCATCGGTGGGATATGAGGGTAAGTCCTTAATGAAGAAGAAAATTAAGGCAAGGACAAGCACGATGGAGAAAAAAAGTGGCCAAAAGTAGGCCAAGATGCTGAGGAAGGAAGAGAAGGGTGAAGATGGTGAAGATCAACAAGAGCACCAAGGATATGGTACTTGAACTTGAGAAGGTGTTTTTGGATCTCCTTGGATGGGAAAAGCGAAAAGAAATGAAGATGACAACGACGATGGTTGTAATGGTAATGGATTTGTGAGAGAGGGTGTGAAGGGTTTATATAGAAAGAGAAAGAGTAAGAAAAAACAGCAAGGTTGTCAAAAATTCCCTCTTTTTCTATCTATCTCTTCAATCTATGTGCCACATGCATATCATATTTGATGCACGATGTTTAATATCATTTTTTTCTTTCTCTTTCTCCTTTCTATGTATCTTTTTGACTTTTCCACTTAGTAAACAAGTCATGCTCGGTCTCAACGTAGGAATTCAAGCGTGTCAGAAGTGTCTTGTAAATTGTGCAAGCGGGAATAATCAATGTGTAATTTTGACTGCATTAATGCAATATAACTCAGGGAAAATATTTGTCCTTTTAAATGATACAAATTGTGTTATTTTACTCTTACAAGGAGGTGAGACCCACTCCTTTATTTTTTTTCTAGTCTTTTTTCTCGTGATCTATTTCTTTCTCCCACTTAAAATGATACTTTACATTCTTTAAAATGAAACACATATTTTTTCCGTAACTTATGACATGCTTATTAATAAAGCATATCTTTTAGTTTTTTCCCAAATAATCAAAAAGCCATATAAAACTCCCCCAGCATGTGGAGCTTGCTTTTGAGACAATGGATTTGGGATAATCCCCATTTTGTACATGCATAAGGGAACATGTTTAATGTTCTATGATTTTATTTATTTATTTATTGGAAAATATTTCTCTCTTTTTAGAAAAAATAATTTCTCTCATGTTCTCTCACTTCGATTTTCAAAACTCTTATTACTAAATTAATCACCATTGATTTCTGTCAATCTAACTGTTATAATTTATTGGATACACTTATTAATTAATTATTAATTTTGAATAAATTATAAATATTAGATCGACTAAAATCAACGATTATTAATTTAGTAGTAAGAGTTGTAAAAAATTTCAGTAATAAGTTTAACCGCTCCAATATAAAAATCATCAAACGTGTAACCAAACATAATTGTTTTACTTAAAATGACACAAAATTATATCATGAAGGTGCGGATATACTTACCATCATTTTAGGTTTACTACATGGTTGGTTATCGTTAAATTGATTTGAAATCAACAGCTTAAAAATGAAAAAAAATAAATGACGTTGATTTCAAATTGATCAAACAGTAGCCAATAGATAGTAAGAGTGGTAAGCTTAAAATGATGGTAAATATAACCTTCTCCATTAAGGAAGGGAGCAATTATACTTATCACCATTTCAGGCTTACCACTCTTACTACTTCATTGATTATCATTAATTAATTTGAAATCAATGGTTAAAAAATTGGAAAAATCAATTACCATTGATTTCAAATTGATCAAACAATAATAAATTAGTTAATAAGAGTGATAAGTTAAAGTATTTATCATTTATCATTTAACATGACCACAAAAAATTTCCTACACACATGACATTTTGTAATTTTGTAGGATCCGCAGCAAAAAAAACTCCGACACATAAAAAAAATCTCTATAACATAACATAATCATTTTTCCTACAATATAACTTTTATAAAACCATTAAACGGTGGTAAATATAAGTATATAACGTTCACAATTACGAAAGAGGAAGTTATACTTACTGTCATTTAAGCTTGACACTCTAGTATTAAATACGATACATTTTTTTATACGATAAGTTATATTTTCTTTATTATAATGTTTGATATTATAAGCTTATATTATACGTTATGACATTTTTAATTATTTGATGTGACCATCATATAGTATAAGTTTATAAGGCAAAACTTCTGATGTATAACTTAATTAGGCCCTAGGGGTTGAGATTATGTCTGATAAGAGATTGATGTATTAATAGCTTACAAAAGTACAATTCTCAAGAATTAATATATCATTTTAATATTAATATATTAAAATAATTTTTTAATATATTAATTTTTAAAATATTAAAAGATATTATCTTATACAATATCATAATAAACACCGAATAATATTAAAATTTAATTAAATGTTATTATAGAATAGCACCTTGTCCTATACTATGTAGTAAAGAGACGCTAAAATAAAATAAAAGTCTAGCATGAATGAACTCATCATTATGTGCCATTTGTTTTCGGTAGAAAGCGTTTGGGAGGTGGAAAGAATAAAGAAAGTTTTTGTCCACTGTCTGTCCATATCCGCAGCGCGCTAATTTAAGCAAAATATTGTTCTCCGACGTCTCCGTTGGAAACTCCGAGCCTCATGGAACGTTTTCCTCTCCCTCTCTCTTTCTCTCTCACCATTTTCCTCTCTAACAAACCTTCTTTCTCTTCTCAACAAATTCCAAACCTCAGCTCCATTTTTTCTCTTTTCGCTTCCTCTAAGCCTACCCCCAAAACCTTGCATATTCCCTATACAACAAGCTTCCGAGCTCAATTTTCATGCTCGCATTCAGATTTTGGACAAACAAACAGGTTCTCATTTTACAAATTCATTGGTTTTATCTTTAGTTTAAGACCAGAGCCTCTCATTTTCATTATAATTCCATAACACTCTTTGTTTCTTTCGGTTTACTTTGAAGAATGGACTTCGTATCTGAAAATGTATTATTAATTTTTTAATCACGTGCCTATTCTTGCAGAGTTGAAATTCTTAAGTTCCTGCAAATTCCTTTTCAGGACCAGGCGAACCTTCCTTATTCTTAATGTTGGGAAAAGGTTTCTCTGCTGATTTTAATTATTATTATTTTTAGAGGGATTTAGTAATTGTATCTGTCACCTTCAGAATATGGTGATTAAGACAGAGGTAGATGGCATATGAGAATTGAACACGGTTTAAGGTTTGGCAATTCTTTGTGTTAGATAAGTTGTTATCTGGAAAATTAGCTTTGAAGTGAGAGGATATAGGATTTATCTGTATCACTTTGTGAATCGAATGTGTAAATTACAATAGGAGAAAACATCAGCACATGTGGATAGACATTGATAATTCAATGCTCTAGTGCTAAAGGTGGTTACTTGGAGCTAACTATATGATCTTCCACCATGAGTAATGAGGATCCCGGCATTTCAGGCAATAAATATGCAGTTAGTGTTGGTTTAAGTGACCAAGTCCCTTATGATAATGATGCAGACAATATATGTGTACAGACGGGTGAAGAATTTTCTGCTGAGTTCTTACGTGATCGGGTTGCTTTAAGGAGATTTCCTACCATGACCGATGCAGACCAGCGCCTGCCAAATAGTTTGGATTATAATACTAATTATAACTATCAGCTGGTTTATGAGGATCTAAAGCATGTTCTTGGGCTAAGGAGAATGGATTCTGATAGTAACTCGGATTCATCAGAGATTGCTTTACCCAGGGGATACGTTGCTGAAGTTGACAATAGGGCTTATCCTAATAATTTGAGTAGATACCAGCTAGAACATGGCAGTAACAGACAAGTATCAGGTAATTTTTCTGAAGGAATTTGTTGTGATCAAGTTACTTCAGGACCAAATGCTCCATCTATTTACACCATTGAGTCTCCTAGTTCTTGCCATCCTCATGGATCCGTATTCTCAGAAGGTTCTCTCTATAAGAAGATAAAGTTTCTGTGTAGTCTTGGAGGTAGAATACTACCCAGGCCGAATGATGGGAAGCTCAGATATGTGGGTGGAGAGACGCGGATTATATCAATCAGGAAGAACATTACACTGGAGGAACTTATGAGGAAGACTTCTGCTATTTGCAATCAAACTCATATTATCAAATACCAGCTTCCTGGAGAGGATCTTGATGCTCTTATTTCTGTTTGTTCTGATGAGGATCTTCATCACATGATCGAGGAGTATGAAGAGCTCGAAAGAGCTGGAGGCTCTCAACGACTGAGGATTTTTCTCATACCATCAAATGATTCTGACAGTCCAAGTTTTAATGAAGCAAGAGCCAATCAGCCTAGTGATGCTGATTATCATTATGTTGTTGCTGTTAATGGTATGCTGGATCCAAGTCCACGAAAGAATTCCGGTGGGCTGAGTTTTGCAAACCATACTGGCCAGTTTGGAAATACCTCTGATTACAACAGTCCACGTTTCCATAAGGATTCATCCACATCTGCATTGGCTTCAGAGGTGGCGGATTGCAGCCCTACTTCTACAAATTTGGCAGGCATATTCTCCAAACCTGGTCCTCAATTTTTAACAGCACTGCAGGTAGCAGGCAAGTCATTCAATCAAATGCCTCCTTTATCTCCCATTTGTGTACAGCCTAAAGATCCTAAAAATTCTAATGTACAGCTATTTATGGATCAGCCATATAATGTTAATGAAAGTATTATTCCCTTTGTTATGGAAAAAGTTACACGTGACAACTCTTTGTACGTAGACAATAATACCGATTACGCTGATCCGATTGCATTCTATAACAATCTTGCTCAAGGGCCTCCATTTGTGAACTACCATCCTAGTAATCAATATATGTTCGAGTCTGATCAGGTCAGGAAGCCTAGTGATGATTTTCATTTTCACAGACAAAATAACAGTAAAGATTTTGATTCTTCTGCAATATGTGGTCAAACTGATATGATATTTGAGAGACCTTTAGTTACCAACGAAGGTTCATATCAGTTTAACAACATTGTCTCTCATCCTCATGATTCATTGAGTTTATTATCAATGTCCGGTGATAGAAAGGGATCTCCGTACAGAATATTGCATACACTTTCTGACTCGACACTTCAGGAGAATGACAAGAACTATAAAGCTCACTTGCAGTTTCCCGTTAGTGTAGAAAGAGACAAATTGCCATCACCCGAAACTTCATGTTCTTATGAAGAATGTTCAGTACAACCTGGAGAGATAATTGATGGGAAAGAACATGTGGCTAAGTATCAAAACTTCCCCACTTTTGGAATGACTGATAGTTGCAAGAGAGCACCAGAGATTGGTAAGGAGAACTTGCAACGTGCAGAGAAAAGCAATGATTGGTTTGAAGAAAATGTTGGAGCTATGTCACGAGGCAGTGCCATAGATTTAAAACATTCACAGTACATCAACTACCAAAATGTTGTTTGCTCATCTTCGCCAGATTTACAAAGCACTGAATGCCATGTATCTGCTGCACCATTTAACTCTTTAGAATCCACAAGGAACTCGAGGAAGCAACCACATGGTCTACCATTAGACACAACTGCTTCTGAGTTTTCCATTAGGAGCCAAAACTCATCAATGCATCACCAATATGCTATGCTTGAGACAAAAGACAATCAACCACTCCCCCCTGTCTCTTTTGAGTTGCAACCTATTGCGTCCCAAACTGACACAGAGTCCATACCACCTATCTCTGTAAGTATAGTTCTGTTGAATATATCAAATCACCTGCGAGCTTGCATATCATAATTTTAGTATTTGCATATGGTAATTCAGTATACAGACATGGGTTCTTCTTCCCAAAGAGAGGTTGTTATCTCTCATGAGGATCCTGCATTCTACCTGCACCAAAAGGAAGAAAATGCATTCATTAATAGACAATCTTCTGGATACGTCAATGAATTTTGTGTCAACGAGCCAGAATCAGTAGCTGTTGCCACGGGGCCAATTGATTATATTTCTTCAGGTATCCAGTCATGCTTACAAATTGTCTCAAATGTAGATGAAGAGGTTGAAGTTGAACCTACATCTCCTGAAAAGGAAGGGGTAGAGTGTGTTAATCCAGAATCTGAAAGTGAGGTGAGAATCTCCACATGAAATTTCTGTTTACAGTTCGTGATAACTGATTTTATAATTGACATGGGGTTCTTGTCTACAATGATAGCTTGCAAAAGCTGCTGGTGGAAACTTCAATAAACCTATTGGCGATACAGCAACTGCTGAAACAGGGGCTGGAATTTATGGTTTACAGGTACGGAACCCCTACAATTTGGTATCTTGATGCATATTATTATTTCCATCATCAAATCATGAATGCTCAAATTTCATTTAATTCTTTCTCTGTTGAGACAGTATGCTGAGTTTGCTGACTAACGTTTTAACATGAGGTTGATGATAAATGTTGTACACTCCAAACTAAATTGTCAAAGTTGAAATTCAGAAATGTGATGTTTACTTGTAGAAAGAGTGATACTTCAATTCATCAACAATTGTGTGCTCTCTTTTAGAATAGACAAGTTTTTCAAAGCCATCGTTTTGTTTCACATCTGAATTCTGATGATGATGATATCAGCCTTGTTTTCCTAATCTCGAAAAAAAAAAAAAAAAAAAACGAAGCGGTCCTCAAAAGGGAAGTTGGCCCAAATTGGACTGGTTCGGGTCTGTTTATCCAGAAAAACCTTTTACTTAGGTTCTGTATTTTCTTAGGCTTGAGAACATTTGCTTGCCCAAAATGGTTATTGTCATGATTTGAGCTGAACTGTGCTTGTTTTTATTTAAAAATGTCAAATAGAGCCTATTGGGCCAACCTGTTTATCCCTAAAAACTTTTTGGCCTGGACGTGTTTTCTGAGGCTCGAAAAAATTCCTCACACCGAAAAGGTTGTTGCCCATAACCTGGCCCGTTTGTTTTATTAGGCCTGAAAGAATATCTCTATCTAGCCCAGCCTGAATTGGGCCAGGCCGGACTCATTTAGCTTGAAAAGCTTCGTTGGTGAACTGTTCTCTTTCGGGTAAAAAAATGGGCCTGACCTTTTGTATCACAAAATGGTGAGGTCATGCTAGGCTTGCAAATGCCAGTGCTGGACATATAAAAAAGGGTAGTTTGCTTGAATTGTGCTGGGCCCATTTTCCTAATGTTGGGCTAGTGTCCAACATGAATAAGAGGGTTACTCTGTTACCCCCCCCCCCCCCCCCAAAAAAAAAAAACAAAAAAAGAGGGTTATTTGTGTGTGTATGAATAAGTTATATGACATGAAATTTGTATTACAAAATTTAATTATTGGACAACATAGTTATAAATTATATCCTAATTCCTCCTATAAATAATCTTTCCTCCAGTTTTTTTTCTTCTTTCTTTAATTTATTATTTTTCCCTCCTTTAAGTTGTTTTAGAAGGTGGTGGATCAAAATCCATGCATATCTGTGTTTAGCCTAATGCTTCAGATGCAAAAATGCAGATTATTGAGAATGGTGATCTTGAAGAACTGCACGAGCTAGGATCTGGAACCTATGGAACTGTTTATCATGGAAAGTGGAGGGGAACTGATGTTGCAATTAAGAGAATAAAAAGTAGTTGTTTCTCTGGTAGATTGTCAGAGCAAGAGCAGTTGGTAAGTCTCCATAAAGTATAAGCAAGTTGAATTTGCTAGCATGCTTTATTTAGTTTTCCTCTCAAACTTATATTTATATAATCACTTGTAAAAAGTTATGTATGGAAAGTGCTGCCATGATGAATGAGGAATTAAATTTCATTGACTTGGAAAATCTCATTTTTACTGGCCATTCACATAAAAACCTCTTGTTTGACGTTGTTTCTTGGTTATATGCATGCTGCATCTGTTTCTGCAGAGTAAAGATTTTTGGAGAGAGGCACAGATTCTGTCAACTCTCCACCATCCAAATGTGGTGGCATTTTATGGGGTAGTTCCAGATGGCCCGGATGGAACATTGGCAACAGTCACAGAATACATGGTGCATGGATCACTCAGGAATGTTCTCTTGAAAAGGGAGAGGTAAGATAACTCACATATCTAGCTTGAAAACCGTTAACTACTGTACCAAAAAAAAAAAAAGAAAACTGTTAACTATATATAGAATTTATCAGTCTTACTAAATTGTACTTCTTGCAGAGTGCTTGACCGTCGTAGAAGGCTCATAATTGCAACGGATGCAGCCTTTGGCATGGAATATTTGCATTTGAAAAATATTGTTCATTTTGATTTGAAGTGTGATAATTTACTTGTCAATCTGGGCGATCCCGAACGACCTGTTTGTAAGGTACTTTGTAGCAGAAACAAGAATTTAATTTAATTTGTTTTTTTCTGACTCCTTAGCTTTTAAGCAAGTCTTGTTCCCAAACATTTGATGCCATATCAAATGAAAAGAAAAAATCACAACTATTGAAGTCGTTTTATTTTTCTATATTAAGCCTTTAAGAAAGTTTTCCCAATTATTGATACAAAGTTAATCCCAGTTGTTATCCAGTTTCCATACTAATTATTAGCTTTTCTTATTTTTTATATTTGTTTTTTAATTTCTGTTTTCAGGATATAATTTCTTCATATTTCACTGTAGGAGTAATTTTGTTTAAAGAAAACTATTGGACTGACCTCCTTGTTGGGTGTCTGATCTATAGGTTGGAGATTTTGGCCTATCAAGAATTAAACGCAACACACTTGTTTCTGGTGGTGTTAGAGGAACCCTTCCATGGATGGCACCAGAATTACTGGATGGTAACAGTTGTAGGGTATCCGAGAAGGTTAGGAACTTCATCTGTCTCTCATCTTCTTTTTATTAATTTTGAACATGCACTTGCTGGTGGACGGAGCAATGGCTCTCCTGGAGAATGTAATATTGAGAGTTCCTGTTTATTCTTGTCTACTGTAGGTTGATATTTTCTCATTTGGCATTACAATGTGGGAAATATTGACTGGGGAAGAACCATATGCTAACATGCACTGTGGTGCTATCATAGGTAAGGTTTTGTCATGTGTAACTTAAAACTATGCCTTTAATCTGAGTTTTTGTTACCAGATTCTTCGAGAGACCTGTCTTTTCTGTCATGAATGCGAATGTCACTTGTATCTTGCAGTTAACCTTAATAAATATAGTGCTTGTTGTACCCCCTCACCCCCACTAAAAAATAAATAATAAATCAGTTTTGATTTGCTTGCCAAACATCTGTTTCGGAGAACAAACAAAATTCCTTCTCCATGCTAAAAAACATACGTGAAGTTGAACATTTGCTATTATTCAATCAAATCAGTAGCAGAGATTCTAATACATTGGATGCTTAATACTTCCTTGGATGCTTCAGTTTAGCCAAAGACCATGAAATTTAGGGAAAAAATAAGAAAGCCTCAAAAGTACATTAGCGAATGTGCATCCACCATTGATTCAAGTGAAAGTGCCTAGTGAACTTAACCCACTTTAATTCAAGGGTAGATAAACTCTCACTTGTGCACTTTAGAGGCTTTCTCACATTAGAGGAGTCTTATCCAATTTTTTATTTTTTTTATTTTTTTAATATTCCTCCGGATGAAATGATAATGATATACCTCCTATAGCCTTTATTGATTTCTATTTATTAAAGTATTGCTTATAGGCATGACAGTGTCTCTTTTATAACTCATCAAGGTGACACTCAGCTTGACCATTCTGGACTGCATCAATCTTAACTTCTTCCTTGTTAACATTGTATGAAGTAGAAAAGATGCACTTCGTTAGCCAATAGAACTATATCATTTTTTTCTAAAAGACATCACCACATTATTGAACTGTAAAGCTCCACGACTTATAATTCTTTTGTTTCTTGTATTTTTTTACGAAACTTAGATAACCAGATCCCAGGTTATATACCTATATGCGCGTTAAATGTGCATTTCTAGCTTAGGTTTGATGGTATGTTCCAAATTATCAATGAGCATATTGCTTACCACTAAACCTTTGTATTCTTATCACTCAACAAAAATTGTCCTGCAAACCTTTTTTTTTGTGTTTTTTTTTTAATTCTAATGATGAGTTTGTTCACTACTAATAATGAAGGAGGTATTGTCAATAATACGCTCAGGCCCCCTATTCCAAAACGCTGTGATTCTGAGTGGAAAAAGTTGATGGAAGAGTGCTGGAGTCCTGATCCTTCAGCCAGGCCATGCTTCACTGAAGTTAAAAATAGACTTCGCAACATGTCAGCTGCACTGCAGAAAAAGAGACATATTAATCGATGAAACTTACATTTTCTTGTAAATAAATGCAAATACCGAAAGAAAGATGGAAATTATTGTTTAAATTGGTTAGCATTGTATGTATATAACCATAGTGTAGAGGTATAAGCTGAAAATGAGTAAAAGCTATTTATTTATATATATGTTCACTGTCCCACACTACATTATTTTCTCCTTTACTACAAGCCCATGAGTGAATAACATATCTTATAAGGGGCTCGCTACATGGCAAATATTTTCTGGATGAATAATCTCTTTGTGGGATCAGTTTTACAAGTAAGTAAGGGGGTGTTTGGTAGAGGAATTTATTTTTAGCAGGGAAATATAATTACTAAGAATATGGTGAGAAAATGAGTTTGATAGGAAAGTTAAAAAAAGTTGTCTGGTAGGTAAAAATATAACTAGAAGAATTGGGTTAAATTTTCTGAGTTTATGTTTGGTTGAAGGTAAAATATTAATGGGATAATGCGTGTAAATTATTAAAGTGGGTATTTTAATTTTTGAATCTGAAATAAAAGAGAGTGTGTAGTGTTATAAATTAGAAAATTAATCCCCATTATAAATTAGTTCATATTTTAATATTTAGTTGCATTATGAGAAAAATAACTTTGTTATTCTTATGTTGAATGCATTAAAAATATTTAAATTTATAGAAAAAAACAATAAATCTAGATTCAGTTGGACTAATATATTTATTGCCAACTTGACAAAGCCTATTCTTTCGTCATCTTCTATGATTAAATTATTAAATTACGGGATTATTAGAGGGAAAATATATCAGCATGAATATTCATATATAAATATTTAGAATGCATTAAAAAGAGTAAATGATTCAATTGGTCTTTGAAAGATAGACCGTCCATTCAATTACACAAAAGTGAGGGGCATTTCCGTCTCACTAATAGTGCCAATTTTTTCATTTAGATGGTCATCTGCATATACACCTCTAAAGTGGTATTTTCAAATGGTGATTTTGACATGTTTTTACACAGATTTCACAATTAATGGGAAAAATGGTTATTTGGTATTATTTTTCATAAACTTCTACCCAACATGGTATAATTTCATATCCACACCCACTTACCTAGCAATCCTAAAAGAATCTACCTACCAAACATCCCCTAAAGGGATAATATAGTTTGCTGAAGAAATTCTCCTGCACTCACTGTTAAAAGTTGTGCTATTCTTGTTTCTGTGGGCCTTCGAGTTTTGTGTTTGAGGAAAAAAGTCTCTCCTGTTACATAAGAGACACAAAGCGGATATAAATACTAAATACATACATAAGGGTGTCAATATCCCTATCTATAATTTATGGGGAAAACACCTCTCTTGTTGTTGGAGAAGTGTTTTCTTCTATGAGTAACTCTTTGTTTTCTATGCTTTGTTTTTTTGTGCCAGAGTTTTTTTTTTTTTTTTAAAATGTTGATAAATCCTTTTAAAAAATGTTGACCCACAAAAAACAAAAAACAGTTAACCATGCATAGAAATGTTCTTCTCCTCTTACAAGATGAGAAGTTATAAGCCCATAATTTATTCACACTGAATGGTACATATTTAAAATTCTTTTGACAATTTTTTTGGGAAGAGATGTTAATGGATAGCATTGTTTAAGTTATAAAATTATAGCGTAGAAGAATTTTCAATTTTTTTTTAATTTTTGATAAATCATGCAGTATGTTATATTTTAGATTATTTTTTTTATAATTTTTGACAAAAACAAGTTAACATGTTTATTAATTCATGAATAAGTGGTTCTACTAGTTTTTAGAATCTAACAACTACTTTAAAATGTAAGGGATTTTGTTAAAATTTTGAATAATTTACCTCTACTGCTTAAATATACCACCTTTTTGAGTAATTAATTGGTTTCATGTGAATAAGCTTCATATTCATATAAAGGGTTAAAATTGACCGGAAGTATGTATCTTTACAAAAAAATAAAATACCATTTTTATCTCTGATCTGGATAAACTACAATAGGCCCACAAGGGTTAAAGCTCATAATAGGACCAAGTATATACAGGCCCCATAAAATGCACAATGCCACCATCGCGCAACGGCCCGAAGGCGCAATGGTCTCATTGCGCAAAACCGCCTTATATGACTTAAAAACTAAGGAAAGATCCTATAACAAACTAAGATCCACCATGTTATAGTCCAACAAATGAAAGACACTTGCGAAAATTCTAAGAAGATAGACTAATATATAGACGTATAGCCAGAAAGGGCACCAGCTGAGACAGGTAACTCTACAGCCCATAATAACCAATAAGAAGGCATGTCGCCTATCAAAGGCGGCATAAAATTTGATATATAAACGAAGGGTACAAACCAAGGTAGGATTATCTATTTCCAATAAGAATAGGCTAAAATATAAGTTACCCCCTTGAACTTTGACCATGTTTCAAATTACCCCTTTGTACTTTTAATTGTTTCAATTAACCTCCTGTATTTTATAATTGTTTCAAATCAACAATTATGTTAAAAAATTTACAAACTCTGTTGAACTTCCTCACATACCCTAAACCCCAAATCTCAAAAAAAAAAATTCTCTCTTTTCTTCTATATTCTCTAATTTTTATTTTTATTTTATAACATCCGGGTATCCCTCAGTCGATAGCCATGAGACTAATCCCTCGCCCCGGGTCAGCGCACAACGCGGTAAAGAGCTGGCCACATAGCGCTTTCCATTCACAAGAGTTGGGGTTCGATTTAGATCGAAGAAGATTAATGTGTCTTTTTTCTTTTATGTTCTCCCAAGGTCTCTCTTAAAAAATATTAACATCTTATACGAAGGGGAAACAATCATCGCCGGAAACTTTGTGAATAATAAACAAGAGCTAAAGAAAAGAGAGAAGAAAAGATCATCCCAGATCGTAGAAGAAAAGATCATCGCTGAAGACTTTGTGAATAAATAATAACAAGATCATTTTATCCCAAACTTTGTGAAGATTCTTCTACGTTAATCTTATCGAAATCATCCCAAACTACTCATCCCAAACTACTGAGAAAAGATCCAAAGAAAATCGAAATAAGAGATGGGAGAATGTAGAAGAAAAAAGAGAAGAAATTTTTAAGATTTGGGACTTAGGGCATGTGAGAAAAGATCCAAAGAAAATTGTAATAAGAGATGGGAGAATGTAGAAGAAAAGAGAGAAGAAATTTTTAAGATTTGGGGCTTAGGGCATGTGAGGAGGTTTGACATAGTTTGGAAAATTTTTAAGTTGATTTGAAACAATTATAAAGTACAGGGTTTAATTGAAACAATTAAAAATACAAGGTAATTTAAAACATGGTCAAAGTTTAAGGGTAACTTATTTTTTAGCCATAAGAATATAACATAAGCCTACCATTGATACTAACTTGAGAGCGTCGGAGTGTCAGTCATTGCACGTACCCCAGTCAGATCTATCACGCCAAAGGAGCTCAATATCCATTACTTACACGGCGAACATCATCAGCACACGAAGCTCAGCACCCAATCCAAAGTCTTCAATCTTCAACTGTGTCTGGTCTAGCCCAGTTCATATTGGATTGGACTATCAGTCTCCAAGCTACTCAATGCTTCAGTTTTTCAATGTCTCACTAGGGTTGTCGAGTTGAGCACCAATTTTCAGTTCTGATCACAAATGAGGGTTGGGCAACCACAAAGAATCCAATGTTTAACATTTTAAAAAACAAAATAGAATATCAATTTAAAAAGAAGGCTTCGCTTGATGCATTATTATTATTTAAAATATATATATATATATATATCAAGATCCCACGTCGTATATAATGAATGTGTCAGTTGCAGAATAACTCTTTTTTGCAGCAACATAAAAAATATATTTGCCTTAAAAGAATGAGAAAGTGATCTAAAACTTGTGCTTATGTACCATTTGTATAATATTCCTTGGATATTCCTAATGCTAACAAGGTTGGCGTGGGAGTTGACTAGGGTAAAGGAGGAAAGAGGGGACTATATTGGAATAATTTTTTTTTATCTTATCTATTAAGATTGTAATTTATGATCTCCCTCAAAATAATTTATCAGGTGAAATGAATGAATGATAAAATTATCCTATCCCATTACATCACCAAATATATATGATAAGGATATAATGCTATTATTCTTATGATAATATGCAAATACTCTACGGGGGTGTTTGAGAAATTTGTATGAATAATAGGAAAATGAGATTAGTGGGGAAATGGTTGGGAAATGAGTTTGATAGGAAAATGTAAGAAAAGTAGTTTGGTAAGAAAAAAATTTACCGGAAAAATTAGGTAACTTTTGTAAAGTCTATGTTTGACTTTTGATAAAATATAGATGAAAAAAAATATACTTTTACTAAAATAACCTTGATTTTAAAAAAAGCTGAATCAGCCTTGCTACCCTTTACCCCTAATCATTTCCCAACGGACATAGAAGAAAGGTGTGTGTTGGCTAATTGTAAATAGTGGTTTACCTGGGTTTAAAAAAAAAAATCACTTATAAAAACTCTTTCTAAATAGGGCAGAAACTTATCTTTCATCGACAAAGTTGAAAAGCAAGGCAAATGGAATGATGAGAATTTTGTGTTAATCTACTGAACCAAACATTAGTTTTCTGGAAATCTTACTTCATTTACATAGGAAAATTTGGGAAAGCCGTGAACCAAACACCACCTTATTGACACATTTCTTTCTCTCTTTTTCTTGTTTTTTGGACAGAGTTGGCACATTTCAAGTAGGGTTATGGACCTGATTGGGTATTTTTCATGGGTAGCAGGCCCAGTCACTTGGAAGCCCATTCCTTTATTTTCTTTCTCATGGCGCGGAACTCAAAATGTTTTGAATCATGGAAAACGAAATCACTTTTTCCTTCCCCGGGAAAAGCTTCGCGATGTCACACACTAATCGTCCCTCCCATTTTATTTATTTGAAAAAAATAAAATAAAAGCTAATTGAAATTCCCTTGGCCTTGGCATTTCAATCAAATTCTGAATGCAAATGAACTCAAAGTCAAAACCAACATCGATTAGGGTTTTCGGGCAGCGAACTATTGCTTCAAGCTTCGGCTCTCTCCCATGCAATCCGTAAGTTATCTCTATTTGTTTCCTTAACTTAAAAAAAAACTCGATGGATTTGTGATAACACTTTTGCTTGAACTGGAATCAGATCTAACGATTCTGAAGGAAGTGTGAGAAATCAAGCTTCAAAAAAGAGCCAGTCCAAGCATGTCTCGCTCTCACACTTCCTCGACCGCAGGCTACCAAAACCTTCTCTACTCCCTCAAACTGTTCCGGTAATTTTATATCATTTGCTTCTTCTTTTTTAAAAATAATAATAATTAATAATTCTGTTTTTAAACCTTGTAGATATTGCTTAACAGCTAACAGATGAATGCACACAATAGATTAGTTAATGCTAAACAAGTAGGGGATCTGTTGGGCTGTTTGTTTGATGATGTTGAAAGATACACAAGCAGTTAATGAGTGCAATATATATATATATATATATATATATATATATATATATATATATATATATATATATATATATATATATTTATAAGAGTTATGTTATAGAAAGATGATCGTGTTATTTTATAGAGATTCGTTGATCTAATGGCTTTGTCAAACATCAAATCGTGTAAGGATTCTATATATATATATATATATATATATATATATATATATATATATATATATATATATATATATATATATATATATATAGGTTTTATAAAATGTTGTGTTGTAGGAAAAAATTGTGTTATATTATAGAGATTCGTTTTGTGTGCCGTAATTTTTTTTTTTTTTTTTTTGCCACGGGCCCCACAAAATGTTGTGATAGATGATAGATGATAAAATATATATATATATATATATATATATATATATATATATATATATATATATATGAATAGGATATTCTTACTACCTATTTTTCTATTACCATCTCACTACCACTCTAATCACCTTTGGATTCAAGGAAAAGTTGAATGAAAAGAGAGAATTTTTTTTTGAATGCAATGATGATTAAAATGGTAGTAGAAAAAATGGGCAGTAAGAATACCTCATATATATATATATATATATATATATATATTTGTGTGAAAAAGTGTGTTGATTTATTCATTATTCAAGTCAAAAGCACATGGTTGTGTTTTTTTTTTTAATGAAATTCTCTATATTTTTTTTAAAGGGAAAATCGACGCCCTTTCTTTCACCTTTGAGTTTAAGAGTACCGAAAGGTGAGGAGGGTGGAGCTGTCAAACAAGTTGAAGAAGAGAGAAAAGATGTCGGTGATGAAAAGGTGATTTTTGAAAGGTTCAAACCTACTGAAGACGAAAAAGAAGACTTTGTTAGTCCATTTGGTGTTGATGAATTAGAAAATTCAGTGGCAGATGATATTCAAGAATCAAAGAAAAGGAAAAACCCATTTCAAGGTTTGCCTTTCCATCCTAATAAATTTGAGCCGGGGGTTGTTAAAATCAACGATTTAGTATGTACTTTATTATTAGTTATTCGGACTGGAAATTTCTAAACGCTATTAAACAAAAGAGGTAGGATATTCATATTATTAAATTTTTTTACTACCACTACACTATCACTATAATTACCATTGGATTAGAGGAAAAGTTGAATGAAGAAAGAGAAAATTTGAATCCAATGATGATTAGAGTGGTAGTGGAGTAGTAGTAAAAAATTTTGGTAGCATGAATATCCTATCTCTGAGCAAAATAATCCAATCATAGAATTATTACCTAAAGCTTTCTTGACTAAACATTTCACATTAGCTTATTTTCCCAAAGTGTTTATTAATGTTATAACTAGATCTAAGATTCAGTCTATTTTTCTTGAAATTTTTAAAAAAGTAGTAATTTATAATGAAAACTGCTTTAAATCCATCTTTGGAGGATCAAGTTCATTGTATCTCTGATTTCATCCTTTGGCCCCTTGTTCAGCCTGATAGATGACTCTGGTGAGAACCTCATACTGCTTTCAGTTTCTTATTGTTTGAGAAATACTTTTATAGTTGGCCACACCTTTTGGTTGAATACTTGAATATTTATCAATCATACAATATTCAAAGGATTCTTTATTGGGTATAGGGACAACTGTATAGTGATTGTGATTGAGATTGAGAAGGCTGGTAATGCTAAAACACCTTTATTTTTCGGGGCTAGCTTGGTGTCGTGACTCATGAACCCACTATTCTCTAGAGAAGCTTCGACTTTATAGTAAAAGCTATAGCTAATTTAAATAATCAATTCAACCTAAAAATTTAAACTTTTGAGTGAAGATGCAGTTAGTGGTTTTTTATGTGTCTCAAATACGTTCCCTTATATGAGAGTTTATTGGACTTAAAAAGTAAATGATACATCGGGTACAATCTACCTATGCTAAGAAATTCCATAATATTTAATTATTTTTTATTCATAGAATTGGGGTTGTGAAAATTGAATTCGTGATCATTTAGACATATCTGCTTTGATATTGTGTAAAGAATTAATTCAACAGAAAAATTTGAGATTTTAAGTGAATGCCCAATTAATAGTTTTTCATATATCTGTCTCTTGACTCAAGCATATAAATTTTAGTTTTGTGGTAAAACACCCGGAAGGATTGCAAAGTTGTTCCCTCTGCCTTGGCTGGAGACATGATTTTGAGCGTAACTATTACACGTGAATCACCCAAAGGACTGGCTCTTGCTTATTTACGCATAACATCGTAGTTTTCAACCAGATGAATATACTTTTAGTGGATAATTGATGTGAATGTGATAGCATGCCTGAAAGATATACATGAAGCCATATTTTACGGATGTTTGATATTGAATGGATAGAAATTAAAAGGCTAAGATCTTTACCAAAAAAAGAAAAGGATAAGATAAATGGAAACTATGGGTGTTTTGATTTTTTTGTTTTTAAAATTATTTTGTAAAATAGTTATAGAAACAGTTGTTTTTTATATTTTTTTCTTTTTGAAAGTTAAAAACAAAAACAGAAAACAAAAACAACGCATACATGTTTTCTAAATTTGATTTTAAAAACAAAAAAACAGATATAGTTTTTAAAACAGATTTTACAAAACAGGTCTTAATAAATGAGATTTTTAATTTTTATTCTGAAAATTAAAAAACTGTTTTTAAAAATAGAAATCAAACAGAACCCATGTTTCTCTGTTTGCTGTTCTTTGAAAGACTGCCATAAAAAGAATGTCTATTAGGTTTGCAATTGAACAATCAAATACTTGTGCGGCTCTTGATCAATATTAAGACATGCTAGTCCTTTTTTTACAATTTTTTTTTCTGGAACATTTAATAGCATTCTTCTTTCCTGTCTGGACCTTACTTGTTGCATATGTTAATAGCTGGAAACGAGAACCAAACTGTTCGAGAGCATGTGGTGGTTCTTGGAGGTGAATCAAAGTTGAAGCCAAAAGGACAAATTGAAAATAACTCCAGCAACAAAAAGCCAAGACCTCTTTATAATCACTGTATGATTTACATGTGTATACATATTTTTTGTGTTATATTTGGATGGTGGATTTGAAGTCTATCATAGACATTAAGGTTAACATTATTTAATAAGCAGATGCAAATGGTGGCGGCTGGTGGGACTACGACATGGAAGGGGTTGACAACGAGGAATTGGGCTTCAGTGAAGTATGGGAGGGGGTGGGATCCACCTCACTCGGAGGAATAGCAGACTGGCATTGATTTTGAATTTTACATGTACGTGTTTGAAAAAAAAAAGTTTGTTACTGTGTAGCTTTGACATCAATGCACTAGACAGAAAGTCATTCGAAGTGTGTAGATACTGAATTCACTTTGATCTAATTTGTTTTCTCCAAGTTATATTTTTTTTCAAAATGTTAACATTTACCTTACTGAGAATTTAATAATCTTGAATGAAATATAAAACCCTTTGTTTTCTCCAAGTTATATGTTGAAAATGTTAACATTTACCTTACTAATTTAATAATCTTGAATGTTCAAAAGGATTGCAAAATAAATAAATTAAGTTTGGCACGGATTACCGATGGTATCATGTATTGCTATTCTTTGTTATACGGATGACTCAGTTGGTTGCTTGAATCCTAAAATGGTTAGAAGAATTGTTCAAAACTTTTGCATTGTCTCGTGGAAGGTTATCTATTGTGAAATGTTGCTAGTGTACATATTTGGAATCGCCGGTCATTGTAACAAAAGGTTATGTATCCTTAAAGTTTCACTATTGCTTGGCTGCTCCATTTAAGAGGTATTTGTCCATTGAATGAGAAATTTATTGGTATAGCATAATTGATACATCTGTAGAGAGAAGAATTCAATCTGTTAGTGCTTTAAAAACTGCGAAATGCCTTTTTTTTTTTTTCATGGACAAAGCTAGTAGTTATAAGCCTAAAATTCTCAATCAAACATTACAATTGTTAAATGTAACCATGATTGATGAATCCACAAGTAATCGAGGGTGCAAACTCCATCCTTAAAAACTTACGTGGGTTAGGGATCAAGTAGTAGGAAACTTTGAAGCGATCTGCGTAGCAAACTTGATTTGGATTTCAAGTGTTTTATTCATGTCAGGTAATTATATCCACAGTAGAGTATTAACGTAAAAGCCATGAGGTTAGTATTATGATATAATATAAAATAGACCAAAATATTCTTTTTAATAAAATTACATATAATTTTTTTAATTTTTTTTTTACTTATTTACACATTAGTTCTTTTAAACTATCAAAAAAATTTAAAAATCACAATTTTAAATAAAATATATTAAAATATAAAAATAACTTGCATTTTTAAAAATAAAAAATTACATCCTTGCAAAAAACTTCTAAATATTCAATTTTAAATTAATTGTGACCCAAGGTGATGGCTGGTTAGTGGTGGTGGTGACGAATGACAACGATTAGTGGCGATTGTTGGTGTGATTGTAAAAAGTGTGGGTTGTTGGTGGAAGTGGTGGTGGTGTTGTTGACTAATGATAATTGTGGTGCCTGATTGATGACAATTATAATGGTGGCTAGTAGTGATGGTGATAATTATTGTCCGGTGGTTACGAGTGGTGGCACTCAATGGTGACAACAATGATGATAGTGGTGGTTGGCACAATAATAATAGTGGCTGCAATAGCACCGGCCGTAACCAATGACAATAGTGGAGGTTGATCGATGGTGGGGTGATTATAGCTAGTGATAATGATGGTGGCTAAGACAATGATGATGGTGGCAAGGGTCGACCCTCCTCCACTTGCATGATAATATTCATAGTAGAAGAGCATATGTTTATACTATATTTGTTTTCCTATTTAATCCATTACTAACCCAAGTCCCCTTTAGATTAACTTATTCTATTGGAGCGATTATTTGTTTTGTTGTAACCGGATAAATGATGAGCCAATAGGATAAGATTATTATATCGTGATGTTTCACTAAATAATGAATAAAAATAGGATATAAGAGCCGATCTTATTATGTCCTCTCTATCGAAAATAAATATATTTTAATTTGACAGAGAGGCACTCTACGTATGGATATGATTATGATCGAACCAAATTAAGTCGAGTTCCATTACCTAACGAAGAAATAGAAAAAAAGTATTCGAGCATTTATTTATAAAAGTATTAAATAGTTTAAGAGGACGAAAGCATAGTCCAGAATACCGACACCAACGCGGACCGTTATTTAAGACAGTCTGAAAGGGAGACGAAAAATAAGTGATGCACGCTTCAATCCAATTGAAAGTTCTTCACCACCAAATACACAACTTACGGAAAAATAAATTTTATATCGAAGAGAATTTCAATCTCATGTCATAGATATGTAAAATATGAGATTTATCTATTAAAAAAAATGACACATTTTTTTATAATGAGTATAAGAAGAGTTTATTTTTTCATATGACATGAAAAAAATAAACTCCCATAATTTATTGATAAATAAATATTAAGAGTTAGAGACAGAAGAAAGAGAGAATAATATAACAAATTATAAATTAACAATTAAAAACGTTGCCGGGGCGTGCTCTCTTGCTTTTCATTACCATTTTCAATTCTTTTTCTTTCCCTGGCGATCCGAGTTTGAAACCCACCCAACCCAGTGAGTGATTGAGTGAGTCAGCCCTGACTCGGTGGTACAGGCGGCTGTTCCTCATCCCGCCACGCATCATCATTCGCTCTGCTCACAATCGAATCTCCCATTTTCCATAACATATTCGTTCTCCTCAGTTTTAATTTGAACACTCTTCGCTCTAACTTCAAACTCTCTCTCTCTCTCTCTCTCTTTATGTTTTGGTTTGATAGAGTTTAGATTTTGGGGATAATTTTAAGCAAGATCTTGGAGAGCTAAGTGCTACTTTATTATTATTATTAATTATTAATTTGAAGTTTGCTTGGGCTTGGTTCTACTTGGCGTGCTTCCTTCAATTCAATATCAATCATTTATTGTTGTTTTGGATTAAATATAAAGTGGTTGTATTGTACGGGTGGGTGTTAAATTTCACCACGATCTATTCCAAGCGATTTTTGTTTTGGTGGATCTCTTCTTCGAAGAGATTTCTGTGTTGTGGATATAAAGAGTCTGGCAGCATGGTTAGCGGCAATCTTTTTCATTGTAGAAAGAATTCATGGCCTCCTGAAGAGTATATCAGTAAATCCACTTTACAACAGGTAAGCTTCCTCTCTCTCTCTCTCTTTTTTTTTTTTTTGTCCTATTTGGTTGTTCTGAAGCTGATATGAAAAGTTGCAATTTGTTTTTGTTGAAAATTTAATTCACTTGGAAATTCAGTGATTTTTTATTTCGATGATTTCTAAGTCGCTCAAAACTTGTAGCTTGAAGCTTTTAATTTTTTTTCAACTGGAATATGTTCTTTGTTTTTGGTGAATTGGCATATCCTAGTCTTGTGATGCTGCCGCATCTTTTGTCTGAAAAATTTGCATTTGCATGTGATGTGAAACTCTGAATACTTTCTTCGTGGAATATATGATCTACCTATTACCATTAAAAACAACTGCTAAATTAAACGAATGTTGTAGCTTAGCCAACGGCTGGTGCCACATGTGTTGATGATAGTTAAATACATTTGAAGTCATCTGTCTCTCTCGCACCCTTTCTGCAGTTTGATTTCGATAGTGCTTCTCCACCTGAACAAGCTTGGAGAAGGAGATTAAACAGCCATGCCAATCTTCTTAAAGAATTTAAAATAACTTTTATGGAAGCTATGAAGATGGCAAGTGGTTACTCTCTCTCTGCCTAAGTAACTACATGGATTTACTGGTATAATAGATGTGAATCCTTTGCATATACTATCTCTTCTGACTGTCTAGTGGCTTTCAAATTTCAGGTTCGATTAGGTATACGCATGTGGTCATATGTCAGGGAAGAGGCTTCTCATGGAAGGGTATATTTCAAATTCTTCTTTATTCTTTGGTCTTTCATCTCTCTCTCTCTCTCTCTCTCTCTCTCTCTCTCTCTCTCTCTCTCTCTCTCTCGTGTGTTTGTGTGTGTGAAAGAGGGTCTGATATAAGAGTTCATAAACTTGTATAAGATTAGAATGTTGAAGCTTATGATTCCAAACTTGATTTTGTTAGCCTGATTTTTGCAGAAAGCACCTATAGATCCTTTCACTCGAGAAAGTTGCAAGCCATCTGCATCACAAGGAGTTCCACTCGGAGGGATGGGGTATGATGTGGTCCAAATGAAAGCAACCAATTAATCACTTGAATGGTCAATCTTGTATAGTGTATACCATTCAAATGGTTAATGGGCCATTCTTTATAAATATGTTTATGCATTGGCCCTTAGTAGTAATTTTCCAAATCAAATAAGTCTTTTTCTTCTTGTATTGATTTGAACATTGCTATACACCTTCACAGGAGTGGCAGCATATCAAGAGGATTTAGAGGTGAGTTCCGACAATGGCAAATTATTCCTGGTTTATGTGAAGCGTCACCTGTCATGGCCAACCAGTTTTCTGTAAGTCCTGTTTTTCCACTTACTATTGATGTGCTATATTCTTCTCTAATTTTATGGCTTCAAATGTGCTTACACTTTTTTTTAAAATTAGTATCTGTAAATGTGTGGATTTATTTCCCTTATTGTCTTTATATAATTTTACCAATGTGTTTAGAATATATCTTTAGAAGTGAATTATATAAAATTATAATATTAATATTGCACATAGAATCATATATGCATGCATGGTATTTAATGCATATACCCATTACTTCTGCAAATGGTGTTTTTTTGGTTGTACAGCAAAAATGGTCTTGCTCTAGCACTCTGTCAATTGTAAGAATCTTAGTGCCTCTGTATATAGTAACTAACCTTTGCCCATAGGCCACCTGAAGAAGTTAAGGGAAAAGTTTAAAGTAACATCAAAATCTTCCCAAGTATAATAATTTAAACCCCCCAAAAAATGTAGTTATTTAATTTTTGGGATAAGGCTTGGTTGTTGTTGCTGGGTTGAGATATGAAATTAGAGTCAGCAAATGTTGAGCCAATTTCATAAATTGATAAATTTTCTTCTGAATGTTTGTGTAATGTTTAAGAACCTTGCAATTATAATAATTGATTTTTTTATTTGAAGTTATGATGACAAGCATGACAAAATTAATCATGTAAAAAAGTTAAGAATTTCATCATGATTTGAAATTAAATCTTAAAAGTAGACAGACAACGTGATGAGTCAGAGTGCTGCTGTGCAAAAAGAAATAAAAATGGAAGTTAGTCATTGGCGTTATGTATTTGAGCATCTTAACTCTATTGGTGTTACTGGTTTTCTACTTGATGAGACAGAGCCCTGAGCTTTCTTCCAGAAAAGAAGAAATTGAAAGTATGGAACTTAGGCTCTGTTTGATTTCTGTTTTGGAAAACAGTTTTAGTTTCTAGTTTCACCAGTTGTTACTGTGTGTATATTTTGCTTCATAAATAGTGTCTGCACACATACAATCGAGATAAACTTCTGTGGCTCTCTTTTCCTTCTGTTTGATTTTTTTGAGGGGGTTTCTCTTTGTATAGAGGTAAAACCTGTGGTCTTTTCATCTATAACCTGGAATGGTTTACTGTTTATGGCCATTCAGAACTGTGGCTTATATTCAGAATATCTGATTTATTTACTTCTATTGCAGATTTTTATAAGTAGAGATGGAGGAAGCAAAAAATTTGCATCAGTTTTGGCTCCTGGACAGCATGAAGATTTAGGGTAAGGAAGAATGAATGGAAGTTTGACAAACAATATTTCATAAATGTAACATTCTTACATTAGTTTATTCAAAATAGCTTTATATATAGTAATTGAAATTTGGATTCGTTGTTATCCTGCTGTTACTGCTTTATTAGTAATTGAAATTTGGGTTCCGTGCTCTTTTTGGTGATCTTGTCCTGGAGAGCACATCTTGGATAAGGCATAAAAATGCATAGCTTTAGTCTGTGATAAGTAGCTTGGTTCTCAGCCGAAGAAAAATGCTAGAGGTTAGGGATAATGACTTCAATGGAATTTACTTTTTTATCTTGTTATTCTTTTTCTGTTATTTTTAGAAAACATATAGATTGTTTCAGTTGAGGTGAGTCTAGATTTTGTCAAGCAGTCAAGCTTATATGCAAGTCACTACTTGGACTAAATTGTTTTCTGTTTTTGGTGCATTTTGGGTGTGTCTTTCAAGTTTGGAGCAGTTCTTTATTTATAAGGGTAATATCTCACGGTGGTTTTCATTTCATTATTTTTTTTTGGCTGGGAATTCGGGTGGAACGGAGTGTTTGTAATTTTCTTAAATGCTGTTGGGTGATAGGATCGTTTTTGTGTCCTCTATTTGGTTCTTTACCAACGGCTTCCTTGTCGGAATATATCCCTTGCATATTTGGAGGGAGTGGAGAGCTATATTGCACTTGTAAAAATTTTCATTTACTTTTTTATTTTTTCTGGAGCTTGTGTTTCCTTTATTTCTTCTTTATTTTCTGTTTGTTTGTTTTTTGTTTGAATCTTAATAGGGTTTCTAGTCCTCATGTTCACTCCTATATCCTTTTCTTCTCTAATAATATTTATTCTTTTGTGCAAAAAAATCTTAATTGCCATTTCTTTATTTCTTTCTCTTGTTTTACTTTTTTCTCAAGTTCATTGTTCTGGGTTTCACAATCCTCTCTCTTCCCTAGACCTTTTCATTGTGATGATAAGCTTTGATTATGCACTCTTGCAACCATAGTAAGAATAAGAAATATTAAGCAGCATATTTATTGATTTCCTTCTCTTATTACATTATGATTTATGCCCTTCTTTATATCTCTTCTATCTGGTAAAAAGAGAATACTCACTACTGGCAAATGGCAACTATCAGTGGTATAGTTAGATCTAATTAGTTTCTTTGTATAACAATCTGGTGTTTGCTTGGGTGATAATGATTGGTAAGTTAATACCAACAATTTTACCCAAAATCCAATGATCCTCTCACTATCCTTTTTGATTGCTTGAATGTAAATTCTGGGTTATATATGGAAAATACCAATTAATAATTTTGCTTAACTTTTTTTTTTTTGAGATATCTCCACCAATTCATTCATTACTTGACTAATATGGTTCGAGCCAGATTGGACCAAAAGGGCGACAAAGCTCTCCGTGCCAAGCGCTTAACATTTTCATTTCTGTTTTGGAGGAAAGTTTCAGATTATGGAAATAATTGCCAGGCTTGGCAGGATATGTATGTTGTTTGTAATTACTAAGTTGGGACATAACATAATATTCTACAAATCTTTGACTAATATAATTGTCTTCCATTTAACACCCATGTGAAGATTGACAAATGTAACCAAGAGGTCAAGTTAGCACAATGTTAAACGTTCTGACTGGCAATATTTATATTTTGAATTCTGGATTCTGCTTGTCAAGAATATTTGGTATTTTGGGTGCTTTCCATGTATCTAGATCCTTATACCTGGACTCAAATTTTTCATGTTAATTTATTTTCAGATCTAGCAGGAATGCTGATGATCGGGGTATATCATCATGGGGATGGAATCTAAGTGGCCAACACTCAACTTACCATGCTTTGTTTCCAAGAGCTTGGACAATTTATGATGGTATCTTAATTTTTTTAGTTCTTCCTTTACTAAATTTGTGTGATCCGTGTGAATTCTTTGTTTAATAGTTGTTTTCTTATTCTTAGGTGAGCCAGACCCAGAACTAAAAATATCGTGCCGGCAGATATCCCCATTCATACCACATAACTATAGAGAAAGCAGTCTACCTGCTGCTGTTTTTGTCTATACGGTATATAATTTTCTTCAACTATTGTTTTTTATCTGTCAAAAAAGGGAATGCGTTAATATTGTTTGCAGTTTTTTCTATTGATATATTTTATTATACAAAGTACAGACTAGTAGCTGCAGTTTGACTTTCTTAGTTGAAACTTGAAAGCATTAATTGGGCGTTTCTCTTATTTATGTCCAAGTAGCATAGCATCTACTATAGTATTCTCTTGTATGAAATGACAATTCTATGTTTGGTTCTCTCATGAAAACTTGGGCTGGATGCATTGGTTTGACTCTTTCTCTTTTGATCCTTCTCAGATGTTTTTGTGCAAATCCTTTTTCCAGTTTCTAACTCATTCATTGAATCAAGCCACGTTCCATCTTGATAAAACCCCTTTAGGAATTAAAAACTCCCTCAATGGTTAAGTATTTTAATTGGACTACTGCACTTTATATTCCAAAATTATTATACTTTAGAATTTATTGAAATTTTGACACTTTCCCCTATTTTTTTAACATCGAAAAATGATAAATACCTAGTATACAATACATTTACTACCAGCTAGCAACAACAAAGTAAGATATATCTTTCAAATATTAAAAGACTTATCAGAACCCAAAATAATTTCAACAACTAATCTTTTATAGCCGTAGAAAACGCAGAGTTCCACAATAAATCAAAAAGTTACTATACATTTTCTGTATCTTACATTCTTTTTATATTATCTGTTATATCCGTGCTTAGTTTCACTGTTTTTTGATATGCTGTAACATATATTCTCAAGCTAATTGAAGAGCTGTACTTGTTTCTTTTGTAGTTGGTAAACACTGGTAAGGAAAGAGCTAAAGTCAGCCTTCTATTTACTTGGGCGGTAAGATATTATTTTGTTCTAAAGCATTGTTTTCACTTGTTGTAAAAGATATAGGGTGGTACAATAACTGGGCCATGGGTAAATAATCATCAATATTAGTTTTCTGCAGAATTCCATTGGTGGAAGCTCACACAAATCAGGAGATCATGTGAATGAACCATTCATGTGAGTTTTTTTCTTATATTTTTTTTTTCCTTTTAATCTGATATATGTATGGAGGGCGACCCCATAGCAAATTGTAAGGTTGCTCCTTTGTGTTGGGAGGTCACATGTTTGAGTTAAGGAAACAGCTTCTTTGTAAAAATACAAAGATAATGCTGCGTATAGTTGACCCTCATCCCAACCCTTGCAAAGTTGGGGAGCCTTTGTGCGTTGGGATTTGTCCTTAATTTGATATATGTATGCTTACTATAGCACAACCTTTAAACAATTTTTTAACTCATTTTTTATTTTTTATTCATAGAGCTGAAGATGGAGTCTCCGGTGTACTTCTATATCACAAGCAAGTTATCAAACCTTATAAGCTATATATGACGGTTGGTTTGCATATTTCTTTATATAGTTTATGGGGAATATGTTTCTCATGTTTCATGCAATACACAAAAAAGTGAGTGAGACCCGCTAAGGAGAAGAGAGAGAAAGAAAAAAATGTGTCCCACCCACTTTTTTGTATGTGCTTGAGACAAAATTATCTCATGTAACATGAGAAACATAGTATCCATAGTTTATATGCAAATGCTTAATAGGTGAATGCCTTGAAGGTTATGAATAGACTAAAGGTGCTCTTGCTGTACTTATTAACGAGCTGAGCCCGATATGGACTAGAAAGATGCGTTTCCCACTTTCCCTAGGAGTTGGGTTGATAAGACATCTCCGAAATAGATGAAGATGAAAGCACTGTTCTGAAATAGATTGTTTTCACTTTGGGTTATATTTGGTTTGGGATTTTTCAATAACATGTAAAATTGAATTAAGGACTATAAAACCCAGATACTCTAAAATTGGGTAAGTATCAGTGTCACATGCATAACAACATCGATACATATGTAATATGCATATATACCTACCTAAGGAATATCCTCTATATTTTTTTTTTTTTTTAAGTTTTCCTGACCTATACGCTTGGAATATGGGTCAGATATGGCTTATCACACAAAGATACAGCTTAACCATAAAATAGGATACCTTCATATTTATATTAACCCCCAACACTTTACTGTTGCACACATAGCACGTTTCACAGTAAAATGGGAAAGGGCTTCACTTCTGCTTCTGGGTTTCACACATCATGCATAGCTCTCTCATACATTGCTTCTGGTTCTGGGTCTCTTAGTGCCACTGCTCTTGCTTCCATTTCTGGGTCTCACAATGTTGCTAGTCTTGCACGTCATTGTGGTGTCTCACGTCGCTTCTGTTCTCAGCACATCTTCTTCACTGACCATTGAAACAAATCATACATCCACTTCACTGACCATTGAAGCTTCATCTTCCTCCTCTGTCTTATGTGTTTATAGCAATTGTCGTCGTCTTATTCTTATTCTTCCTTTTTTTTTTGTTTTTTAAATTGTGTTAACATATCTAGACCATATTATCATATCTTGAATTGTTAAGAATTTCTCGCATCCCAATATCCATGTCATATTCTACCCATGTCGTATTAAGTAGTATATGGGCTTCGTACATTAAGGAATTTCAAATTCCTTAGTTCTATTATTTTCTTTTTCCTAAGCAATTTTGTTTTTTGTAATGTTTGTATTTAGCTTCTACACTTCAAGTTTCCAGTTTCCTCTCTTCGGGCTTGAAACATTTGAATGCACGTATATATACATGATACATAAATATACATATGGATTTGTAATTGGGCTCTCCAGTCTCCAGAACAGCTATATAACTGATAATTTTGGTGGATACATTCTTAAGGTCATTTCAATATTGCAGGACAGCAAGCGATAACCCTCCTGTTACTTTTGCCATAGCTGCAAGTGAGACACAGAATGTTAGTGTTTCTGTTTTGCCAAGTTTTGGGCTGTCAGAAGGATGTAGCATAACAGCAGAAGGCATGTGGTCTAAAATGGTGCAGGTACTGGTTACTTGTGTTTTTGGGGTTTCTAAATGATATTTACCATTCCCTCTGTTATAGAAGTATGATATAAAACCATTAATGTGGTCATCATTTAACAACTTAAGTTTTTGGGTTGAAATGGTTCTTTACACCTTCTTTCTAATATTTTTGGGATGGAAAGTATGCAGTGTTGGTTCTAATTAAAATGGTTGTATATTAAGGATGGGCAATTTGACCGTGGGAATTTCTCTTCTGGACCAAGCATGCCCTCATCACCTGGAGAGACACTATGTGCTGCTGTTTCAGCTTCCACATGGGTGGAACCCCATGGAAAGTGCACTGTTGCATTTAGTCTTGCATGGTCATCTCCAAAAGTAAAGTTCGTGAAAGGCAGCACTTTCCACAGGTAATCAATATTTTGTGAGAATATTAGTTAATATTTATCCTTGAACAACTTTTCTATATATTAAATAAAGAATAGGTGTGTGCATATACTATCTGCATGCACATGTGAAGCAATTCAAGATATGGTTTACGTTGCTTTCTGTTAAGTGGCATGGGTTGCTTTTTGGCTTTTGGGAAATTTCAACGATATATTTATTTTGTTAGTAGAGCAGCAGTGCCTTTGAGACTTTGAGTGGCTAAGCTTACAGGAAATTTTTAAAAATCTGTCATATCTGGTTCTATTAGAGAATGTCACACTCATGAAATTAGTTTTGTGCTTCTGTTTCTAACAAACAGAATTAGTTAGTTTAGGTGTATTCTGCTTGTATCAGGGTCTGTTGTGGCAGACTTACAACTATCCTCGGACTCAATTAAGATTTAGTAAAGACAGTTGTCACCTATTGTTCTTACGTGACTGTATAGATATGAGAAGTCTATCTTGAGTTCATTTAATGAATAAAAATTACAGAGTTAAAGAGAACATTCTCTGCCTTTCTCTTGACACTTTATCAGTTTCCTTCATTTTCTTTCACCTTCCTTCACTTTCTCAGACAAATACGAAAGGGAATGTCGTATCATAGTATAATTTGGTCCTGGCCATGGCTGCTTCTCCCAAGAGCTTAAGCTCTTTTAAGTGAAGACACATGAACGGTTTTATATTACATCTCTAACATGCTTCCTCATGCTATGGTCCTTTGTGCTTGAAGCGTGAACAATGCAAGGATTGAATTCTATACCATTTGGTCTTAGAGTTTTGATACTATGTCATGAACCAACTCTACAAAAAACTTAAGCTTTTAGGTGAAGGCACATAAATGGTTTTACATCTCTAATGCAAGATATGTAACATACCCTACAACTAATGTTTCTTTCGTATGATTTTGTTTTAATAAATTTAATTCTTTTACTGCAGGAGATATACAAAATTCTATGGAACTTCTGAGAGACCTGCAGTAGACTTGGCCCATGATGCATTGACACGTATGTTGTCTTATTTGATTGAAATTGATAATTTTCAGGCCTATGATTTGCTTGCATTACTGTTACATTATATCACTTTTCAAAAGAAAAAGATACAAATGTTTCTGAGTTGATTTGAGACTTCATCCTTGCATTTAAAGACCTTATTAGGTGTTGAATTCTAAACAGATTACAAACGGTGGGAAGAAGAGATTGAGAAATGGCAGAGTCCTGTTCTTAAGGATGAGACACTACCAGAATGGTAATTCTCAGTTTAACTCAAACTCTTTTATCATCACCATGTTTTTTTTTGAGTTATGGGTCATTGCTAGTTAATTTCTATTCTAGAATTAATGTTCAAAGCCTTTAAGGTGTAACACCCCCAAATTTCTAACAATTTTTAAAATATACTTATAATAAAGAAATTGCCAAAATGCACAATAATTTTTTATTTTTTTTAGGATTTTATAAATATTGCGGAAGCTAATCTAAACTAATTTGGGGAAATGTTACCGTTGTACCTGTACAGGGACAAGTGCAAGGATAACTTTATTACATTCATAAATATTAAAATAAAACCAGAGGCTATGTCTTATACATAAAATTTAGGACTAGCTAGAAATATATGGTCTTATACATAAAATTTAGGACTAGCTAGAAATATCTGAGTCGTTAGTCTTAGTGCTCACTACTAGCTTCATCCTTTGCAACCTGTTTCATTGGAAATTTGCTCCCCCGAAGGATCACTGCAGCACACAAACACAGAGACAAACAATCAATAATTATAGTCATAAGTTAATAAATAATTATAATCAACTCAAACATCAATCAAGACATTTTATTTAGAATAATTATATCTCAATAAATTAGCATAATCAACTCAATGATATTTTAATAAGGATAATTATCAACTAACATATTCAACACAACATTAATCACATAAATGATAATAATCACAACTCAAATATTCATCATAATCAAATCAAGTATCAAATTCCATTATTAATCATGTTTAAGTTCATTTAGTGTATTTAGTGGGAAGAGAACCATGGTAGACCCGGGAAACCCTGTTGCCAGCCACGTATAATCAAAATTGGCCATCATCAAAATATCAAATCCTAGTTACTAGTACCCCGAGAAATCCTGTTGCCAGATACCACTTTGGCAAGAACGAAAAAATCATTGTCACATCATGTAATATCGAAGGCATAAAGCCCAAACATTGTGTTCATCACTTACAGGAGGTACCATCCCAAAAGCTATCTTCCCACTATTATTTATTACAATCACACACATTCAATAAAATTCAATCTTGTCACAATTCTTATAATTGGAAAATTTCCTCAAATAGTTTTCATAATTTCCAAATTCAATTTTTCAAGAATATCATAATTTCCAAATCCAGCATAATTTTCAAATCCATTATCCAAGAATATCATAATTTTCATATTCAACATCTACCAGAGTAAAACCCAAATCCAATCATCATATCCTAATTTTCCAAATCATAATTCAAGTATTCACATCTATCAGAGTAAAGCCAAAGTCCAACAATTAATCCAATTAATTTCTAGAGGTTAAAATAATATAATTTAAATATCCTAAGGGTTACATATAATATATGAAAACATCCTAAAATTCCCTAAGAATTAAGATTATATTTAACAAATTTAATATAAAATTATCCTATGATCAAAGAGGATTATGTATACCAAATTTCATCTAAAACTAATTTAATATGCCCTAAGGATCAGGATTACATTAGACAAAATTTCATATAAAAATTAATCTATTATTTCTAGAGGATTAGGACACACCCAATAAAATTTCATACACAACAAACCTACAACCACCTAGGGATTAGGATTATCTGGTCTCCTGTTTGATGACTTCTAGGAGGAAAAGCAATTAGAGAAGAGAAATGCATTTGGTAGCCAGAAAAATAAAAATTTGACATGAGAAGAAAGAGAAGAGGAGAAATGGAGAAATGTTGAAATTTGGAAGTTATTTGGTTTGGTTAGGTTAAGCTCCTATTTATAGCTGTAGTTTTGTAACCGAGATATTAACTACAGGTAATATCAACGGTCATCATATTTATTTTAGTTATAAAAATTGCAAGTAAAATCAATGGTCATCATAATTATTTTAATTATTATTAATATCTTAATGGTTACAAAATTAAATAAAAATAATTGTTGGCATTTACTAATTACATGATAACCAACCATAATTGCTGAATGTTACAACTAAAACCACCACTAATTAACAGTTTTATAGTCAAATTATAACACACTATTAGCAATCAATGCCTATAACACATACATAAGGGTACACGCTATTATTATTATTATTATTATTATTATCATTATCATTATTAATTTTGTTGTTGAAGGGCCGGCTTGGCTCAGTGGTAAGCATGCTTACCGTGATGTCCAAGGTCCCGGCTTCGACTTGGCCTCTCCGCAAAAGCGGGGGTAAGGCTTGACTCGTATGTCCTTCCCCAGACACTCACGAGTAGGTATTGAACTGGGTCGGCCCTTTATTAATTTTGTTGTTACTATTTTTCTGGGATATTACATAAGGTCTATAGGAGGGTGACATAAAGAAAAACTTGCTTTTATCTAGCTAATGTCTCGCTCTTTTGTTTTGAAAGAATTCCATTTCATATTTGTTAAAAAAGCACTTTTGTATCCTATAAATGGTGTCTGTTATATTTGAAGTAAAGATGTTAGAGATATATAAAACCATTAATGTAGCCTCAACTACCAGCTTTGGGTTGAATTGGTTCTTTACATAGTATCAGAGCTTCATCACCGCCTCCAAATCGGTATCACAGGTTCGATCCTCACCGCTCCCCACTTTCTCTTGTGGCTTTTGGGTTGAATTGGTTCTTTATATGATATCAGAGCCTTAGTATCACAGGTTCGATCCTCACCGCTTCCCACTTTCTCTTGTGGAATTTCTTAGCACGGGTAGATAGACTTGTGCATTCTCTACCCTTCTTGTGTGAGAGGACGTGTTAAAGATATACAAAACCATTAATGTAGTCCCACCCACCAGCTTAAGTTTTTGGGTTGAATTGGTTTTTTACAAAAGATGCTTCCATATATTATATTTCATTATATTAATCAATCTCCTTCGTTTAAAGGTTGGGTTTGTAGGACCAATAGTCAGAAGTAATCACAAAAAGAGCAGTTCCAATCAGGCATCAGCTGCCCTTTGTATAATTTAGCAATATATGCTGGGTTTTATTTTATTTTATTTTTATTTTTAAGTTTTGAAGTGAGCATTATGCTCGTGTATTTTATAGAGTCTGTAGAAGATAGATAATGCAACTAGGTGGGATCGGCTACATGGATTAAAGACACCATTGTGCTCTCTCATATACCAAGTTTACGGAATGACCATTTAGATCCAAGTCTTTTTTAATGATTTCTCTTAAAGAGTTTTCCGTGATCTTCCTCTACCTCTATTTAACGTGATATCCTCAATCTAACCAACTTTTTTTACCTTGGCTTTTATTAGTGTAGGAGGAGATGGATAATCTATTTAAATTTTCTTTTTACAGGTACAAATTTACATTGTTTAATGAACTCTACTTTCTTGTTGCTGGAGGAACAATTTGGATTGGTATGTAATTATTTATGAATATAATAGCATTTTTTTAATGCATTTTAGTAATTTTCAATGAATGTCTGGTTTGTCACTGGAGGTGTCTATTGTCAGTTTAGTCTTGGTGAAAATCATTAAGACTGCTTTGATCTTTCTGCCAGACTCTCCTTTGCTATCTTCGAATATGAGGAATGACCAGGATCAGGTTAAAGAGTTGGAAAATTCAGTTGTCAAAGTAACTGAAGCTAAAGTGGACTGCAGACAAAGTGCAGTTGTCGAGTGTACAACAGATGGTACCTATGATTCTACTGCTATTAGAGGACGTAATCATGTGGATGGAAAACATTGTGGAGATGTTTCTCATGAAAATGAATCTGTGGATACTCTTAGAAAAGGAAACTCCGTTGACACATTACATTCCTTAATGATGGACCAACAATATGATGATGACGATGTTGGAAGGTTCTTGTACTTGGAAGGTGTGGAGTATATCATGTGGTGCACATATGATGTACACTTCTATGCTTCATTTGCTCTTCTGGAGCTCTTTCCCAGGATTGAATTAAATATACAGCGTGAGTTTGCTAAAGCTGTCTTGTGCGAAGATAGAAGAAAAGTAAAGTATTTGGCAGAGGGAAACTGGGGAATTCGTAAGGTTTTTGGGGCTGTGCCACATGATTTGGGGACGCATGATCCATGGCATGAAATGAATGCTTATAACATTCATGATACTAGTAAGTGGAAGGACCTGAACCCAAAATTCGTACTTCAGGTGTATAGAGATTTTGCTGCGACAAATGATTTGCAATTTGGAGTTGATGTATGGCCTGCTGTCCGCGCTGCAATGGAGTACATGGACCAATTTGATAGAGATGGTGACAGTCTTATTGAGAATGATGGGTTCCCTGATCAAACATATGATACATGGACAGTCCATGGTGTGAGTGCTTACTGTGGTTGTCTTTGGCTTGCTGCTCTTCAAGCTGCAGCTGCAATGGCCCTTCAACTAGGTGACAGAGATTTTGCGGAAACATGCAAAAGGAAGTTTTTGAAGGCTAAACCAGTATTTGAACAAAAACTCTGGAATGGTTCTTATTTTAACTATGACAGTGGATCAAGCGGTAACAGTAAATCCATTCAAGCAGATCAATTGGCTGGGCAATGGTATACAGCATCCTCAGGGCTTCCCGCCCTTTTTGATGATTTCAAAATCAAGAGTGCTCTTCGGAAGGTTTACGATTTCAACGTAATGAAAATTAAAGGAGGCAGGATGGGTGCTGTGAATGGCATGCATCCCAATGGTAAGGTGGACGAGACCTGTATGCAGTCTCGAGAAATATGGACTGGTGTGACCTATGGTGTTGCTGCTACAATGATACTTGCAGGAATGGAAGAGGAGGCCTTCAAAACTGCTGAGGGTATATTTCTAGCTGGCTGGTCAGAAGATGGATACGGGTAAGTTCTTATGTCCAATGTCATCCATATTTGTGTGTGGTTCACCTACATTCTTGTTTTTTTGTGTCTGTAATTGAGATAGGATTTCTTAACGTGTAAATAAATTTATTCTTACATCAATTAATATTCGTTAATGTCACAAAAAATACAATCACATTGATAATGTGGTCCATGCCTATATGTTAAAATAAGCGCACGACATTGTTTTCACACAAGGAAAATTTTAATTATTTGATTTCATACTTATTTTAAATATGATAATTATTTTAATTTAATAATTTTAATTAAAAATTGAAAGGAATTGTTGCAATTAAATGGCTTATCTCCACCCCATACTCGCTAGTCGGGTTTAACGAGGAGTGATTTTTTATTTATTTTTAATTGAATTGTTGAAAATGGCATTCCAGAAGTTATTAGATGGTGTAATGTTCTAAGTGTTAAATTGTATGCAGTTACTCCTATATTAGGAAGTTAATTCGTTCATCCCCTTTGCCCCATTACAGATACTGGTTTCAGACTCCAGAGGCATTTACAATGGATGGGCACTACCGGTCGCTCATATATATGAGGCCACTGTCAATTTGGGGCATGCAATATGCATTAACTTTGCCTAAGGCAATTCTTGAGGCCCCTAAAATCAACTTCATGGACAGAATCCACCTATCTCCTGTTAATGGAGGATTCTCTCACAATGAAACAGGTGTGAGAAAGATTGCAACAAAAGCAGGATGCTTTAGCAACTCTGTGTTTCATTGTGCTTGCTGATTGTTAACATATAAGCACATAAATTTTTTGTGTAGGTAACTGCATCACATTGTACCTTACCCAACCCTCTCCTAGAGAAGCTGTTAATAATGGTGGTCAAGGTCCGGGGGTAGTGTTTTAAAAATAAGCCGAGTTCGGTTTTAACTTGTAATTTATAGCCTGTTAGTTTAAACAATGTAGGTGCCATTTTCTGTAACTGTACATTCTTATAAAGTTCTCAAGATATAATCTAAATTTAGCACATTTCAATTTCTAAAATGTTTTTTTATTTTTTTTTAAATGATCAACAACGATAATGTTAAAACACTGTCACGTGGTAATCGTCGTTCATCATTTTTCGTTTACGGTATGATGTGATGAAAATTTTACAATGTCTTTTGATAATTACGGATTTTTCTTCTTGTTATAATTGAGAACATGATAACTATTTTATTCCCTGTTTTTTAGAGAAATAAATTTTTTTATTTATGCTCAGGAATAATTTCTTAAAAAATGTATTTAATAACCCAATTTATTTTTATCTTGTACGAGAGATAATGTATATTTAATAAATAATGTGTATCTAATTTTGATTATTTTATAAAAAAAATATTAGTTGTTTCTGTCCATTTAATTCTTGAATTATCGGTTAATATTAGAAAAAAAATAAATTGATTCTATTGAACATTTTTTCTAATCATTTTTGTTTCTTAGACTAAAACTAAAAAGTATTTTGAAAATGTGCACATCTTAAAATTGAAGCATGTATGTTTCTTTACTTTTTAATATTACAAATATTTTTAATAAAAAAGATGGAACTATATGTATAAAAAAAAAAAGATGGAACTATTAAGCCGCAGAAGTTTGTTTCAACGGGAATTATTGCTTTTTTTAGACTAGAAATAAAAATATTATTTACTATATACATAGTATGATATCTACTAATTTAATATTTTTATGCTTATTCTATTTCAAGCAATATATTTTGGGTTTATTATCTATCATTTAACACGACCACAAAATTTTTCCTACACTCACAATATTTTGTGGGGCCCGCAGTAAAAAAAAACTCTGACACGCAAAACGAATCTCTATAACATAACACAATCACTTTTCCTATAACATAATTTTTATAAAACCCATATATTTATGTTTTTAAGAATAAATAAATAAATAATTATATTGCTAACGTGAGGCGCGATAGTTATCTAAGAATAATGAACTTTGTACTAATAATTTTTAGGGTTTTATAACAATTATGTCGTAGGAAAAAATGATTGTGTTATGTTATAGAAATTCATTTTGCGTGTCAGAATTTTATTTTTATTTTTTTTGCTGCAGGCTAGGAAGCACGGACACTTGTAAAAATAGGAAGAGTCGGGTCCGAGACGCTACGACACGGCGACACGCTCCGACACGGTGTCGGACATGCGGTTGACTTTTTCCGACACGTTGACCATTCCGACACGTGAATTTGACCGTGTCGGACACGGTCAAATGGCATTTTCGTAATTTTTTTATTTTTTTATTTTTTTTAAATTTTTAAAATTTTTTTTTTAAATTAAAATATATTAATAAAGCTTCTACCTGATCGTATCAATTTTTTTTTTTGTTTTTTTTTTTCCTTAAGTAAATAAGAGATCATCTCAGCATTATTGTTGTCAATTCCTATTACGCTGTTGTTGTATCTCATTCTCTATGATCTCTCTCTATAGTATGATTTGTTCTCTCTATTTGATATTATATCTCTCTCATCCCAGTTTTTATTTTTTTTATTAAAGCTTTTATCTTTATAACGTGTTGATGGGTACTTTTAATTTAGTTTCATTTTTTGTTAAATTATTAAATATTAAATGAAATATACACTATATAAATTAAAAATATTATTTAATATTAAAACGTGTCCCAACGTGTCGAAATCCATAATTTTTTATGATTGACGTGTCGGAGTGTCGTGTCGTGTCGTGCCACGTGTCGTATCGGTGCTACATAGGCTGCAGGCACTACAAAATATTGTGAGGGTAGGAAAAATTTTATGTTCATATTAAATGATAGATGATAAACCCTATTTTTTATGCTATTTGATTTTGATACGAAAACAATTTAAGCGTGGAGGTTTTTTTTTTTTTAAAGATCTTAAGTTGTACAGCCAGTGTAAAAAAATCAAATAGATAAAGGCGGCGCAAAATGTAAGACGAAGGAGCCCGCCTCCCTCTTACGAATTGACTTTAAACAATTTTTTTTTTCATTTCCTAAACTATAATTTTCAAGAAGTCTAATCTTATTTAGGTTAGTGTTCCGTTATAGACCATTCTTAAGATCTAGTAACCAACTGTTAAAACACCCGAGGTTTGAGAAAACTTTCGTTACTCTCGCATAGGTACATCTATATTAAAAGAAAGGTTATATTTATAAAAAATTTATTTATAAATTATATTAAATATGAGTTTTATGTTTATTATGTTGTAGGAAAAGTGATTGTGTAATGTTATAAAGATTCGTTTTGTGTGCTATATTTTTTTTTTTCTTTTATTTTAAAATGTGTGGGCCCCACAAAATATTGTGTGTATAAAAAAGTTTGTTATGTTATGTTAAAGGAGGAAATGAAAACCCATTACATATTTTCAAAAGTATATTAATAAATTTTTTTTTGTAATTTATAAAACTTTGTAAAAAAAAAAATTTATAAATGAAACATTCTCCGTATTAATAGGAGACTTTTTTGAAATTTAAAAGAGAATTATAAAAAAAAGTATGAATTAAAATAAATAAAAAACTCCTTTTTTATTAATAAAAGGGAGCAATAGTGTTAAAGAAATTTCCTAAGGTTTTGTTATACCAATTGTGAACACGTCTTAACGTCTTATATGCTATGCTGATTGCCGTTTTCGCATGTCACATCACATCATTTAATATTTGGTCGTCCAATCAAAGTATCAAACTGTATGACGGCGATGCCTCCAATCAACTCCACTTCATTCATCTACTACTTATTCTCCTATTCCTATGGTAATATTACTCTCATATGACATGAGAGTAGTTCTCTTATGTTATAGAGAAAATCCAAGTAGGATTTGTTACGTGAAAGCAAAAAAGAATAAGGAGAAAGAAGGGGTACGATTTTTAAGGTGAGAGAAAAAAAGATAATTACCTCATATAAAACAAGAATAATATTTCCATTCTTATTATATACTTCATTCGTCTACTGATAATTATATGCATCACTCTCCTGTTCCATCCTCCACTTCATCCATCTACTAATAATTATTGCAGATATATATGATCACCTCTTTGAGGATGTGGAAAAGTGTCCTTCGATCATCTTTGACCACTAAAGGACAAAACACTTGTCACCACTTCTGTCCAAGTATCTCAAACAAAACAATTATTGTGTTGCTACTTTAATTATTAATTTTATTATCTATCATTTAACATGATCACAAAAAATTTCTTATGCTCATAACATTTTGTGGGGCCCGCAACAAAAAAAACTTCGGCACGCAAAATGAATTTCTATAACATAACACAATCACTTATCCTACAACATAACTCTTATAAAACTCTTAATATTCTTTTCATATTAGGTCAGAATTTTTTTCAAAATAAAAAGAAGATAGGATATTGTGACAACCAAGTTATGTTACAATCATGTGACTACCAATAAATCTCACCGTTAAATTGGTTTTTTGATCCAACGATCCTGATTTAATCTTATATACACACACTTCCCCTTCTCTTTCCCCCTTTCAATCATACTCTCCACCGCCGCCGCCCATAGCCGCCATCGCACGGACGCCCAGTCCCCCTCTCATTCGGTTCAATCTCATCTAAATCCTGTAAAGAGCGCATAAGTATTACTCAAGAACCATAATTAGTATCCTGCAATAATAATAAGACCACCTTGAAGTGGACTCACATGTGAATGTGCTTCTTGTAGAGGGATATCCAATGGACTTGGACATGGACATGGCCTTCTGATTAGTTCTGAATGTGATGGTGAAATAGCTATTGATAGAATCTCTAAACCAGGAACTTTTTCAACAAATTCATGTCTGCCTTAAGTGACTGTTTGGTTTTTGTCTCCACATAAATGAACTCATTTGGTTCAATCTCATCTTCTTGTTGATCAGTATTGAGGTGCGAAGAAATCAACTCTCGCCCGCATGCTGCTTGAACATCAGGCCCAACTGGAACGTCTTCAGTGATTTATGCAATTGGATTTTGTTTGATGTTATCTTTATTATTATCACATTATTAAGATTGCGAGGGTTAGGGTTTTCAATAGAAATATTGGGATTTTTTAAACTCGATATTTTAACGGCGGCGGTGGATTAGAGGGGGAGGCGCGATGACGGCGGTGGAGTGGGCGTCCGCGCGGCGGCGGTGGAGAGTATGACTGGTAAGAGAGAGAGTGTGATCAGATAGAAAGGGGGAGAGAGAAGGGGAAGTGAGGGTATATATAAAGATTAAATCAGGATCGTTCGATCAAAAAATCAATTTAACGGTGAGATTGACTGGTAATCACATGGTTGTAACATAACTTGGTTGTTACAATATCCTATAATAAAAAACTCTGTTTTTACACTCAAAAATTAGGAAGACAAAAACATGCACAAGATTAGGTTTTAATTTTTTTTTATTATAAAATTAGGTAGACCAAAACTTGCATATAAGAGGATAGACATAAGTGATTTCACACTGTCAAGGTAAGGACTAGAGTTCGCGGAGCTCTTATTTAGTTGAGATAAGAGTCTCTTTTATCCATTTTAAGAAAAGTTAAGAAGATGGTAATAAGGTGTACTAGATTGTAAAATGCAGTGAAAGAATTATTTAGTGACAATGTACTACCAAAAAAAAATGTTCTAGTGAAAGAAAAAGTATGGTTTGTAAGTGCATAAAGAATGTTCCATGCACACTTGATTTTTAGTGAGTTTAAATTATGATGCATTTTAAATTAAATTAAGGTTTTATATGCTTTTATTTCTACATTTTATGTAAACTACTTTGAAGGAGTCTTATCTTATTTACAAAAAAGAAAAAGAAAAAATGAGTCGTATCCTTAAATGATAGTATATTATTGAGAATTATTAAAATTGTGAATGGAATCACCCTCGGTTAAATCTAATTGAATTGTACCCAATATTAAATCAGTATTTTAAAACTTCGCTCCTACTCCCAGGTCAACTTTGACCCCTTCTCTCTGTGGGCTCAATAGTTAGACCCTGCATGCACAATTATTTCTTTGACTCCCCGAAACCCGGTCGGATCTCGGTGACTCCCGGGTCATAAAGGGTCATTGCGTTTTTTTTTTTTAATCCACACGAAACGACATCATTTTGTGGTGAGAAAAAAATCGCTGCTAACCTAAATCTCAGATGTCTTCACCTCGGTGGTTTCTCCTCCTCTCCTCCGTGGCTCCACCTCTTCGGTCTTTCCTCTCCCCTGCGCCGTCGCCGCCTCTCCTCCGCTATGGTGGTTCTTCTCTTCACTAATCCATTATTTTTCTTGGTTGGTTTCTCTGCTCTGAGCATGTCTGGTATTATTGTGTTACTGAGCAATAGTGTTTAAAATTTTCTCTCACCCTGATGTATTTACTCTCATATTAAGAAGATGCTAGATAAAAAATGATGCAAACTAAGATTTTTAAATTGTATCGCAACAATAGTGAATTGGGAAATTGACAAAGAGGGCCTGAGTTTGATAGTATAACTTTTCATTAACTTCATTAGAATATGTGTATTATACTTTGATATATTAATACTTTGATTGGTTTGTATAATATTGACTTGCGGATGTAATTGATTAAATTATGCTAAGTATATTTTGAATCTTTGATGATTAATAGTTTGATTTTTTTGAATTTTTCATATAGGATATATATTTAATTTTTTTAATATATAAAATTGGGTCAATGAAGTGACCCCATAACCCCTAATCTTGGTCGAGGATGGTTGGGCTTTTTTTTTTTCTGGGTACATAACAAGCTAAACTAATTTTTTTTGGTACATTGCCAGGAGGTATCTTCATTCAACCTTCTCCGAGCACCATGCCCTCGGGGTACGACCCGTTTGGGCTAGTCCCTCATTGTGAGGGTGGATGCACTAACCTTCGTAACCGTAGAAAAGACGGGACTAATCCCCCAACCGAAGCACCAAGCAATCCCTTGAGAGCTCAACTGCCAACTGAGCTACCCTTGGGGTTCAAGCTAAACCAATTTAATTAAGGAAAAAGAGATAAAGTTACCTCTTACAACCCAAAATGACAAAACAATATATTCTGATCTATCGATATTAGACAAGGTAGGCAAAAGTAGGTAAAAAAATGGTGGGTAGAATATGGGATAGTATTCTACTTACTATTTTTTCTGCCTACGTTTTTTTTTTTTTTTGGTAAGCTCTGCCTACCTTTACTTACCATTCTTCGACACTGTTAGATCAGAATCCTAACTAACATTTATCTTTCTTTCTTTTCTTGAGATTCTGATATAACGGTATTAGACAGGGATAGGCAAAAGTAGGTAGAAAAAATAGTAGGTAAAATAACTTATTCCGAGATGGGATAAATTATTCTACCTACTATTTTTTCTGTATATCTTTACTTACCGCTCTTTAACGTCGTTAGATTATAATTTTAACTAACATTTATCTTTATCTCTTTTCTTGCGATTCTGATCTAACGATATTGAGAGATAGACAAAAATAGGCAGAAAAAATGATAGATGGAATAACATATTCCTTTTAAGATTATTGAAGATAATTTTATTATGTGACGGAAGAAACATTAATATCTTTTGAGTTAATTTGGAGTTTATTAAATCAATTCCAGTAAAAGATATTTCTTATTTCTAATAAAGATTTCTATAAACTAAAGTCTTTGTTAAATGAAACAACAACGTTAGAGAGGATAATATCAGTAACAAAGATTATTGGGCAAAAATCAATATCCGGGAAAATACTTACGCAAAATATCTAAATTTCTATATCGTAATTTGTTAAATAACAAAAGCGATTTTAATTTTTAAAGTTCTTTGTAAGATCAACAACAATGATACCAACCAAATTCTTTTAAAAAAAACCTCTAAACCCTAATTCCAGATAATTTGACACAAAATACAATATCGTAAAGTAAAAATTATCAAAGCTCCCAAGCCTAATTCCAGAGCCAACAAGCAGTGCAATTCTTCAATCATTGGGCACCTAGGATAATAAATTATTAGAAAATCAAAGTAATAAATATAATAAAATATTTCACCAAAAAAATTTATAATAAAATATAATAGGGGTTTAACATTTATATTTTTATTACAAAAATATCTTATCTGTTACATTCAGATAAAAATAAATAAATCTCAGTATAAAGAGAGAAAACAAGAAGAATTTATTGAAATTTATCAAAAATTATTTAATATACCGACATTAATTATCTTTTTGAAGTGATTTCCCTCAAGCATTCCCACAAACTTCAATTTTTAAAATTAATTATAAAACTAATCTCAAATCGAATATCAATCGGAAAGATCTTCCTATTTTTGAAGATGTATCAATAGGTAATCGAATAAACCTATATTTTTTTGGTGTGACAGGAAAATATATTCTCTTTTTTCTTTCTTTCTTTATAATAGAATAGTAGAAGAGAGCATATGCGACAAGTGCCACCGGAATAAATAAAAGCTAGAAGTTGTAAGAAGAAGTGTACAATTTGAGCACCTTGTTTGCAATTCATTCACATGATTGACTCTTAATTTGAACGGGAAGTGGTCCTATTTTTTGACCATACACTAAAGTTTCCAATTACTGCTTCCTTTTATATCTATCTTTCGTTTTGCTTTGTATTTCTCTTCTGTCAGTGGCCGATACTTCAAAACCTACTGTCTCCAATATTCTCTCTTTCTTCATCTTCATCTCCATCTCCAAATACAGACAGCTAAGGTAAATTTCTCTTTCTCAAGAAAATCAAGCTACAATTGACGGAAAATTACTAAACATTTTCATTCTTTCGGTTTTCTTCTACGAATTCTTCCAAATGCGGCAACCTCTTCTGCCGAGTGTATATGATGCCATAGAAATCCGTTTTCTGCTTCCTTTTTTTTCACAGTGATCATGATGTTTATTTGGTGATTTATTTATTTATTTTTATCTGGTACATGTCGCATTTTTTATTTCATTTTCTCGGCAACCAAACAGTGTTTAATTTGTGAACTGATTGAAATTGTAACGAACATAAATGAATCCGTGATGATGATGGTGCCTCTGATGTAGATTTAGGTTGACCTGTTCCGTAGCGATGGCTAGGAAGATGCTTATCGATCGCGAACCTGAATTGATCAATCCGGGAGAAGAAGCTGCGAATTTCGACTTTGATTTGTTTATTATTGGGGCTGGAAGCGGTGGCGTTCGTGCCGCTAGGTTTTCAGCTAATTTTGGAGCCAAGGTATGAATTTATTTTGCTATTCTGTGGAGAGTGAAATCGACAAATGTTACTAAGCTATTGAGTCTTAAGCTTTTCACCCGGGACATGGATGGTTTTTGAGTATTAATACATAGAAGAATAACTTCAGAGGTGCATAGTAGTTTTTCAATATTACTCATGCTGTTATTCATGTGATAATCAGTTTTTTCATCTTCTCTTCTGAAGTCTTTGATGATGTTCAGTTTGTTTATCATCTAATAATATTCTGAAACTTCTGTTAAAAAGGTTGGGATTTGCGAGCTTCCATTTCATCCAATTAGCTCAGAAACTATTGGAGGCGTTGGTGGCACGTAAGTTCACCAAAACTTGGAAATTCTTTGCTACCTTCTCTTTTATGGGCGTTTGCATCTCTTTAGTTATATTGCCATGTGGGGTCTGTTGCTTTGAAATGCACATGATGCAGTCATGGTCCAGTCCTGGGCTAATGTAAAATACTCTTAATATTGGAAAAAGTTGTTTGTTTACATAAATTTATTTTCTGGCTTTCTGTTGTCTTTGCTGCTGAATATTTCAGATCCATTTCTGGTAAACTTGTATGATAATAAGCTGTTGCTGTAATGGAGTGACTTGCACTTTATATGCATGATTCATACAGTTTGTTCCTGTTTTCCCTCACTCTCCTGACTCCTCAATAATATCTCTTCAACCATTAAGTAGTTCTAACTTCTAAATGCTTATAAATTTTCTATTTGGAAGGTGTGTTATTCGTGGTTGTGTTCCCAAAAAGATTTTGGTCTATGGAGCATCTTTTGGAGGTGAACTTCAGGTAAATATTTGATCATAAAGCTTATAGCGCCAGGCATTATAGTGAACTGCTCTGTTAACATTATGGATTCTTTGTTGGATATATAGATTGATTGGCGTGCTTTGCTCACTTGGTATGTCCTTTTTTGTTTTTGTATTTTGGTGTTTTCTTTATAGCAAATTGCTCAGGTAACAACTTAACATTATGCATTTATTTCCTTATTGTAAGATTTTCCTTTTTAACTTCCTGAGAAATAATGGGTGACTGAATTTTTAAGTTTTAGGAAGTACATGGAAAACAGTTCAACTTGTAGCTTAAACGAAATAGGATAGGGTACATTTTATGTGGGAGTAGTTCATCTCTGTTGACAGATTTGATAGCAAAACCTGGTACAAGTATTGAAGGAGTAAATGATCCTGTCCTGGAATTACATGTGAAAGAAAATAGATAACTTCTTACTATGAATTTGTTATAAGTGCATGTAATGCGATGACTTCAGCTAATAGTGATCTTTAATACTGTTATACTTTTAATGTCAGATTTGAAAATTAAACGGACTTTAATAAGTTACTTTTAATTTGATAACCAAGAAGAATCAAGAGTTGTAGTCCATTATTAACAAATAAATTGAAGGTTACTTGTTGCCTATAAATAACTTTAAGAAAGTAGTTGCGGTTGATATACAGGCTTGTAAATTATTATGGAGAATAACAAGATGGAAATCCATAATTTCCATTTATATTTTACTCCAAAGGTTTACAACTTCTGGAAACCAATATTTCCACCTGAATCTGATCCCCATTTCTATAGTTATCCTTTATACTTTATAAATTATTTCCTCCATATTTCCTCGGGTGATTGAAGTCAAGTTTTACCTAAACCCTAAATTTTCATTATGTAAAATGCCTCTGCCCCCCACCACTTAAATCCATTACCCCAGAACATTGTTAATGTTTAACCATTCTATGCTGTGTTAATGTCTTTTTTTCTGGCCGTCCTCTTGGTGTGGGTCAAGGTGTTGCCCTGATATAATTTGCTGAGATGTTCCTTTCATAGATATAATGTGACTTTATAACTGCTGTGTTAATCTTTAACCTGGATGTAGGTTTGTGAATAATATGTTTCTAGAAGATACAAAATGTTTTGTATTAGTGATAAGTTCGATCCAAATTATAAATTTTCAGTACTGAAAGATGTGTTTTGATTAATCATTTGAAATGAAGTATTAATGCGATAGAATAAGGGTAATGTAATTCTCATGTTACATGACAAGGAAACCATCTGCTGCACGCCCTTCAGTTCTCGAGCCTGTCTTCTTCTTCTTCTTTTCAAATTGTGGATCCTACGAAATTGTGTCTACAGGAAAGTTTTCTTTTCTCCTACAAAAGGAGAAAAGTAATCCCCATAGAATAAAGAAGTAACGGTTTTCCATAATTTGTATTCTGTAACATTAAGAAGTTGACCAATCTTCACTTAAGGTGGTTTAGTCACATGAGAAGAAGACCAATAATGGCTCTAGTGAGAAAAGTAAATCAAATGGAAGATAATTTGAGTGTCCACTGCGCAGTCATGTTGTACCGCAGTAGGATTGGTTTGATTTCTCATTAAGTATGTGATGCAAATGCAATTCAATATTATATTTCAATAGTTACTTAATATATATATATATATATATATAGGCAAAAGTATTTCTACAGCAACTTTAGATAAGCTTATCTACAGCTGCCATTTTTAACTATGTTCTCCCGGGAGAACATAGTTATAACGTTAAAGTTGCTCTTTTCTCTCTCTCCACGTCAGCAAAATAGTTCTGAAAAGTAATTGAGAAAAGAGAAAAAAATGCAATTTTAACGTTATAACTATGTTCTCCCGGGAGAACATAGTTAAAAATCGCAGTTGTAGATAAGTTTATCTAAAGTTGCCGTAGAAATGTTTACCCCATATATATATATATATATATATATATATATATATATATAGGGTCATGTTACAGCACAAAATAGTGAATTTCCTGCTGATACAACGAAGAAGAGAGAGAAAGTGAGATGAGGAAAGAGAAAAAAAAAAACTTGTGGACTCTACCTCTTCATTGTATCAATAGGAAAGTCACTATTTTGTCCTGTAACATGATAGTTATATAACCCTATATATATATATATATATATATATATATATATATATATATATATATATATATATATATAGGATATATTTGTCTTATGTTGTAGGAAAGAAATTACCTCATGTTGCATAAATAAAAGTATAAGTGAGACCCACAAGTAAGAGGAGAGAGAAAAAAGAGTGGTGGGACCCAACCCCTTTTTGTGTGTGTAGGAAAGTTGTTTAAAATATAAACACAACCACATATATATATATATATATATATATATATGGACGTCCTTTTGGGGTTTTAAAACGAAAAAAAAAGGGTATTTTAGTAAAATACATATTACAATAGGAAAACATAATTTCCAAAATACCCTTTATTCTTTATTCTAAATTCCAAAATGACGTCGTTTTGAGATTGCAAGAGATAATTTTATCTCTTATAACAGGAGAAGCACTTTTTCCATATATATATATATATATTCTTAATCAGTGCATAATTGTTATTTCAGTGCTTCCTGTATCATAATTTTCTTTTTCACTTGTGTTTGATGATTTAACAAATTTGACTGGTTTGGTAGGATGCTAGAAATTATGGGTGGGAATTGAGCGAGAATGTAGACTTCAATTGGAAGAAGCTCTTGCAAAAGAAGGTAATTCACATTTCTTATAATTTTTGTTAGAATTATTAATTTTCTATGTATGTAAACTATATTGTTTCTTCTTCAACCTAAATTAGGAAGATAATAGTTGTATTCTGTTCTCTGAGAAGAAATTATTTGTGAACAAATAAATATAAGAGCGAAATTGGACTAGGTGAAAAAGGCAATTGCAGAAAGATTAAAGATTATGAAGAGGGAAAACTTTATTGCAAGGAAATTATTGAATAAGGAAAACCGTGGTGGGGAGAGTTGATGTTTACTAGGCTAGTGCCTGATATTGACTTTTCTTCTGATGAAATCCGTTTTGACTTCAATCTACTCTTCTATTCTTATCTTTCATACATCAGCAGCATTTGGGTTTCATTTGAGTTTATAACGAATGTTCATATTGTATCTGAACTACTGTGTTTACTGTTTTTCTTAAATCAGAATGCTCACTGTAACGTATATTTTATGAGGGATTCTTAATTGTAAAAAGGGCTGCCTGTGCGTGAGCCTCCCAGCATTATGGAGTTTTGGGAGGGTCAGATGTATGCAACCTTATGACCTCACAAGGCAGTTATCTTATCGTTGCACCAATGATCACTCTCTTATTAAAAAAAAAGGGGCAACTTGGTTCTATAAAGCTTTCACTATGAGTTCTAGGAAGGATTAGACCCATTGTATTGGATTCTAGTAGGAAGTTTTATGTGTGACCTCCAGGTCAGATGTTGACAGCACCAACTGTTGTGCCAAGGCTCCCCTTCATTTTCTTTACTCTCTTTTATGATGCTCAATAATAGTTTTCACGGAAAAAATAATAATCATGGATTTAAATTATAGGAACACTGCATGACACTAATGCTTTCTTTTCTTGTAAATACTTGCTAGAAATGGGAACATTTGTTGTTACCTACATCATTTAGATGTTGGCTTTGTGATTATATATATATATAAAAGGACAAACCCCAGGTGAAGGCTCCCCGACTTGCGAGGGTAGGAGTGAGGGTCAATTATACACAGTCTACCCTTATATTTTTGCAAAGAGATTGTTTCCCGAACTCAAAATCATGACCTTCCGATCACAAGAAGCAATCTTACTGTTGCTCCAAGGCTCACCCTCAGGCACACATCTAAAAGTTATATTTAGTAACTCAAGAAGTTGTCATGTTGAAGACTTGAAGTGTAATTGTTAAATTTGGGCCCTTACTTCAACAAGTGATGGGACTGCTCTGTTGAACACTGGCACTGATAACGAAAGATTAGCCTCTTTCTAATTTTATTTATTATTTTATATCTATACATAAGATCCTTTTTTGTATTATCTTTGCTTTTCTAGATGCTGTTTCATTTATAAACTCTACATCCTTGTCTTCCCAACTTATGATTATTGAAGCAGAGAGAAATTCATTAGTACCAGAGAAAAATTAAACTTGTTATTTGTATGTCATTCAATAACCAAAATTGTTTTCCATAACTGCAGACAGATGAAATAAACAGATTAAATGGAGTTTACAAGCGGCTATTATCCAATGCTGGGACTAAATTATTTGAAGGTGAGGGGAAGATAGTGGGTCCAAATGAAGTTGAGGTCACCCAATTAGATGGCACCAAATTGTCTTATTCAGCAAAGCACATTTTGATTGCAACTGGCAGTAGGGCTCAACGTCCAAATATTCCAGGACAGGTGAATTTACTTTTTTTCTAAATACCATTGCAAACTGATCCTAGCAATAAGCAGTTGTGTAATCATCCTATGTGATTGACAAAAGGGTACAGCTTTAATATTGTGATATACTGATATGTATATTATGCAATATTAGTTCATCTGCTATGTTCTTGGGCAATACTTACAAATTTCTTTGTACAAATGCATAACTTAGGGAATGTTTGAAATAAAAACTTCAGCAGTGAATGGAATTATTTTGGTATAAAAATTCATTTGGCTTGTTTGAGATTCCAATGCTGAAAAAAAAAAACACCACCCAAAAATCTGCTGAATCTGTTCAGCATAAAGGGGAATGCATAATGCTCGATGAGGAATGCAGTCACTGACACTACTTTTATTGACTTTTTGTATGAGAATTATACCCCGGATATTTTCTTAAAATTACATCTCAATCAGGCTTTATTGTCTGGTATTTACACTTCTTGCTCTTTTTCTTATATATATTTTTTTTCCAGAACTTGTTTTTACTCGGAGAGCCTGTTTGTAGCATTTCTTTCAAGCTAAAAGCTAATTTATGTTAAAGTTAAAAGCTGTTTGGTATTATATAAAGTGCCTGTTTGGGAGATTTTTTATGATAAGAGATTTTGTTAAAATATGTTTGACCAAATTTCTCTTTATAAAGTGAAGAGAAACTAAAAAAATACTGTTTAAACGGTATTGAATGTGATAATGGTGGTTTGTTTCAAACTTTCGCTCTTGGTGTCAATACTGATACTGCTTTAAACCTTTACTGCTTGTACTGTATTAATTAATCTTTGTTTTTATCTTCTCATACTACTACTTTACTAATTAATCGTCTGTATCATGCATTCTCTCTTTTTTCAAAGTAGACATGTTCTGATGAAAATACTACTGCACTATTTTTTTTCATAAAGATTTCTATAGAATAATTATTTCAATAATTTAGAAAAAGAAAGTGAGTGACATTACTTTTTATTACTTCTTAGGTTGCACACACACACATAAATTTAAAATTGAGTTTAATACTTTAATCTTGTAACTCGAAATCATTTTATGATTCACTTCATTAAATTTTCAAACAATAAAATTAAATTGCTTTTGGTGTCATAGCTTACTTATAGTTCAATTATTTTTTACAATAATTTAGAAGGGCATTAATCAAATACAGTCCCCCTTGAATTCTGCATCTTTTTCTTTGCTTTTTTTTTATTATTACTTATTTTTTTGGAAGAGACTTGCCTTCAATGCTTGAGCTACACAAGAATAGTTTTTCCCTGCAGAATTTAACCTTTTGGCCTTTCCACTGTGCTGCTGTCCGGCACTTCCCCATCCAAAATGCCTTTGAAACATTATTGAAATTCTTATTCTTAAATCTTAACAATCTCCAAATCATTTATTCAAAATTTTAATCATATGGGGAATATTGCTTTTGTTCCTTATGTCATCTCTTTGCTGTTTTTGTTATTCCATTTCTTTTGTCTCTTGTGGGGGTGGGGGGGTTGTTATACAGGAGTTGGCTATAACATCCGATGAGGCACTAAGTTTGGAGGAACTTCCTAAACGAGCTGTGGTTCTTGGAGGAGGGTTTGTCTCCCGCTTCTTCAGATGTGTATTAGTTCAACTACCTAGTATGTTGTGACTATTAATTTCAATTTTGTTGTTTTCAGTTATATTGCAGTTGAGTTTGCATCTATATGGCGTGGGATGGGTTCCACAGTCCAGCTAGTTTTCAGAAGCACATTCCATTCATGTTTAATTTAATTTCAATCTATCTGGCATCATTCATGTTTAATTTAATTTCAATGGCTCACACTGTTAAAAAATTTGAGGCGTGACCATATATATATATATATATATATATATATATATATATATATATATATATATATATATATATATATCGCTATAATGCATTTTCATTCATTTTTGTTAGCACAGTTTTCCTACTATGTATCTCTGTAGCATACCCTGTTTTTGAATGTAAGTTTGTTGTAGAGGTTTTGATGATGAAATGAGAGCAGTGGTTGCAAGAAATCTTGAAGGCAGGGGGGTTAATTTACACCCAAGGACAAATTTAACGCAGGTATTTCCTTTTGAGAATTTTCAACTTATGTTTATCATATGAAGTAATTCATTCTTTTCTTGGAGGCTTAGCTGATGGTAACAAATTTTATTTTCTAGTTGATCAAAACAGAGGATGGAATTAAAGTTATCACAGATCATGGTGAGGAGCTGATGGCTGATGTTGTGCTATTTGCCACTGGTAAGGATACATATAACGTGGACTTTAAATGATTGGTTTTTAAGAGCCTGAAAGTGTTAGTATTACAAGTTACAACCATAAATTCCTTAGGGCTTAACTCAGTTTTATTCTGGCTTAAAATTAAGCACTCACTTAATAATATCTTTATCAATTTAAACATTTCGTGGAATCTTTCCACATCATTCTTCTGTGGAGTTTGTTGATGATAATCAGTTCAGGATTATGACCCTTTATATCCTAGCCTAGAATTGCAGCATCACGTTTGCTTTAACTTTCTAAAAAGTGATGAATGCTTTCTGCAAATTTGTCTCGTGGTATTTTTACTTGCCTGCCTTAATATCTATATTTTCTTAAGTGTTCTTTTGTTGGCTCCAGGTAGGGCTCCTAATTCGAGAAGGTTAAATTTAGAAGCTGTAGGTGTGGAGGTTGACAATACTGGAGCTATAAAGGTTTGCATTTTCCTCTTTCCATGTTTTGCTTGTTATCTTGAATGATCCATCATGTATTTCTGATTTCACTAAGAATGAGTTGTCCTCATTGATCTGTATAATATACGAATCCAATGTGATTCTGTAATCCTAAAGTCATGATCTTCTTACTTGGTTATATATGACTATTTTCTACCAGAATTATAAAATTGTGTTTATCAAGGAGAAAATACGGCAAACACAAATGCCATAATTTGATTATCATGTTGATTAGTATGCTGTTGTGCTGTGTTATTATGCAAACCCCATAGGAATTATATTTATAAAGTATAATTGAATTCATATATTTAATCTATGTACCTCTCAAGTATTAAACAGACCCACATCTGCTCTATCTTATACATTCTATTGCTAGCCTATACGTAAGATGATTTTCACCTGGAGGAAGAAGTTAGAGGCTCCAACTTATGTAGTATCCTGACTTGTATTTTGGCAATACATAGACAGATTATGTGTTATTTAATTCTGATAGGACCCAGAAGAATAAATGGGAACAGGGTCAAAATTGGTTACACTGTTGAATGTTTGTTTAGTTAGTTGCCTATCGGATCTATCAAGGAGATAGGTAGTTAGGCATAGGGGGTTCAGGATTAAATAGTAGGAGCAAAGTAGGTGGGAGGAATTCCAAATTTAGAATTGAGAACTGAGCTAAGACTCTACTCTGAAAGGGGCAACCCTTTGTGAAGGGGAATTATTGTGTATAATTCTGAAAACTATACCAAAGTATTCTTCTCCCTTGCCTTTCTCTGTTTTTCTCATCTCACTCTGGGCATCCCTTTGTGAAGGGGAATTTCGGTGTTCATAACACATTCCTTCCCATTTATTTCTTCATCTCAATATGATGTCATATATGAAATGCTTTTGTCAATGATCAAATGATGGATTGGACAAATAGTGAAAACTAGAGAATGACTAAAAATTTTTTGCTTTCCATTTTCAGGTTGATGAATACTCACGCACTAACATACCTAGCATATGGGCTGTGGGTGATGTTACAAATCGAATGAATCTTACTCCAGTGGCCTTGATGGAAGCATCGTGCTTTGCAGTAAGTGTTCGTAGTGGACTAATACCTTTTTATCTTTGTGATACTTGTGGAGCAGCTGCTGGCAGTAGTTTAATCTTACAATTGTGTTAGACTTATCGATGTCTATCTTATTCATCTATTTGCTGTATGTAGAAAACAGCATTTGGTGGCCAACCATGCAAGCCTGATTACAACAATATCCCATATGCGGTGTTCAGGTATTGTTGGTTTTGCATGACTACTTGGCGGATATGAACTATTTTGAATGTGACAAATCATGATAATATATGTCCGTTCCTTCTTAATGTTACAATAATATTGCCCCTACTTTCTTGTTATGCAGTATTCCACCACTTTCTGTAGTTGGTCTCAGTGAGGAGGAGGCAATAGAGAAAGCAAATGGTGATGTGTTGGTTTTCACGTCAACCTTCAATCCTATGAAAAATACCATCTCTGGGTATGTGTTGTGATTTTAGAATTTTCAGGCACTTGGCATTTATTGGAAACCAATGACTTGCAGAATTCGTGGTAACTTGGACTCTAGAACACAAGTTTTTACAGAAAATATCCTAGGCACGTAGAATTTGTCACCTTTGAGCATCCAGTTCTGTTAATGTGCTTGTTCCATCAATCGTTTACAGTTTTTGTTTATTTAAACCGTGGAACATCTTTTTTTGAGAAGTTAATAATCTAAATGTTCTAGTTAATCTGGATTTTTCTCTCTGATGACTCCAAGCTTTTCAATACTCCGGTGGTCTTGGCAATAGTTATATTTGTTGCATTCTGTGTTTCTATCTTATGTCAAATGCTTATATTTTTCAAACAGGCGACAAGAAAAAGTTGTTATGAAGCTTGTTGTTGATGCCAAGACAGACAAGGTTCTTGGAGCATCCATGTGCGGGCCAGATGCTCCTGAAATTATGCAGGTATCTTAATGCCTTCATACCGGCTGTTATCTATGAAATGTCAATTTAGTGTTTTCTTATGTTTTTCATTAAATTGTTAATTATGTAGGATCCTTTCTATTTTCCTTTTAGTACATTGTTACTATGCTTCTCTGGCAAACTCATTGTATTATTGTTAATAGAGTAAGCATCACCCACGATATTTCTATCAACTAGGTCAATTGCATTAGTATGAATTATAATACAAGTGGGCTATGCAGTGATGGAATGAGTGTCTCTCTTCGAGTTGCTTAGGTATTGTATCGAATATGACATGTACCTTGCTGACTCTATCTTTTTGGGTTCAATGAGATAAGCTTCATGAGTGATGTAAGAAGATAATGGAACTATAATTTAAGGCCTAGGGTTCTCACAATAACAATACGTATTCATCTTATCCTTTTTGAAATGAGTAAAAGTCTTCAAGTATAGCTGGAGAGAAGTGTGCAGAGACTGTCAGGGAAGTGTTAACTGTTGGTTTCCGTTTCATGTCTTACCCTTGATGCAGTGTTGTGAATCGTGTGATGGCTACATGAAGCTTGGCTGTCAAAAAATAAAATAAAATTATCAACTCATATGAGGCCATTGAGGAAGCAGAAAAACAAATAAAATACATCCGCAGTTTTAAATGCTTTAAACATAGATAGAGAGAGAGAGAGAGCTAATGGAAATTTAAACAACAATTATTAGAGGAAGAATCGAGATGAAAGTTTGCTGATCGAGGATTTTGGGATGGGTGATGAAACATCTGTCGACAGAAGCTGCTCAGTGGGCCTTTTAGCTTATGTGGACAGTTTTTGTGGAGAATATCATTATATTCAGCACCAGTAATAAGATATAGGGTCTGTATTGGTCATGCCAACTTGAGTCATCTATTATCTGTCTCAGTTATCATTTATACAATCATTAATTATTATTTACACTACTCTATCCCCCTCCCGTAAATAACAACAATGTCCATTATTTATCTTTCTTTATTGTGTATATTTTGTATGCGATGCCCTGTGCTGGTGTTGATGCACCACATGCCTCTAGAAGTTATTGTTCTTTGTCTCCTTGCTGTATTTCATTTGCCAAGATAGTTTATTTTCCTGATATGGATGTTGGTGATCGATAGGGTATTGGCGTTGCGTTGAAATGTGGAGCTACCAAAACACAGTTTGACAGCACAGTAAGTTTACAGCTTCGTGAATCTCTTTATATTGTTCTTTTTCCCGGGGCAGCTGTTGGATATTGTCACTGCTAGAGCAATGTCCTAAAAGCATATGCTAACAACTCAAATATTTGGTACCCATTTATGTGGTCTTTATTGTTTAGAGCATGGCATTGCAAAGTACTATACAATGGTTATTTTGAAAATATAGTTAGATAAAGAAAATAGCATGGTCGGTAGGGATGACAAAAATGAGTCAACCCGATGAGTTGATTCGTAATTTGCATAAATTAAGTCAAGTTGGATTAACAAAAATGAACTGCCTACCTAAGCCAGATAAAAAAAACAAACCAACCCACCGGTCAAACTGATTAGCTCACGGGTTATCCTTTTTTCTATTTATTAAAAAAATATAAAAAAATAATATGATATGTTCATAGAAAGTAGAAACCTTTCTTTTATGTAAGCTTGTGTTTAGAAATTTTAATTATCTTTTATCATATCCATTTTTTTTAAGCTTTAATATATTTTTTTACCTTCAATTATCATTTTTTTTCAATTTTTTTAGGCTGTTTTTTTCCCCATAATGCAGTTGATTTTAGCCCCAAATTCTCTATGCCTGCTCCCTATTTCTTTTATGCTTACATTTCGCTAACAGTATCGCTTGAATCTTTCCTCTAGGTGGGAATACACCCATCTGCTGCAGAAGAATTCGTTACCATGAGGTCAGTGACAAGGACTGTTGCTGCTGGCGGCAAACCTAAGACAAATTTATAGAATATTTATAAAAAAAAATATGATCAGTCTGTACGAGCATAGATAATTAAAACAGTATCTATTTTGAATTTCCGAAACTAAAGGTTATTTTGTTATTGTTATTTACAAAGGGAAAATCAAATCTTATGTTGCAGTAATTGAAATGTTTTCTTCAGCTCTCTTTGAAAATAGCGCTCCATGTTTTTTTGTTTTTTTATTTTTCTCTCATGTGGGACCCCCAAGTGCTTGTGTTTACGGGAAGCAAAACTCTCATAATGCGACATAAGAATTCCATTGCCCATTTACAAATTGCATTACTCAAAATTCAATACTGAATGCTGCTCAATTCGTTAACAATGAGTCCGGACTGGTATATAAAACTTCTGATGTGTTCTTAGTAATTGGTCTTTTTTTAACTCAAATGCTCCTACTTTTGAGTGGCAATATAACAAGTCTGTGAAACACAATTGACATTTTGTGTTCTTAGTAATTGGTCTTTTTTTAACTCAAATGCTCCTTACTTTTGAGTAGCAATATAACAGGTCTGTGATTCGGAGACCCTCTAGATTGTTCCGACTCGATATCGTCAAGAATTTCTTACTATTACCTGGGAAGAGGTTCATCTTCGAAGTATTTTTCCCTTCCAATATTTTTCTATCGGGGCTTCTCTCATTCCTTTTATTGAGCATAATAATGCGAATCGGGCTTTAATGAGTTCTAATATGCAACGCCAAACTTAGATATTTGCCTCATATAAATGAATCAACTCGAGCTCCCTCGTGTACTATACTATTTACAGCATCAATATTTACTTAAATTCTCGGTGTAGACGCTACATAGTTGGTTCTCATCCTCTAGAGACTACGAGTATAATAGGAGCATCCGTCGACAAAATGATCATCTCGTGTCTATTGAGAACGAATCAAATTAGATGGTTCTATTTCTCAATCTTTTCGATCTCGGTTCCGTAAGAGCAAATCATAAAGATTGAAAAAAATAGGTCATTCACAACCACTGATGAAGGATTCCTCGAAAAGTTAAGGATTACTTAACATTTTACTAAATTTGTTGTGCAAGTATCTGAAGCTCCTTAATATTGAGTCGTTAATATAATATCGAAGAAGCCTATATAAGATACGAGTTCAGTACAATGTATTAAATTGAGCTAGATTTACTCGAAGGACCGGGACAACGCTTGCTATAATGGCCTTCCTGAAGTCCTTGATGTGTCGTTATTTGTCAGTGGCGTAGATTTTTTATAAAGGTTTTATAAAAATTATATCGTAGAAAAAGTGATTGTATTATGTTATAGAGATTCGTTTTGCGTACCGGAGTTTGTTTTTTTTTTATGCGGGCCCCAAAAAATGTTGTGTGTGTAGGAAATTTTTTATGGTCATGTTAAATGATAGATGATAAACCCTTTTTTTAATGGTCTAATAGTATCCGTAGATAACAAAGTTCCCGGCGAAGCATGTGATACCATTGATTTTTTTTTATCTAATGGCTCTCAGTCAAATTTCAAATTTGACACCAGTGTGAAATGATCCTACCTCTTACATAATTTTGTGATTTAACAAATTATAGTTTGTGAAAAAAGAAAAGAAAAAAAAAAAACATAGTTTGGACAACGGTTAAAATGTATGTTTGAGTATACTGAGAATGGCATATGGTTTAATTCATTTTGGAGATTTAGAAGCACGTGAACCATTCAATCTATTTTGCAATTTGAGAGGTTTCCCTGTTAAGCTTTATTAAGTTCTGTAAGCTCCAAAGCCTTAGTCTTTTCTGTTTCAGTTTTGATAATTTAACTAACATAATATACTATTTTGATGCTAATGTTCACTCAACCAAGAACAAAAAAAATATATATATATATATATATATAGATATACAAAATTTTGCTATGCATCATATTGATAATCATATACCTGAGTGAAACGATGAAGAAATGTATGTCATACCTATAGCTTAGTTTTCCCTCCACAAACATCACAAAGAGTATACCCTCGGCCTTCACAATATGGGCACTTTGTACCCTCATCTATCCATTCCAAAAACTGCATAAGAGAACTCACTGGTAAGTTCAAAAGCTTATGCGACATAGGAAAATAACTGCAGAAGTAAATTTTCTTAAAAAGCTTAAGTATTCCTTACTTGAGGTTCGAGATTTGGCTCGCCGGTTCCATCACATTCTGCAATTAAACAAATGGAAGTTGACTGAAGATGTATAGGATAATACATTTAGGAAACCAGTATCATACACATGTTAATCTGTCAGAAACTAATCATATGATTTTCCTTGTAATGGTTACTATAAGAAACCTGACTGTGAGATTAAACCACTTCAACTAACAATGCTTCATTCAAGTATTCGAATAACTCGTGTGAATAGGGATTTGGAAGAGGTCTAGTCAACAAGCTGAACTTACGAAGAAAAATGAACACAACAAAAATCTAAAGAGTGGCTAGACAGTATGTAGGAAATCTATGAGGAATTCGTGCTGGAGGAATCAGACATAAACAAAAACCACCTAGGGAAAACGAAGACAGTAATGAGTGGTATTGGAATTGAACAACATTGTCTAAGGAAGGAAATTGCGGAATCTAAGGCATCAAAGGAACCAATCACTGGAGAGACAGATGATGCTATGATAATAGAGCCCTTAGATTGTCATTCAAATATCAATATTGTGATAGTTTCACCAAATGATTGTCCTAATGATAAGCATATTGATAACTGCCAAAAGAAGGTCGGTCAGTCAGAAATAAAGGTAACTTACTTCCACTTTCATAAGGTCAGTCAACTAGTGGGACAGACCGTTATCTGTCTTCTATAATTTTAAACATGCATGATGAAAGTATCAAAAAAATAAAAAATGCATGACGAACGACAAGTAACATTTTATTGCTATCTCAGCCAATAATTACTTTTACTTCAAAGTCCAAACAGTAATATAGAGAAGGAAACGAGTACAGGATGAGGTTTGGAAAAAAATATATTCCAGAAAATTCATGTTACTTTTTAGGAACTGTTTTGTTTATCAGAGCTTATATCAAGTTAAAAGTGAATTCACAATGAGAATTATCTTCCAGAACAATGATCTATGAAGCTACTATGGGATGATGGCAGTTACATTAAAATATAAGGACTATTACGTACCTGTACACAACAGGCGACCTTCCCCGCGACATTGAAGGCATTTAGTTGTTCCATCCTTGTTCTTGCTCCTATCAACTCCATCACGTGCAGCAAGTCTTGAGGGTTCTTCCCACCTATTCTCTCCAAGGAGGAAAACTCTCGGATGGGAGGTTCCGGTTCCTTTATCACCTTTCCCAACAACTTTTTGCTGAACGTCTGAAATTTTTGTTACAGAAGCAACTGCAGCTCCATTTTCACCTTCCTATAACTCGAAGAATGATAAATATTCAAATTCAACAGTTTTTATATTTTGTCTCTTCATTGTTTTAGAGTGGGATATAGATTTGCGGACGGTGTACCTTAGGACGGAATAGAGAAAAGCTATTAACATGGTGAAGGATTAGACCTGTTGTTATTCCTATGTTCTATATGGTCCCTTTTTAGTCCTTTTCCTCTTCTTCTTTTTCCCTTCTTTTCCTTTATCTCTCTTCCCCTTCCCCATCTTCTTCCTCTTCCTCTTCTTCTTCTTTTTTATTTTATTTTTTACACCCCTTTTATTTTTATTTTTATTTTTATATATTATTATTATTTGTTTTATTTTTAATTTTATCGCTTTGTACCTTTCATTTGGGTTCATCTGCCACCGACCCCAATTAGTTTGGGATAAAGGTGTTAATGTTGATTGTTTTAGAGATATAAAATCATTCTTGGACCTCCACTTAAAAGTTTAAGCTTTTCGGATAATTTGTCCTTGATAGCTGTCAACTAGTGAAAACACCTTTGAACTATCAAAAACCAAAATTTCAGCAAGAACATATCATAAAACTAATGCAGAAAATTCACAAAAAAAAAAAAGATCCAAAATTTATGTCTTAAAAAAATCATAACAATAAATATATTTCCGATGCTTCGGCCTAGCATTTATCTCCCATTCCTTATTCATACTTCCATCAAGAATACACAAACAATCCCGTTTAGTTATGACTCAGGAAATGCATGGTCAATCCCCTAGAACATTGGATTAAAGCTACTACTGTTTTTGGTCAGCGCATTTAGGATAATCTATCAAAACTTGTTGCAGGTTCTCAACACACGAGGGAGCAAAAAGTACATCTGATATAACCAGCATACCTTTGGTGAAACAATAGAAGATTTTTTGTTCTCATTAGCACTGCCCGTGTCCATCGTCCTTATAGCCAAATATAGTCTTTCTAGAAGTTCGGCTGTCATGATACCATCCTCAGGGGCACCTAATGCAGCCTGTTAAACAATATCATATTTACCCATCAATCAAAATCACGAAAACGAAAATGCTTAAGCATAACATAAAATATAGGACAAACTATATTTATTTACTGAAATAGTCATTTTATAATGAAAATTAATCCAAGAAAAATTTTCTTCTCTTCAAATCAAAGCTTCATATATTATGCAAAAAACAAGACTAACTTGCCACGTCTTCACAGCACGCTCAGTTCCACTTGAGAAGCTGGAATACTCCATGTCTTCCTCACCTGAGTAAAACCCCAATTTCAGCAACGCTTCCTGTTATAGCACAGAAAAATTTCAGCGCAAAAAGTAAGATTACGCAATGCACCAATTATAAGCGCCATCCACACAAATCGCAACGAATCAATTCCCGTAGCAGTAATAGATATCATTTTATTAAATTAAAAAAAAATCGCAGAAACAAGGAGAAAAAAACGAAATCTAACCTGCATATCTCGAACCTCTTCTCCTTCAGAACCTTGCCGCAAAGCGATCCTGCTTTCAACCCTAGCAGCAGCCTCCTCAACCACTAGAACCTCCTTTTCATGTTCAACAACCTCTTCGGATTCCTTCTCCTCCTCCTCCTCAAGCACTATACTCCGCAGACTCGAACCACTCTCTAGAACCAAATTCTTGTCCTTCAACACCTGCAACAACGACGTTACATTCGCAATCGAGTCGGAGACAGAAGACGAAGAAGAGGACAAATCGTGCTTCAGAAGGCGGCGTTCTAGGGCTTTGATTTGGAGCTTAAGGTCGGAGATCTCTCTGAGAAGCTCGTCGCGGTCGCGGAGCCATCGCTGCTCCTCGCGAAGCCACCGCTGCTCCTCGCGGAGCCACCGCTGCTCTTCGCGGAGCCAACGGTGCTCTTCGCGATCGGAATTGGAACAGTGGGAGATGAAGGAATTGAATTTAAAGGAGAGGAAATGAGGTTTGAGAAGAGGAAGGGTTTTGTTGAGAGAGAGAGAGGGACTCACAGTAACGGAAAGAGGTAGAAACAAAGACATTGTGAGGAACCGCGCCTTGGATGATGGGTGCCATCGATAAGAAGATATTTGTTATCTTCAGAGCGAGGTTTAAAGCCAGAAGTTTCAATAAAATTAAATATTTAAATTTAATTCGGAAAGTGTTGCTACCTGGTGGCGGGAAACCAAACAACGTCGTTTACTATTTTATTTCTTCTACTGTTAAAATTTCAATAAAAAAAAATCTTTTGTGGTGAATTCGGTAAATTCGATTTGCAATTAGGAATAATTTTTTTTTTTTCCTTTTAACAGTGCACTCGATTAGAAGAGTAACCAAACTCGTTTGATCAATTAATAAGAACCATAAGACTTGTTTGGTCGTTTTTTGATTATTTTTATCTTAAAATAGTTTATAAAAGCTGCTTGATAAAGAATAAAAGAAGGAAAAAATCTGTTTGATAAATTTGTTTTAAAAATAATTTTAAAAAATTAAAGAACGAACAAAATTTGCTTGATAAATTTGTTCCCAGAATATGTTTTCAAAACAAATAAAAAAAGTCTTTTCATTGGTAAAAATTTTCTTCTTGTTAACTTATTTTAATGATGTTTATAATTATATGTAAAAAATAAGATATATTTTAATGAAATATATTTTTAAGATCAAAACAAATTATATTACAATTCTTTTTTAAAATCAATGCAAATCATATTACAAGTTCATCATTTTAAGCTGGTATCTCCCACAAGATTATTATATACGTTGCTATATGCCAATTAACTATAATTGTAACAAACCGAAGTTATTTTAGTTAAAGTCCAAAATGTATGCTAAGTAACATATAAATAAATAACTGTACCAAAAAAAAACATATATATAAATAAAAGTTAGGATTTAATGGGCTAATAATCAACAAATACTTACATTGAGTCACTTGAAAATTGCTTATCTAAACGTAAAGCTTATTATTTAACAAATCAAAAAAATTTAACTACAAAGTTGTTGTTATGTTATGCCTATATCCAATTCGCAATATGATTGTGATATGATGACATTTTCGCTGCACATTTATCATATAACCTTGATAAATTATCATCATTAAAGTTTGCTCTCTCCCTGTTACAAGTTTCATTCATGGCCTCGATTTTGTTGGATCCATGTCTTCCCACATTCTAAATAAATCATCACGTAAATTCCAAATTATATTTTGTTTTATCTAACAGCACAATAACAAAAAATACTAACACTATACCAATAAAAGATTAGGCGTGGTGGTTAGTAAATATAAATGCCAATTACACAATCCGAATATTAGATTAAGCACTTGCAGAAGATTATCAAAGTCAGAGATTAAAAAGGAAAAGTAACACTACATGGACGCTTAAATTTGGGAAACTGGTCAATTTATCATCAAAGCCAGTTCTTTTCCTCCCAATGATAGTGTGTTCGACTCAGTTAGGGTCTATCTCTCTCTCTCTTAGAAGGGCCTCTCAAATTTTGCTTTGTTTTTCTTTTTCTTTTAAATTATCCATGTTATTCTCTAAAATGATCACTTATTTTAAAAAATATATTCCGAGAGCCTGTTTGTTTGGCTTTTAAAAAAAATGGTTTTTATGTTTTACTTATTTTAAATGTATTTTTTATAAAAATTAAAGCTATTAAAAAAATAACATTTGAAAAAAGAATCCATCCAAATAAATCCTAATCTCTTTACGATATGTCATTTTGTCCGGATGCTCTTTTCAATTATCTGTTCCAATTTATCTTTAAAATGGTACTACCGTCGTTTCCCTCTCTTCCTCCTAATTTTGTGCTTTTTATCATCTATTCCATCTAAAATTGCCAAACTAAATTTTAAAAAAATTGCATAATTACTTTCGGGAGTCGCTTATGCCCAACGCAATCTTGCAACTTATAACAAAATAAGTGAATATTAGCACGTAACTTTAAAATAAATTATACTGAAAACTAAAACTATTTAGTATTCATACGGAAAAAACCTCTCTTTGTCTTAGGTGATGTTTGGTTGGGGTTATTTTTGAAATAAAAAAAAGGCATTTTTTGATTTCTACGTTTGGTTCAAGATGTTACAAAATTTGATAGGAAACGTATTTCCCCATGCTTTGATATCTGTGTGTAAAAAGGGACTAAATTGACTGTGGAATAAAATCACTTGGGACATGGTATATTGAGTTACCCGGCTAAATGAATAAAAAGGGTAACACAAATCTGACCATAATACCCTATTATGCAGATATGAAGTTACGTTGCACTGAAGCTTTTTCCCTTTTTGCAGCTCTGATGAACACGAAATGGCCACGCTGAAGCATTGGCCTCAAGGCGTGAGGTGTTGGTTGAAGATAAGAGAGGAAGGTTTCTGGAGGTGGAAGGAGTTGATTTGATGAGCAAAGAGAGAGTTTTGAAGGAGAATGGGGAGAAGAAAGATGGGTTGTATGGACCAGAAGATTTTTATGCTGGTGATATAGTGTGGGCCAAAGCTGGGAGGAAGGAACCTTTTTGGCTAGCCATTGTTAGTGATCCTGTGTCTCAAGCATTTTGTGAGCTTTTGGATAGCGGATCAATATTTTGGTAGAAAATTGAAAACAGCATAATGGTGAAATTTTTAAAAAAGTTTTTATTTTTATTATTGTCAATTGGTATAAGATGTGCATATCACCATGAAGGTTCAAGACTTGGATGAAAGGTGCCTCACAACCGTAAATACAATCCAACCATGAATCTGTCTACATGGTTCTTCAACCATTGCTAAGCATTTTTCTAAAAAATCAAGTCAGATGTTAATATTTTAATAAAGGGTTATTTTCGTGATTTCAACCCTTTTTCCCATCAATATAAAAAACCTCATCTTATAAATATTAACTAATTTGAATAACTAAATAACATTTTTTCATTTTCCTACCAAACTCATTTTCCAACTATTTCCCTATCAATTACATTTTCCTAGTATACAAAAAATTTTATATCTAAAGAATACGTAAATCATTTTATTACTATGTCTATACTTTTCTTTAGTACTTTATATCTATACTTTTTAAAGTGAGCGTCACCCATCCAAAATAAGGAAATTGATGCTGTGTCTTAAAATTTACATGGCTTGGTTATATAAAATTTATATGGGTTGGTGATATAAAATTTTTGTATTTATCTCTTATATTATTAATAATAATAAGAGTAAATATCATTTTGGGTCCCTAACAAAAAATATGATCTTACTTTAGTCCTTACAAAAAAAAAAAATCTCAATGTCCCTAAAAAATTCAAAATTGACCCATTTTAGTCCTTTCGATGGACTACTGTGGGTCTTTTTTGAATTTATGAGGGACCACGATTTTAACTAAATGGATCTACTTTGAATTTCTTAAAGACTTCGAGAGTATTTTTTTTTGTAAGAGACTAAAATGGGAACCGTGTTTTTTGTCAAGGATCCAAAAGAGTATTTACTCTAATAATAATTAGATTTTACTTATTTAATATATATAAAATTTTAAACAAAGTACTAGCTACAGGCCACCATATGCGTGCATATAACATGGAACATATAGTCTTTGAGGTTGACGAGGGATGTGATTGTTCGTATTCTGTCAATCTCCCACAAAGGTTTTGTCAATGTGGAAAGTTTAAGGCTTTTAAATACCCCTATAGTCACGTTGCTGCTGCTTAAGTGTTCGGCATAATCCTTTCCGGTATGTGGATTATGCATTCTTGACAACTAACTTGGTTGAGGCTTATTCGTACCCGTGGCAGCAATTGGTAATGAGGAAGCTATACCACCAAACACGGTGGTTTTTTGCTCACTCACCTTTACACCAGAAATTTCCTCAAACAGACCAAGACATTGGATAAGAACATGAATCTGATCCTCATTTGCTTCTAATAAAAGCATCAGGTCATCCGCAAAGAGTAAATGTGAGATTAAGGGCCCATTTTTTGCTGCCCGGATAGGCTTCCATGAACCTCCGCTAACAGCAGTGCTAATTATACGAGAGAGCTTTTCCATGGCTAGAACGAAAAGGTAAGGTGACAAGGGATCACCTTGCCTAACGCCCCTACTCGGTTGGAATTCCTCGGTTACTTTCCCATTCCAAATCACTGCAGTCTTGGATTATGTTACTGCTGCCATTGCTAGTTCAAGAATTGTATTCGGAATCTGGATTTCTTCCATAACATTACGAATGAAATTCCAATTTAAGCGGTCGTATGCTTTTTCTATATCCACTTTGATGGTCATGAAACACTTTCAACCCCGCATTTTTCTCATAGAGTGAACTAATTCTTGAACCACAATTATATTATTTTGAATATGACGATTGGGAACAAAGATTGTTTGAGCAGGAGAGACCACTTTTTCCATGATAGGCTTCAGATGACTCACTATGAGCTTACTAATAATTTTATAAATAATCGGGCAGAGCGAGATAGGGCGAAATTGGCTGATATGCATAAGAGATTGAACTTTCGGGATCAGCACTAGAAGATAGTGGAGTTCACAGATGCCAATAATTCAGGATATCTCTAAACCTGATTCACCAATGTACAAACCCGAGACTTGATCACCTGCCAATTTTTTTGGTAAAAGATAGCTGGAAAACCATCAGAGCTAGGATCTTTGAGTGCACCCATCTTAAAAATGGTTTGTTTAAATTTCAGTTCGCTGGGGGATCTTCGAAGGCCCTTATGATCTTCATAGGAAAGAACTGGCCATAAATTATCAGACGTAATCCACCTTCTTTTTATGATATCATATGTGAAAAGATTTTTAAAAAAATTACAAGCTAAAAATTGGAGATCCTTAGGGTTTGACACCCAAACATTAGCATCATTTTTAAGTTTGGAGATTTTATTCACATTTCTTCTCAACACTATGCTCATATGATAAAAATGAGTATTTCTATCCCCATCATTCACCCACTTTTGTCTTGATTTTTGATGCCAGAACAACTCTTCTTCTCTAAGTGCATTAGTCAACATTTTTTGGCATTTCTCCTCCTCATGTTTCAGATGATCTGTGTCAAATTGTTCACGTCTTTTTTGTATGTGAGCAATTTTCCTAATAATGTTGTTATTCCTAGTTTCAATAATACCAAAAACCTTTATATTCCAATTTATGATTTCGGGCACCAGTCTCTAAAGCATATAAGGAAGATCAAAGTCCTGCTCCCACTTTGATTTAAGAAAGTAACTGAAATTGTGATGTTCTTGCCAATCAGCGAAAAAATGAAACGGTCTCTTGCCTTTATTATGAACTTCCTCAAATAATTTGATTGTAAAAGGTTGTGATCTGATAGTAGACGAGGAAGAGAAACCACTATAGCTTCATCAAACTTCATTCCCCAGGACACATTAGCCACCACTCTATCCGAAAATTCTGCCCATGCTTCCTCATTTTGGACCTTCCCATGTATAGAAAGATTTATCACAACCCAAATCTGCCACTTGACCATCATTGAGAATAGAAGCAAATTTTGCTCATTTATTAGGGTCAGGTGCTACACCTCCCTTTTACTCATGAATAAATGTTTTCTCATTGAAGTCACCCCCAAGGATCAGAGATTGATTCACTAATACTCTTGAGATCATTCCATAGCTGTTCGCGGGTACTTTGAAGGGGATTAACATAAATCGCAGTAAAAATAAAGGAGTGTACATTTGAAAAACTGACCTTATAATGAATGAACTGAGAAGCTTGGGCAAGAAGCATTACATCTACATTCCTACTATTCCATAAGATCCAGATACCTCCCGATAACCCGACTGCTTCCTCCACAAGATAACCGTCGAAACCAAGCTTCCGCTCCAGCTTTTTACACACCTCACTATGCGTACGAGGTTCAAGAAAGATTAAAATCTACACATGATTCTTACTAACCATAGATTTTAAAGCAACACCTATTACATTCCAAACAAGAGTATTCATTAATAACTAATGGACTTTGTTGAAGGATGTCAACTTCCTTATTTGATGGCGCTGATTGTTCGGATTGATCGAACACTTCCATAGCGGCACAAACCCTAGCACCATTCTTCAATTTTTATTTCTCTTTACTAATGCTAATTGGATTTTACTTATTTAATAACGAGAGGGATTGACTTATCATTATTTTTCTTATCACTTATTATTAAATTTTAACCATTAATTTTCACCAATTTAACAGTTATAATTTATTAAGTTATATTTATTAATTAATTATTAATTTTAATAAATTAACGAAAATAAATAAATTAAATTTATTGAATTTTCTTCTTCCATGCAAAAATTTTAATACTGAAGAATTCACTTCATCCAAAATCGACATACGCTAAAGATAAAATTAAAAGCAACTCCTTATATTGAATCCTTCATTGACAAAGTTTTTAAACTTAAACCTCCATGCTGTATTCTGCAACTCTTAAAAAAATAAATTGCTAACCTGGAACCATTGGGCTGAAATTGCAAAATCCCTTGCTCACTCTTTGCATTAAAGAACAATCACACCCTACAGAAACCCTTTTCTCTCGCTCTGTCCACAATGGATCTACTTCACCAATACTCAGATGGCCAAAACAACGACGATCCAGACTCACCAATTCAAAACCCTAACTCCCCGGAATCGTCCCCACCCCGCCTCCTCCCAGGGCGTTCCGGTGCTCCACAGGTGGACGACACGATGCTGGCACTGACGGTTGCCACATCCAACGAAAAAACCCTGTCGAAGCCCATCGACCCGACGCAGCACGCGGTGGGCTTCAACCCCACCTACGACCAGCTCTGGGCCCCCATTCAGGGCCCGTCTCATCCCTACGCGAAGGACGGCATAGCCCAAGGCATGCGCAACCACAAGCTGGGCTTCGTCGAGGACGCCGCCATCGAACCCTTCCTCTTTGACGAACAATACAACACTTTCCACAAATTCGGCTACGCCGCCGACCCCTCCGCCTCCACCGGCTACAATTACGTCGGCGACTTCGATGCCCTTCACAAGAACAACGCGATCTCCGTTTACAACATTCCCAAGCACGAGCAGAAGAAGCGGAGAATTGAGTTTAAGAAGAAGAAGGAGGAGGATGAGGAGGAGGGAGAGAATGATAACGATGGTGATAATGAGGATGGTGGTGAGATTGAAAACCCTGCTTCGGAGGTGTGGTTAGTGAAGAATAAGAAGAGCCCTTGGGCGGGGAAGAAGGAAGGGTTGCAAGGGGAGTTGACGGAAGAACAGAAGAAGTATGCGGAAGAGTATGCGAAGAAGAAAGGGGAAGAGAAGAGTGGTTTTGGAGGGGATAAGGGTGAGGTTGTTAAAGATAAGAGTACTTTTCATGGGAAGGAGGAAAGGGATTACCAGGGTAGGTCTTGGATTGCAGCTCCTAAGGATGCAAAGGCTAGTAATGATCACTGTTATATACCTAAGAGATTGGTTCATACGTGGAGTGGACATACTAAAGGGGTTTCTGCCATTCGATTCTTCCCTAAGTCTGGCCATTTGATTCTCTCTGCTAGCATGGATACCAAGGTTAAGATTTGGGATGTTTTCAATTCTGGGAAATGTATGAGGACTTACATGGGACACTCCAAAGCGGTTCGGGATATTTGTTTTAGCAATGATGGGACAAAGTTTTTGAGTGCTGGTTATGACAAGAATATCAAGTATTGGGATACTGAAACGGGGCAAGTGATATCCACTTTCGCCACGGGGAAGATCCCTTATGTTGTGAAGCTTAATCCGGATGAGGATAAGCAGAATGTTTTGTTGGCTGGTATGAGTGATAAGAAGATTGTTCAGTGGGATATGAATACAGGGCAAATAACTCAAGAGTATGATCAACATTTGGGGGCTGTGAATACCATTACATTTGTTGATAACAACAGAAGATTTGTTACTTCCAGTGATGACAAGTCCCTCAGGGTATGGGAATTCGGTATTCCTGTGGTTATAAAGTATATTAGTGAGCCGCACATGCACTCCATGCCATCCATTTCGCTTCACCCCAACGCCAATTGGCTCGCTGCGCAGAGCTTGGATAACCAGATTCTTATTTATAGCACCCGGGAGAAGTTCCAACTTAACAAAAAGAAGAGGTTTGCTGGACATATTGTGGCTGGATATGCATGCCAAGTCAATTTTTCACCGGATGGACGTTTTGTCATGTCCGGAGATGGTGAGGGCAAGTGTTGGTTCTGGGATTGGAAGAGTTGCAAAGTCTTCAGAACTCTTAAGTGTCACGAAGGTGTTTGCATTGGTTCTGTGTGGCATCCCCTGGAACAAAGCAAGGTAGCAACGTGTGGTTGGGATGGGTTGATAAAGTACTGGTACGTAAACTCTCATGCTATGCCACATTTAATTACAGAGTCTTTATGGTGGTATGGTGTTCTTTCAAATATGCTTTGCTGTCATAGTTGCTGAATGTATGCCAGTTTCTTTGTTGCCAACTTGATAGATTCCATGTTTATTTTTCAAGCTAATCCATAGTGCATGTTTGATTGGCTAAATGTTTAGGAAAAGCGCTTTTAGCAAGACTTTGATTATAAGCTATTTTGGATACAATAAGCTAATCCATACACATGCGTACATTGTCCGTAGTTTATTTTCCTTATGACATCTTTAGCTATTTTGTTTGATAGCATCAGATTATAGGGTGAGAACAGTCGTAGTCAGTTTGTTGGTCTATGGGTGTATAATAGGAGGCATGGGAAGGTCAATGAGTAGAGATTTGTGTAAGCTTTTATTAGGTGCGGTCACAGAAGAAATATTTTTATCTATCACTCAATGGTTGGTTGGTTGATTCAATTCCATATCTAAAACTGCAACCATGTAGCGGTCCTGCCCCATTGCATTATTCTTAAATTTCCTCGGATGTGGGATACTCAGGACCGGAATGCCATCTTGGGTAGAATAAGTATAACTAAGAATTCATAGTTCATAACTTCCGTCTCTGTTTATACTGTGAAAGGCCCCTCTTACCGGTAACATTTATTGCAATCTAGCAATGTAGGTCTGGAAAATAAACATTGATGTTGCCATTTGCATCATGATGTGCAACAGCGCTGTTAGCCCTTGTTGCACCAGTGCATTGTGCGCCATAAATAATTTTATTTCACCTCACTGTTTCTGACTTATTTGCCTTTTATTTAATGGGATTAATGTTTCTCATATTGTAGGAGATAAAATTATCTTATACACACACACAAAAGTGTGTGGAGCCCATGTGAGACCGTGTAAAGAGAAGAGAGAGAGAAAGAAAACACGGGCCTCACATATTTTGATGTGTGTAGAAGATAATTTTATCTCCTACAATATGAGAAACACTAATCCCTTATTTAATAGTTGGTAATCAGCCTGTGTTCATTTTGCCATCATTGGCTCTTTGGAGTCCTTATATCTTAGTAGAGCCTTGTTTATTTGTAAGATTTAAGGTCATAGCTTTAAGGGTTGATAAGCGGACATGTTTAATGCTGTGAATGTATATAACTTTTTTATGGTCATGTTCTAGTAATAGAAATTCAACATCGTTGACATTGGAATCAGTGTTTTCATTATGTTGTAGCTGTGTCTGTGTTTTGCTAAAATGAGTAGTTAAAAGTGCAAAATTGTGGTAGTATTATGAAGCTCTAAGATTATGGAATTTGAACACCTCTTGATATGGTGATTTAAACATTTATAGCCTTGTTCACACCTGATAATATTGTTCATCTTTTTATTGTACAATAATATGTCTTGAAATCTGCAGATTTCAAATTTATCCTGTTAATTCTACAAAATTGGCCCCCTTTTTCTAAATCAAGCATGATAGTAATGGAGCTGTTAGATATTGTCAAGCTCAAGACTGTCACTTTTTTAAGTTAATTGGAAAAAATAACTGTAGGAAAAATATGAACAGGAAGAGAAGCAAAGTTAATTCTGATAAAGATGTGGCACATATATTCCAATCTTTACCTTAAAATTGAATGATTAGCCTGCCCTTTTCTTTTTTTAATATAAAATTGCTGCTACAGACACATTTCAGAAAGTTACTTTTATAATATAAAATTCCCTTTGAGAGTCCTATAGCACTGAACTATTGATAAATCTTGTTAGATTAATACATATAAAAAATGGGCTTGTCGACTCTCATGCAACAGGAAGAGGGAAATTTCATGCTATAGACATATAATGGTGGGGCCCACCACTTAAAGGGAAAAAAAAAACTAAATGGTTGCACAATTACCAAAGGGTCAGTAGGAGGGAAAAATAATTTCTAGCAGCAGGAGAATTATTTTTCCCATAAAAAATAGAATATGATATAAAATAATTGTGAAGTGTGATTTGTTTATAGAAGTGTTATGCAGTGGCAAGGCACCTGTATTTTGGTTTGTCTAGCACTATATGATACACCATATGCTATGCCATAAGATAGGATTTGACATATTGATCCTGCTCTGGTGGATCTTCCTTATTCTAAAATCAATTATTTAGTAATGGCTCTTTCCCTATAAAATTAACAGGGTGTTCCTCCAACAGCTTCCTTTCCATTTATCCTCGAGTTGCAATGTTGATATGTTTATATTCTACTTGTTTATTGATGTGTACCATTGTGGCCGTAGTTGCATAAGGATTGATTTTAATCACATTCTACAAATATCGATATCTGTACTTTATATATATATATATGCATATACACGCAGTTGCACACACACGCACTTATGTTCTTTCCGTTTTGCTTTCACTCTTTAAATCTCTCTAACAACACCAGTAGACTGTTTTGATTTAACTCGAGTTTCCGAATCTAGTTGTGTTTATTGAGGTCAATGTCTTTATGTTGGTTTGCAGGGACTAGCTTCTCCTGTTCAATGATGCCTGTTGCTGGAATCAGTTGGCGGAAGCAGAGTAAACACTGCTTGACGACAAAAAGGAGTAGCAACATATTGTTTATACATGTTGATATGATCTTTCTTGGTTGAAATTTCAATGGTATTAGTTGAATATTATGATGAGGTTTCTAATTGATCAAGATATTGTCGCCAAGCATTTCGTGCTAATTGAAGTGTTGTACTAGCAGAACATTGCAAAATTTTGCCATGTTTTTTAGAGACTGTATAATAGTTATTTAAGTTAGATATTCATCTATGCGAAAATTTGTGTCATGTTGCAGTCCGGTATGGGATATTGGTGGTTATGAGAATTGTTGAATTTTCATATCTTGACAATTCCGTATCACGATGCTTAACTCGTTGCTACGGTTTAACCTTATTGTCTGATTTAATTTCAAAGAAGTTAAATAAGGAAAGGTTATACTTGCCACGGATAAGTTTTTTATTATCATTTTGAGAGTGAAGAGAGGATAAACTGAATTGATCTATTTGTATTTAAACAGGTAATTAGAGTGATAAATTTAAATTGGTCATAAGTATCATCTCCCCCAATAAAAAATGCTTGTATTGAGTTAAGTTAATGAGCTTTCAATTTACGTAAATCAGAAGGATGGTTAAGCTGGTAACTTAGAAAACCGCAAACGGCTCTTAATAACGAACCTAAACATAATCTGAGGATGGTGGTATGTATCCAGAAAAGAAGAAAAGAAGCTTATCAAAACTAGCTGGTGGGACTTCAGATTCCACACATGGTGATTATTGGTCCGATGTGGTTACTGGTAATCTGATCAGCCCTTCCTTAACAAGAAAAGTAGGACTATTGATCATTAGGATGATGTCTCAGGGATGAAAACTGAGAGGAAATCAATTTCCCTTGCAAAAGTTTCAAAAACCACAAAGCAACATTTGAAATTGGTGAATGTATTCGTAGGGTTGCTAATCAACTTACTGTGCCACCCTCTATTTTGAAGTGTTCTAGAGGCAGGTCTCATATGGCAGATGGAAGTGCTGATGTGATGTCTTCTCTCCTAATCTTGAGGAAAATCAAAATTTAAGCTTGACTGTTCTGACGAAGTATTCATCTATAGATGGTTTGCTATCTTTTCTTCGGTGGGTAGCACAAGAACCCCAGGGCCAGGGAGATCATATGCTATGTTTGATTACTGTTTTTTAAAATAGTTTTTTAATTTTCAGAACAAAAAAATAAAAAAACTCGTTTGGTAAGATCTGTTTCGTAAAAAAAGTTTTAAAAACTGTAACTATTTTTTATTTGTTTTTAGAATCAAATTTAGAGAACATGTCTGAGTTATTTTTATTTTCTGTTTTGTTTTTTAATTTTCAAAATAAAAAAAAAACCACAAAAAATAACTGTTTTCATAATTATTCTACAAAACAATTTTAAGAACAAAAAAACCAAAACATAATACCCTAATTTCTGGCATGTTATCGCGGCACTTCCTGAGGTATTACACCTCTAACTCGTTTTAATTCCTTTTACCCAAAATTATATTTTTGTTTGCAAATCTGAACCCGCAATCACTACTTACACCCGAAAATAGTAATTGCAACTTAGACCAAGCTATATTTTATTGAAGTCATGTTATATTCTCTTAAAACATTACCTAATAAAAAATATTTTAAATGAAAAAGTAAATATATTTAATATCTTGAAAATATTAAAAAATTAATTATTTCTTTATTGAAAGAAAATTATTTAAGATATAAAATTATTCAATTTATACAATGAGTTTGTCTATAAGATGTGTAAGTAAAAGTATACATATAGTGATTACCAAAAAAAAAAAAGTATACATATAGCAAGTTAAAATAATATACTTTAAACAAAATTAAGGGTGAATATACTCTTACTTACGCATTTTAAAAACAAGTTTACTTGCATACCAGAAAATAAAATAAAAAAGTTTACAAAGAGCTTTTTCTTAAAGGCCTGCTTGATTTAGGGAAATGTTTTTTTTTTCTCACTAATAATACAAAAATAGTATTTTGTTTTCACTAATAACTGGGAAATGTTATATTTATTATCATTTTAATTTTAACACTCTTATTACCGGTTTGGTTTCTGTTAGATTAATTTGAAATCAATGATAATTAATTTTTTCTCTTTTTTTAATTATTAATTTTAAATTGATTCAAAGGTGACTAAACATATTATAATAAAAGTGATAAGATTAAAAAGATGTATAATCATCGCCCTAATAATAAGCAATGCATACTTAACAATTTCTTAGCTTGCTTTTTAAAATTTGTTTGAGCTTTTAAAATGATGCAAGCATCTAAAAGAGACAAAATAAAGAAAGTAACCATTAGATCCTATGTGAATTTGTGCTAAAGACAAAACTTACGTGACATCACACATGTTTAGTGCTATATCTTTTTTTTTTTTTTTTTTGATAAACTGTTTAGTGCTATATCTAATGATTGTTATAATAGAAAATATAATTTATACAGCATTACTCAAACTTTTTTTTATCTTTTACACTATTATATGTCTTCTAGATCACTCCAGGGAACTTAACTTACTGAAGCTACTATTCCCTGCAAGATCATTGGAGCTTGGACAAGTGAACTTTTTAAAAATCACTAAGGAAGAGAGACTCAGAGAAACAAACTATTTGTCCTAAATAAAATAAAATAATATATGCAATATGCCCAAATATTATATAATTTCAAGAAAATTCTCAAGCAGGTGCTTCTCACCATGGCAAGCTATATGGCGAATTACATGCACAACCCCACACATATCTCTCTCCCTTGAGTCAGTCACGCAGCTCAATTTTAAATATGTATTAAAAAAAAATCTAAATGAGTGCCACAACAAAACTGTGACACCCATGCCTTCTACACGAGAACCTAAATATTAAATTATCAGACCATTGTTTCCGTCCATGCCATGCGTAGAAGCATCTATTCATGGCTTTGCATTGAAGGCAAAACCAGATGCTGTGGCTGCTGCACCTGCAAATCCAAACAGAATAAAAAATGTTATTAGTCTTAAGAGAAACTGAGACACAAGAGATGATCTTAGCGTAAAACTGAAAGCAAAGAAATCACACTTCATTCACTTTGTTCGATCATTACTCTTAAAAACAACATGACCAACAATACAAGCCATGCGTATTATGCTCTTCAAAGAAAGAGGACTCCTACCACGAATCGTGCAAAAACAGTAATACTTATCCACCTGATTCTAGTAATAATGAATTATATTTTGGCTCATGCAAGAAAGCTATCATCCTAGATTTTTGCTGAAGGACAATAAAGACAAATATTCAGATCAACCAAGTCAACACAAAAAACCTGAAATCACCAATGCGTTATACTTAATGTTGAAATGTTAACTATGTCTCAGCTCTATGTTTGAACACAAGACAATTATAGAAAGAAATCATCTTCTAACTTTGCGTTTGTCACACGGACTCCAATTAGCCTTCCTGCATTTTACTTATAGAAAGGTGTATAAAATTATATATTTCTTTATCTTCTACAAAGTAATTTGTAAACTTTTAGACAACCATCATTCAACCTTACAAAAGAATCATACAAATAACAAATAGAACAGTTCTTTGGCTAATCCCCCCAAATATAAAAGCAATATACAGATGAAGTGATGTGATCACAGCACAGTCTCCAGCCCAAAAAGAATAAGGTAAATGAACAATGAAAAAGACTTACCAAAACCTTGGTAATTAAATCATAGCAATATAAAACCTTGAGTGAAAAAAAACACTTCAATTATGGCAAGCTTTTATCCCAACAATCTAAATGACATGAACCCTGGCACTTGCAACCAAACTAGCCCAAGCCTAAACAGATTGAACGGCAGAAAAGATTCACCAAAAGAACAAAAAGCATCTTTCCATCATGGAGCCAGAAAATTCTAATTTTCCAAACTGCTAAAATTTTAGGGATTACATGAACAAAAGGGATAAGGCTTGGTTGTTATTGTAGATGATAAAGGGATAAGAGAGATATACATAACACGGAAAAAGAGGCAACTTTCCATCAGGGAAGCCTAGAAAACTGTAATTTTCCAAACTGCCAAAATTTTAGGGACTACATGAATAAAAGGGATAAGGCTTGGTTATAGTTGTAAATGAAAAAGGGAAAAGAGATCAGAGTGACCTTTATAACCCAACACATTAATAATATAGGTCACTTGCAAGTGACGTAAAAGTAAGAGACCAACTCAATAACACAACAATACTATTAAACATGTAAACCCTAACTCCCCCTCAGAATGAAGCTAAGCCCTCATGTTGTTACAAATAAACACACTGAACGGAAGAAAACAACTTAAGAAAACAATTGGGCTCCATAAACCACAGTCTGTAATAGGCATCACAAACAAGACATGAACCGCAATAAAATTAAAGAAAACAAGAACCGCTTGAGACTAAAGAGAAGTACATCCTAAGAAAAACAGCACTGCAGGAAAGGAACTGGACCGATGGAAGGATGCTTTATGAAGGAAAAGTAGGCACGATACACCGTGGGGATACAAAATTACCACTAAAAATGTAGTGGGAAAAGGTAGGGTGATCATACCAACACAAAACTCAAAATCCATGAAATGAAACTACAAAATGTATTAGAAAGAAAAATATGTTTGGAAACCTCAAACAACAAAAATAACCTCAAATTTGGACTTTGGAGACCCCTAAACTTTGGGAACCACATCCAATATGTGAAAAACAGAATCTGGCTCAGACCGGCTCAGTCAACAGGCACAATTAAACGTGACTGGGTTCAGACAACTAGCTCAGCCAAAGATGACCCCATCGTTGCTCAAACATGACTGTTCCAGGCTTCCATTTCGTAGATGATAATGACAATGTCCATTTCTTGAAATGACAGCAGAAAAAAGTTGAAATAGTGATCACCAACAAAGGAGGATTTTCCCAGTATAAATTGCTAAAACATATTGTCTTTTTAAGGGGGTTTGCCTAACAAATATGCAGAGGGATTGGGCAGCTTTTTGCCATTGATGTTTTTACTATTCTTAGTTATTTTATTTTTTTCCATTTTCTTAAAGGGGTACGGCTTATCCACCAAAAACTCCTTGTAAATTTCTTCTTCTATAAAAAATAACAATAAAAACAAAAACTTGTAACACAATTTTTGTCTCTCTGCAATAAAACAGAGCAAGTGTAACTGAAATCACACACATTATTCTACTGTGGTTTATCTCCTTTTCTCTCTGCTTTACATTATCATGATATCCAGAGCTTAGGGAGATAAACCCTAGTGTCCCACCAGCTTGGCACACTGTCAGCAGTGATTAAATACCTTCCTAGAGCCGTCTAATAGCATGTTGAAACAGAGTGCTTAAGAGAAATTGTTTGTGTTACCTACAAACCACTAACATATCTTTACTACTAATCTAGGTCAAGTACTAGTGCAGTACAACTACCACAAGCCCTGCCCAACAAAACAAAAAATATTATAGTCCTAATGTTCTAATATTTAGTAATTTACGAGGTGCATAATTTCTATGAAATACAATATTGAATTCAGCTTTTATTCAGTGAAAGCAAGAAGAAGAAGAAGAATAGATGAAAAGATGTCGGAGACAAGAAATTTCCTACAAAAGGAATGAAGGTGGAAACAGTAGTGTTTTATAAATGTTGCGAGCATGCTTTTTGTTCACAGGGCTGGTGACTGGTGAGGAAAAGAGACCGAGAACAAACCAGTTAACTCAAGACCTGATGGAATGATGAACCCAGTTAACAGCTAAACAGTTTAATTAGAACAACAATTTGAAAATCAATTCAATATCCTGAGACGAGAAACCTCACTCCTCTAATTAATCTCACAATCAACCAGCTATATTTATCCATAGCAGAATATATAATCCACTAAAGACAACAAAGCATTTTGAAAAGCAAAAGCTAATCCCGAAACTGAATTTTTTAGCATTAGACAGAAAACTGAAATTCAACTTAATTTTAAGAAATATCCTCAATAATTTCCTATAATTTCATAAGATCACAAAACACTTTCATATTCTTAAAAGTCCAAATAACACTTATTCAAAGCTCATGTGCTTTTCTAGAGCAATGATTTCCTACCCAAAAAAAAAAGAAAGCAAAAAACAAAAAACAAAAAAGACAAAAGCAAAAACAAAAAGCAAAAAACAAAACAAAACAATACAAACAAACAAAAACAAAACAACAAAAAAACCTCTGAAGGAATATGTTTGAGGAAAAAGGCACCCAATTTATATGTTTAAGACACCAAGCATTCATCGAATAACAATAAACAATAAGTTAAAATATATTGATTGCATGTCAATGTAAACCCACAACCACTAGATTAACATCAAGAATTTAAACGAACCATTATGATCATCTAAAAACTATGACCAGCTGGTACACAAGCACCAGTGGGAAAATATCAAACTTCCATGATACCGAACTTAAGCTAGCAAATGTAAGTCCTCTTAAAGGAAACCAGAATACAACAGGAGTACATAAAAAGCATGTCGTATTATTCAGATTAGCTAGTTTTGAATAAGAGTATGTCTTAATTTTATTTCTTGAATCTCCATAATTGAGCATGCATGTGTTTGCTAAAAAAATTGAGTATGCATGCATTCAAGAATCAAGAGAGACAGAGAAAGAGAGAATACTACCTGGGAACTAATATAGTTCAGCGATCCCTGATGAACAAGCTGCAATCATAAACCAACAACACAGAAAGTACATATTAAGTAACGAACTAGGCTTTATTTACAACAACAAATCATCACCAGAACAAAACTCCAAAAAGGTTATGCAATCACACCTGAGCATTTTGACTTGCAAGGCCTACTTGATCTCTTCTAGCAGATCCATCACCACTTCTAGCAGATCCTTTAGTGTCACCCTATCAGAATTCATAATTCACAACCATTAGCATTTCCATTGGCAAAATATTCCAAAGTAAATAGCAAAATAATACGATTAAGCAGAGGGAAGGATTAACTAACCTCTAACTGTGATAATTGTGGACATTTCGAAAACACAAACGAAATAAAAAGGAAAAAGAAAAAGTCAGATAAATATAAATCCATAAGGAGCACTATTAAAACTTCAACACTAAAATGAAGGGGGAAGCAAGAGAATTTAATGGATCCATTCATTGAAAAGGTCCCCCTACCCACCTCACTCATCCAATATGGAAAAGGATATGAAAACTAGGAAAATAAATTCATCTTTTTTATGCATTATCTGGATTCTACACTTCAGTATAGCTAGATGCATTAGATGAGGATTTAATTTAGATGATTCCAATTGTCTCCTGAGGCTCTTTCTACCCTTTACCCTATATTATATATGAATCAACCAAAAATAAAAAATGAGAGAAAATAAAATAAAATTACCTCTCTGTACCTTGCTAGGTACACCTTAAGCGGCTCTATGTAGTCCTCAAATCCTAAGGTAGCCATCGCCCATAGCAAATCATCTCCATTAATGGTCTTTCTCTTCTCTTTCTGGCATTTCTCACTCGCCCTGCACACCAAAATAATCATTACCCAATTTACATAAACAACCTCTAATATCCTCTCCTCCAAACACCATAATATAATTTGGCAAAGCACAGCTCATTCATTCTAAGAAACCCCAAATGGAAAAAACTGCAAATTATTTAATTAATTTTTTTTACATATCTAAAAAATAAAAATAAAAACTTTTTGACGGCATTTCAGGGAAAATTGAAATAGTTTGGGGATGGGACTCACTCGCTGGTAATAAAACTGATGAATTCAGAAACACATTCCTGCATGGTGTCTTTGGCATCCTTCGCAATCTTCCCATTCGCTGGCAATGCCTTCTTCATGATACGGCTTATATTAGCAATTGGCAGGTAACGGTCCTGTTCCCTTGCACCAGATGAAGAACCACGCGGGCTCTGCTCACCACCACTCTCATGACTCCCCCCAGCTGGGCTTGTTGGTGCATCAGCCATGCCACAAAACCCTAGAACATTCAATTCAAATCAAATCAAATAAACAATCACAACAAAGTGCAACTCTCAGTCATGAAATTTGCGTGTGTATAATAATAATATACATGCATATATGTGTGTGTGCTTTCTTTTTATATGACAGAATAGAGAGAGAAGTAAAAGTTGGAAATTAATGGGTGATGGAAAGTGAATGGTACGATCAATGGAGCAGAATTAAATGGTAACCTGTGTTGTGAGTATGAGATACAAAGAAAATAGAAGAATTAGTTAGTTTTGTAATTGGCGCCCTATAAGCCAATATGTGATTGGTGGAATTAAGATTCGGAAACCAATAGATGCAGACTTATACAGCGTAGAACAACAAGGGCATTGATTTTCACTATTTCGTCTTAACGTGATTTCTACCGTTGATTTCTTTTTAAGGTTTTTTTAATGTACTAAAAAGCAGGGATAGTAATAGACTGATGGCTAGGTTATCATAAATAACGAGTTAAAAGAGTTCGAGCATGTTTTCATCTGACTTGGCTTAGTCAAATGTTAATTGGTTTGAAAAGTCAAAATTAACTGCAACAGTGTGATTACTAAGTTTTTCTTTGATTTACATAAATATTTTTTAAAAACAAGAATGTTTGTTTTTTTAGATGATTCGGAGATATTCTCACACGACCTCTTTCGGTCATTGTTGTTAAAATCTCTATTTATTATTACGATTTTATATTTTTATGATTTTTTTCTTCAAAATGATTTTTCTAATATTCTAAATGTTTTTATGTTTCTAGGATTTTGTACGATTTTTTCACATTACGATTTTATATTTTATGATTTTTTTAATCCCCTTCCGATTTTATTTAAGATCTCGATTTTAACAACATTGTTTTCAATCACCTTATTCTCGGGGTATAACCCATAAAGCTAGCTCCTCATTAAAATAAAATGTGTATTGAATTAATGTCGTCGGAGGAAGGGTAAGATTAATTCTCATTTAAAGAAAAAATAGTTTCCCTCTAGTCCCATAATATTTTTTTTATGTATTAATTAATTTCAAGCATTTAATATTTTTAAAAAATTTATATAAATAAGTAACAGAAATACAAGCATGTATCTTAACATGAATAACTCCAACATGTAAAGTTGAACTAGGCTAACAATTTATTAATATGTGACCTAATCTAACATGTCACGATATGCTATTTCAATATGGCTAGTTATCTCGAATTAACATATTTGGTAGGGACTAGTGATTGAGCTGGGGTCAAATCAAGGGTTCTCTCTTGCATCTAGTATTAGTGTGTGCTAGATAAAATGTTCCACATTGAGCAACAATGCATAAACAATTCGCCTGTAAGCGGAGTACCAATGAATTAAATACAATGTTCTGGGCTATATTATAATATTAGGTTCACTATTGTGCTCCACTTGCAACCCATAAAAAATAATTATCTTTTGATATAATGTAGTAAAATCACAAAAGGTTATACTATTATAATAGTCTAAATTTTTTATGGAAGTTTTTGACGGAAAATATTCCGTCAAAATTAAACACAAAAATTTCAACTTAAAATGTATTTCGTTGACAATTTTAGACGGAAATTATTTTCCGTGATAAGTTTTCGACGAAAATCACATTCCGTCGAAAATAATTTCAAAAAAATAAATGAAAAATAAATAATACTCATGAATTTTTCAACGGAAATCACATTCCGTCGAAGATTTTCCACGGAAAAGAAATTCCGTTGAAAACAAATTAAAAAATAAATAAATGAAAAAAAAGTTATACTCATGAATTTTTTGACGGAAATCACATTTCGTCGAAGATTTTCCACGTGAAAAAAAATTTCGTCGAAAACAATATCAAAAAAAGAAATGAAAAATAAATTATACTCATGAATTTTTCGACAGAAAACACATTCCGTCGAAGATTTTCCACAAAAAAGGAATTATGTCGAAAATAATTTCAAAAAAATAAATGAAAAAGAAATTATACTCATTAATTTTTCCACGGAAATCACATTCCGTTGAAGATTTTCCACGAAAAAGTAATTCTGTCGAAAACAAAATAAAAAAATAAATGAAAAAGAAATTAGACTCATGAATATTTTGACGGAAATCACATTCCATCGAAGATTTTTCAAGGAAAATGAACTCCGTCGAAAACAAATTCAAAAAAAAAAAATGAAAAAAAAATTATACTCATGAATTTTTGGACGGAAACCACATTCCGTCGAAGATATTCCACATAAAAGGAATTTCGTCGAAAATAATTTCAAAAAAATAAATGAAAAATAAATCATACTCATGAATTTTTTGATGGAAATCACATTCCGTCGAAGATTTTCCACGGAAAAAGAATTTCGTCGAAAACAATTTAAAAAAAATGAAAAAGAAATTATACTCATGAATTTCTCCATGGAAATCACATTTCATTGAAGATTTTCCACGAAAAATGAATTCCGTCGAAAACAAATTCAAAAAATAAAATAAAAGAAACGAAAATTATACTCATTAACTTTTCGACGGAAATCACATTCAGTCGAAGATTTTCCATGGAAAATGAATTCCTTCGAAAACAAATTCAAAAAAATAAATGAAATATTGTATGTCTGCAAAACTGGAAGATGATTCTTATTAATCTGGCATTTCCCCATCGTGAACTGTTCCAAATTGGAAGATTTTTTGTACCGCACCTGATAAATTTTTTTAATCAAAGTAAATAACATATCAAAATAAATCTCATTAATCAATACATTAAATGCACAAAAATTCATATCATATATTAGGCTAGTATTAAAAAATACTTATACAATTAGCTAGCGGTGTACAATAAGTATATATTGTAACCTTAAACATTAACAAATAAAATTTAACATATCAATACAAAATACGAAACTGATTTCATAATTCAACGAAACAATAACTGCTCAGTCTTTTTCGTACCCAATATTTCTATTCGAACACATACAATATTCAACTTCACCAAGTACTCAAACGTAAGAGTGATAAGTTTTGCAGAATGTTTGATTAATGAGATTTATTTTGATAAGGCTTTCTTTGATTAAAACCCTCCAGTACAAAAAATTGGTATTGATTATGCACAGAGTAATTTTTTAAAACAAAATATAAAATTTTTCGACGGAATTTATTTTCCGTGGAAAATATTTACATTAGTTTTCGACGGAAATTCATTGATTTTTCGTCAAAATTTTACTACGGAATCCATTTTCTGTCGAAAATCATTACAACAAATTTTGACGGAATTTCAATGATTTTCCGTCTAAAATTTTTGAGGGAATCATTTTTCCGTCGAAAACCAATACAACAATTTTCGACGGAATTCCATTGATTTTCCATCAAAATCTTTCGACGGAATCATTTTTCCGTCGAAAATTAATACAACAATTTTTGAGCAATTCCATTGATTTTCCGTCAAAAATCAATTCAACATTTTTCGATGGAATTTTTTTGTTTTTTCGTCGAAAATTTTCGACGGAATTTTTAATGCCATCGAAAAATTTGTTATCAACGCAGAAAAACTCGACGTCTTGAATTCCATCAAAAAATTCATTTTCCACGGAATTTTCACCATTTTCGATGGAAAAATTTTGTCGAAAAAATTGACTTTTCTAGTAGTAAGACCTTCGCTAGGGTTTGTACTCTCAAAGAATTTTATCTTCTGTGTGCTATTGCAGGTCTCCCGACTCATTATAGTATTTGAATTTGGTTGCATTTTATTCATTTTTATATTAAGAATTTTATACACCCTTCGATTTTTGCTGTCATGGGTTCTACACATAATTTTTTCTAACACATGGGTTCCACATACTTTTTTATTTCTACAGCATGAGATTTCAATTCTCTTTCAATATGAGAATTATAAAACTCTTATATTAATGGTGTGAACGACAGTATTTTTTATTTTTTTCTTAAAATCTAGGAACATAAATTGTTAAAGATAATGATTGATAAAATCCATTCATTTTAACTGTTTCTAATAATAAACCGGTAACTCGGGAATACAAAATTATGAAAATAACAAAAAATAAATTTTTTTCCTGACACACTATTTATTTAATGTATATATTGTAAAATGTATTATTAGAACTCAATACACTATTCATTAAATATATATTCTATCTTAGTGGGAAAAAAATAAAAAAAACTTATCTCCTGAGACAAGTACATAGAATAAAATAATTGTCATGCATACATTAACTCATCAAGTTTGTTCTAAGTAAATGTTTCTTCGATTATCTGCTATCTAAGTCTCCTGCCTCTAATCCTTTTAAGAGTTTAGAGAATCCTAAAAAAGCTTAGGGTGTGCATGACAACCTTCTCGGAATTAGTTTTTTTTTTAAATTTTTATTCCCTGGAATAAAGATGGATGAGAATTGCGTTTGATAAAACCGGTTTATTTTTTTGTTCCCGGGATGAACCGATTTTTTTTTATGCTGCGGAACAAAAATAAGAATCAAAAAATTTCTGCTTCTCTGATTCCGGGCACAAAAAGAGAATCAATTTTCTCTCTCACTCTTGCGACTCCACAAAAAAATGCACATACAGAATCAATTTTTTCTTCCATCAAAGCAACTTCATTTGTCTTTCCATCGTCCTCGTTCTCCCCAATTGTCAAATTGGCTTCCTCTTCCACCTTCCCAGTCTCCAAAACCATGTCATCCACATCGGTTCCTTCATTCACTTTCCCCTCCACAATTTCATATTCCACACCAACCACACATGAGCCAGAAGCATTTCTCTTCTCCGAATCATCCATTCCTACGCTATCCCTATCCTCAACTATCTCATTACCTGCTACGTCCATCACTTGCACTTCGCTGCCACCATCGTCCCATTTGCGCATGGCAACACGGAACATTCAATGGATGGCAGCGAAGAAACAAATGAATCGTTTTTTTTTGTTTTTTAATTCTATATTTATTCTCGTTTTTTAATTCGGCATGTTATTCTCAATTTGAGGTTGTATATAATCAACTTAAAGTGCACATACAGATCTGTTTTGGAAATTTTGCAAGTGTGAGTGTTGAAAGAGGAATAAAAGAAAATTGATTATCAAACGTAATTCTGATTCTCGGAATAAAAATAAATTATGTTAACAAACGTAATTCCGATTCTCAGAATTGTTCCAAGGCACAGAAATAGAAAAGAATCATTTCTTTTCAAAAACAATGCCACGAATCAGAATGGTTGTCATGCACAGCCTTAATCTATGAGATTTTAGGAGAATCCTTCATAGTTTTTTTTAGAAAATTCGATTCTTTCTCTCAGTGGGTTCCTTTATTTTTCATAATGTTTATTTAATAATATTGAAAAGGATAATACTTGCAACATCTTTTTCCTTTTAGCTTTTTACCCTATGTAGCACCGATACTGACACTCCGACACGACACTCCGACACGTTAATTATAAAAAATGTAAGGTTTCGACACGTTAGGATACGTTTTGATATTAAATAATTTTTTTAATTTATGTAGTGTATATTTTTGGGATAAAGGTGATGTTGATGTAGTGTATATTATATTCAATATTCAATAATTTAACAAAAAAATGAAACTAAACTTATAATATTCATCAATTTTACAAAAAAATATAAGATAGCTCAAATATTTATATTAAACTCAATAAAATGATAATCGTAATCCAACGAATCTAATAGTTGGAACTAAAAACTCAATGCAACGCAACCTTTGGACCTTTTTATAAAATTCTATAATGCGTGTTGGAGTGTCGGGAAGTATCAGACACGACACGTCAGGATTCTCGAAGTGTCAGTACTTCATAGTTTTACGACCATTTTCATAATTTTTTAATCAAAATTAAATCAATGGCTTTCATTTGATATTATTTTGTAACCGTTAATCTAAAATTAATCAAATGATAACAAATGTGATTGTAAAAAATTATAAGGAGAAAAATATTGTAAATATAACCTCGCTTAATTATATTAAGTAGTTTATATTCTAAAATATTTGAAGAAAAAAAATTATTTAAAGGAAAAACGTCTGCAACTAAAATTTTTAGTCAAAACTCATTTTGTTTACACAAGTAAAGGTTATTATTATAGAGGAGTATTATTTTTGCAGTTATGACATAAATAATATTCTCTATCACAGACACAATGATAGATGAGAGAAAATAATTTGATAAGAGAAAATATTTTTTTGTATATGTGACAAAAATATTTTGTCGGCTGTAACTGCAAAAATAATACTCGTTTATTATAGGGAAAACTTTACTTTCACCCATTGTGGTTTGTCTGTGTATCATAATATCAAAATTATCCCTAATTAAAATTAAAACCCTAATACCCCTTCATTCTATTTTTTATTTTTAAGTTAAGTCTTTTGATGCTTATTTTCTTATTTTGTTAATGGATAGTTCATTTAAGGGTGTCATCATCTTGTAAAATAAGGATTAAGCAACAACAGTCTTACCAAGAAATAATATGAGAGACAAATAATACGTTATTACAGCAGTTTAAAGAACTAAACAAAAGCCTTCAATTCACCGAGTGTATCATTTGCCCAAGTAACAAGACGTGTTCTCCACTTCACTGAATGTATTGGACCTTCACCAGAGTGCAAAACCTTTTTTTTTCATGGGATATTTTTATGGGTTTTATAATTCTCATGTAACATGAGAATTGAATTCTCATGTTGTATAGATAAAAAGTATGTGGAACCCATATATTAACCCACATCAGCACGAAAATCGAAGGATATGTATGAAGATTTCAATTCTCATGTTAAATGAGAATTATAAAACCCTATTTTTATAGTGGAGAACACAAGAATAGGGTTTTATAAAACCTTAACTATAAAAATAGGGTTTTATAATTCTCATTTAACATGAGAATTGAAATCTTCCTACATACCCTTTGATTTTCGTGCTGATGTGGGTCCTACACATAATTTTTTCTAACATATGGGTCCCACATGTTTTTTATCTATGAGATTTCAATTCTCATGTTACATGAGAATTATAAAACCCACAAAAATATCTCATGAAAAAAAAAAGGTTTTGCACTCTGGTGAAGGTCCAATACATTCAGTGAAGTGGAGAGAACACGTCTTGTTGCTTGGGCAAATGATACACTCGGTGAATTGAAGGCTTTTGTTTAGTTCTTTAAACTGCTGTAATAACGTATTATTTGTCTCTCATATTATTTCTTGGTAAGACTATTGTTGCTTAATCCTTATTTTACATGATGATGACACCCTCAAATGAACTATCCATTAACAAAATAAGAAAATAAGCATCAAAAGACTTAACTTAAAAATAAAAAATAAAATGAAGGGGTATTAGGATTTTAATTTTAATTAGGGATAATTTTGATATTTTAATTTTAATTTAATATTTTGTTTATTAAGGGTATTTGTGATATTTTGTATTATGAGAGTATTTTAGTCATTCAGGGGGTTAGATGACACATAGTGCAACCACAAGGGATATAAATGATAATTTTTAAACCACAGGGTGCTAAATGATACACAAACAAACCACAATGGGTTGGAAGTAAAGTTTTCCCTTTATTATAAACACTTCAAAAAATAAGTCCAAGGTAAGAATTGATTGATTGATATGTGAGCTCCGCGGGAACATGGAAATATTCTGGAATGGTGGGAGGGGGAATTACAAGTGTAATATTCCTGGTAAGTTATAAATATCTATATGAGCAAAAGAATAAGGATAATGCTCACAAGTAAGACTTCTATGAAGTTGAAGAGGGTGAACACTATTTAAATGACCAAAAAATTATAAATTACAACCCATAGTCTTAAGCAACAAATAAATTTGAAGAGGACGATTGCCCTCCCTAACTCCTCCTTCACTCCACAACTAACTCTGAGAAATTATTAGATTCCATGTCTATTCGTACTTCTTTAATAATTTATGTCCAAAGCTATCCTATTTTAATAAAATAGCATTTGTATAATTTAATATTTTTTTGGTACATTTGTATAATTTCATTAACTTTAGAAAAACAATATTTTAATAAAAATTCCATAAAATAGCACAATTATCCTATAATCACGTCTTATTTTATTTTTATTTTTACTATAAAATCAATTCTCTTATAACTTTTTTCACTAGGTAAAAAAATAGAATATCTGTTATCAAAAAAAAAAAAATAGAATATCGCACCGTCAAATGAAATTTTATGATTGACCTTGACAAGTAATTTGGTCAGGTGTAAGAAAAATATTCTGAAATAAAAATCATTTTAATAATAAAACGTTATTAACTTTTCCCTTATACCACAGGATTAAAATTCCGAATTTTCATCTTTTTAGCTCCTAAATTTACTAAGACCAAGAAATAAAGAAAAGAAATTTCTTTTTCGCAGCACATTTTTAAAGGAGGGAAACCAAAAGAAAAACCGGTTCAAAACTGGTGAAACGATAGTCCTTGGCGCTTCCTATATGCACGAACTAGCATATTCTCCTCGCAGTAGTGGCAGTGTTTGACGTTCTCGTTAGAAATGGAAGACCAGCAAAGTGGTCGAATCTGCTCGTATTTCAGTGCTGCAAAGCCACTTCTTCCTCGAAAAAGAGGCCCTGACCTGTAACTCCGTCTCTTATTCTTCCTTTTCTCTATATGTTTATTTTCTCAAATACGATTTTTCTGTTTAATTAGGTTTTAAAAATTGAATCTCACAAAAGAAAAAATAAAATAAAATCCAACACATTTGCAAATGCCTGCTCACACACGTTAATTGGCAAATTTATTTCATTATTTGAAACTGCACATTCTGATTCCATGATCTGTTGTTCTTTCTAGAATGAAGAGTGTAGGTGATGTTGATGCCACGGCTAGGGTTTCCGTTGCCAAGAGAGTTCCTCTTGCAGAGTTGGCGATGAACAGGTGCAATGCATCAGGGAATGACCGTTGTCCTTCATATGATGCTGCTCAATCTTATAGCAGTTTAAGTGCAGGGACAACGGCTGCTCCGGTATTCAGTGCGGCGAAGGAGAATTCGGGTCGATCATGTTTCGAAACTCCAAGGAAAGAACCCGAGGACACTAAACCTAAACCGCTGGATTATTTTTCAACCATTGGCCTTGTGGATGATGATTTTGATGACGCCATTTTGGAACAAATTGACATTTTGTGTGAGCAGAAGTCTGCAGAGAAAGCAGCGGGGCAGGAGTTAGATCATATTCGCGAGAAAGTTTTGAGTGAGAGCAATATGGTTGGTGATGTTAATTTGAGTTATGGATCTAGCACTGTTTCTGATTTTGATGACTCCATTTTGGAACAAATTGACATTTTGTGTGAGCAGAAGTCTGCAGAGAAAGCAGCGGGGCAGGAGTTAGATCATATTCTTGAGAAAGTTTCAAGTGAGAGCAATATGGTTGGTGATGTTAATTTGAGTTATGGATCTAGCACTGTTTCTGAGGGTATGGGAAGTTGTGGCCTGTTTGGCTCTGGGGTTGATTTAGATCCTAAAGAAGAAGAAATGGATACTACAAGGAAAAGTTTACAAAGTGGTGCCATGCCTGAGGAGTATTTAAAATACTTGCAATCCCTGAATGACAGGCAAAGAGAAGCAGCTTGCACTGATATTTCAACCCCTTTAATGATTGTAGCTGGTCCAGGAAGTGGGAAGGTTTAATTCAACTTTACTTCTCTTCTTGGTCCATTGCTTGTAAACATTTTCTTTTTCCTTTTAGTATTTGTTTTTCATCTTGGAGCTGAATTGTCTATATTTATTTGTACCAGACATCCACAATGGTTGGACGTGTTTTGATGCTGCTTAATGAGGTTGTGCAGTTTTTTTTTTGTGCTAAGATATAGATACTGTATATCTTTGATTGTTATCCCTCTTTCTCTATCTTTCTGATTTGATGTGTTTTTACCTTTTATATTTAAATGTCATTGCTCAGTATATTGTTTATAATTTCCGTTGTCTGCTAAACGTGCAGGGTATTAGTCCATCAAACATTCTTGCAATGACATTTACAACAGCAGCAGCTTCTGAAATGAGAGAACGTATTGGAGCCATAACTGGGAAGGCAACATCTAAAGAACTTACAATCAGTACTTTTCATTCATTTTCGCTGCAACTTTGCCGTTCACATGGAGAAAAGTATGTTGCTCTTAATTTGATTGAGATTTTCTCTTAATTTTCTGCTTATAAGTTACAACTCATGTGCTTTTATGTATTGAGTTTTAATTATTAGAGTCACAGTTAATTTTCTTGCTATTTGAACATTTGAATACTAATTGTGGCATTTGTTGTCATGATTGATAATCCATTAATCAATTCAAAATCTGACAACCCATTTACTGGAATGGTATGCGGAAAATACATTTTGTTTCCATGAATAACTTAATGTGCTCAGAATAAGTTAGCAGAAATAAATCAGCTAGTACAGTTTTAAGGGAAATTTCATATATTTAAAACATAATGACATTCTACATTTTAAGAAGCAATAAATTCTATTTGATAAATATAATTCAAATGGCCAGATTCTGCCAAACTTTGCTCAAGTTTAACTGCAATATTGATAAGTTGAATTGAGAGAATGAAAAACTCTTTACGAAATGCTTTTTAATTTTTATTTCTTAAAACATTTTTTGACTGCAGTACACACTTTCCTTCATTATGCTAGAAATAGTAGCTTTGACATTGTAATAATACCCCTAAACCGTTCACCTTGTCAGTTCATTTATTCATATGCAATATGGTAAAAAAAATATACAGACTTTCATCTGTCTTCTTTAACTTACAAATAAAAGCACATCATGATTTGGAAAAAAACAAAAAGAATAGAAAAGAAGGAGCAGAAGGACAAGGATTTGTGACGTCTGGATTTGCTCAAATGTGATATTAATCTTTTTCTTCAGTTACCTATTTCAAGGATTCTTGCTCCTGGTTCTCAGGCTATTAGGTAGAAACCTAGGAATGGTTTTATATCTCTCTCACACAAAGGTCCTTTAGGCATGAAGTGTGGACAATACACTGGCCCATTTTATCTTGCGCTGAAGTTTTTAATTTAATTATGAAGAATGAGGAAGGGAAGGATTAAATTTCTGATCACTCGGTCATAGAAAGGTAAAGGATGCAAACAATCGTTTGAAAGATGCAATAAAGCGCTGCAGTCTCTCTTTATGTCGTAAATGGAAACTCCCTTGAAACAATCATCAGCATTGGGCCCAGAGAAAAGCCATAAAGATAATCCTATGATAATCTAATAATATATCTAAAGGCAAAGGTGCGTGCTTAAAGATGGGGCAATCCTTTCCAACCAAATACACAACATAACTGCTCAAACCGCAAACTGCCACCATCTTTTGGCTTGAGCATTGGAGGCTTAATATCAAGCTGCTTAGAGCCTAAGGGGAAACTTTGTTAGAGAAAGGAGAGGAGGAAGTACATGAACAGTATTCAAGATACAGTAAACATTTATTGACAAATATGGTATGCCACTTCCGGTTTTAAAGCTATATTGCCTAGTACTTGAACACAATGCATGCATATATTATATGACTGGATCTAAGTGAGCTATCTATTATACCCATAAGATTTTATGGCATAGTTTGCTTGATATTGGTAATTATATTGCAGGTTAGGTCGTACACCTGAATTCTTAATATATGGACAGGGGCAACAGCGAAATGCAATTATTGAGGCCGTCCGATTATTAGAAAATGGAAAAAATAGACATAAAGATGGTACACTGTTGATTGGTGAAATGTCCAATAGTATAACGACCCCTAAACAGTTCAAGGATAAGGCGAAGAAATGGCAAAAGTTTGTGACTCAGGTTTGTGGTTCTTTTTAAAGAGTAAATAATTCTGAACTTCCTTTTAAAATAATAAACTGATGCTTGATTCGCAAAAGCTACATTAACCTCCCTCAATTTTTATTTAAACTTATAATAACAGTCATTATATATATTAAAAATTAAATTGTATACGTTTACAATGAATCCCGGTTTTAGTAAAAGTGGATGGTATTTCTCCTAATTAGTGTATGTATAAAATCAATTATTGCTCTACTTAAGGGGCTAATTACTATTCTAATTATGACCGTAATTAATATGTAAAGCACCAACTCAACCCAAAAGCTTAAGCTGGAAAGCAAATGTTACATTATGTGTTTAGAAACTCATGCCTATTGAGCTTGAGCAGTGGACAATGCACATGCCCATCAATATGTGTTTAGAAACTCTATAATATTTAATTCATTATTAAAGGATGCGGGGCTGTGAAGATTGAACTCGTGACCATCTAGTCACGACAGCTCTAATTCCATGTAAAACATCAACTCAACCCAAATACTTAAGTTGTTAAGTGGTCACATTTATGGCTTTATATTATATTTCTCCAACAAAATACCTTTCTAATATAAATATGTCATTTGTGTGGTGTGGCTTAGACACACAATTGCAGCATACTCTCTAATTTCAAGGTGGTATTAGAGTGGGGTTTGACCCATCTCGCTGCCAAACCTTAAACTTGTAACACCTTCTGTGCTCACTGCCCTGCAACGCCTTAATGCATGCTTTTTGTGAAGGATATTCCTAGTTAATGCGTAAATAGAAGGAATGACTTGTAAACTTGAGTTTCGAAGAAAAGCTTTGGAATCAAAGGGTTTCGGTTAAGTAGTAGTAAGATGAAATATTTTGATTGCAAGTTCAACATGATGCGAGTCAACATTGTTTTGTACGTGAGAACTGGGGGACCTTATGTTCCATAAGTTGCATGGTTTAGGCATATTGGATCTATCTTACAAAGTAATGGGGAGAGTGAGGGGGCTGCAAAATCAAGCCAGGATGATAAAATTTAAAAGATTCTTTAGGAGTAATTTTTTATCGCAAGATGGCTATCAATCTCAAAGGAAATATTTATAGGACAACTATTAGACCAAAAATGTTCTTTAACACCAAATGTTTGGCAATAAAGTGCCAACAAGGGCATCAGAAGTGTCAACAATAGTTTTTACCGTGCAGAGTTGGTAAAGTGGGTTGAACCCAATGGGTCAACTCGCCAAAATGGGGCAGGGTGGTTTGTAAATTTCGACCCGCCAACTCAACAAAACATGCATTGCATATAGGTGGGTCAAAGCCGGTTAGGGGAGGGGTGGGTCAACCCACGGGTTAGTTTTTTTTTAAATAAACTTGTCATCTTTATACATATATCACATTGTTTCTTCCTCAATATATTCATGACTTTAATACCATATGGTAGGAAATTAGTAATTGATTTACTTTTTTCTTCTTAATTTGAAATTTTGAATTTGCTGAGTTATGATAGGATAGGATTGCTGAGTAATAAGATAAGATTGACGACTCATTGCTGAGTCATTTTTATCTATTTTTTTCCTAATTTAAACTTGTATAAATACGTCCAATCAGTGTAAATCAAGTGAGTCAATGTAATAAACTCTTTATTTCATATTTTTCAATATGGTATCAAGAGCAGTTGGTCTTGAGAAAGCTTAGCCACCACAACTACCATCAAACCGGCAACACATCGCCGAAAAACTCAAAATCCGCATCTTATTTCTCTTTTCCATAATTTTAATATGGTAGTAAAAAGATATCATCTTCCTTGAGAGGAATTTTCTTCCGTTGTTCCTGTTCAATCGGATATTCCTCGTTGGACAGCCTCGTTTTTCGCTCAGTTGCAGATCTTCCCTGTTGCTCTTGTCTCTGTTGAACCTATCATCAGTTTCCAACATCACCAGCCACCGTCGTCCGCCATCGGAAAATTTTTCCGATGACTGTTCCGATCAATAAGTACGTCAACGGACTCAGAAGGAGCCAATCTATCCAACGCTCTCACGCGCCACTTCACTTTCTGCCCGTGGTTGACACACGTCACCTTCCTTCGGCATGTGTAGCATTTTCTTGCAATATTTCGTCGTCAACCAAGGCTAGACGAGGTCACCTAGACATCCCCTCTCCGTATCTGCCTTTACTTCATTCAACGAAGATCGTTTGGGTCGCGGTACGCATCATTTGGGTTGCAGCCTTCACTTCGTTCTTCTTAGATCCGGTGGATCTACATCTGTTCACTATCTTTGTCCCTCATTCTTGTTTTCCTGAGAAGCTCAAACGCTACTGTCTTTCCGCCGCTCCTTGCCACCATGTGGTTCTGTTCGCAACTGTTGCTGCTTCATCACTCTTCTTGTTTTGCTTTCTTAAAGCAAGGTCAAAGTGAAGGAGGAGAGGGTCTCTCTTCCTCCACCGCCTTTGCATCTGATCTCGTTTCGCTTCTAGTTCGGGTTTGTAGTCAGAACCTGTTCAAATCTCCTCGCGCCAATGTCCATCCGCCGTGGTCACCCACTGTTACCAGCTCTTTAGACTGATGGCTATTCCAGCTGATTTGCTATGCTACCGATTTCTCCGGCTTATGTTCCTCGAAGCTTAGTTTTTTAGTCTTCTTTCTTCCCAAGATGAAATGTTTATGCTATTCATCATCCATCTTGAGGGATAGTGTTAAGAAATTCCTCTTGAGGAAGAGCACCGTCCATGTTGCTGATATTTATTCCAGTGCAGTTCCTCTTGAGGGGTGAGCACCGTCCATGTTGCTGATGGTTATTTCAACACAGTTGTCTCCGTCGATGTTCATTCCAGCACAACTCCTCTTGAGGGGGAGCTCCGTCCATGTTGCTAATGGTCATTCCAGCACAACTGTCTCCACTGATGTTCATTCCGACACCGTCCATGTTACTGATGTTCATTCTAACACAGATGTTTCAGCCGATGTTCATCCCGGCACTGTTTCATTTCGTCAATGTCCATCCCGACGCCATTTTTAGCACATTATTGATTTTTGGTTCCTCATTTTGGAGATTTATTTTGATGTTACGTTACTTAATCTTTCTTATTCAAGCTTGTAGCATATGATCTATATGCTCCAGCTTGAGGGGGAGTGTAGGAAACTAGTAATGGATTTACTTTTTTTTTCTTAATTTGAAATTTTGAATTTGCTTAGTCATGATAGGATAGGATTGCTGAGTCAGAAGATACGACTGACGACTCATTGCTGATTCATTCTTATCTATTTTTTTCCTCATTTGCACTTGTATAAATATCTCTTATCAATGTAAATCAAGTGAATCAATGTAATAAACTCTTTTTTGGTGAAAATGTAATAAACTCTTTATTTCACATTTTTCGATACATATATATTACATTGTGTTTATGCCCGATTCATACCCTCCATTCCTTATTGGAATTTCCATTAATCTATAAAATTGTTTTATTAGTTTTACAGATATGTTATCTCTTGAGTCTTGACCTTGTGGATTCATATTTCTGATAATGAGAACCAGTTTTGCACCCTCTGTTGATATCTGTACACTACATATGCATATTCAAATTTCAAACATGAGATTTATCTTAAATCTTTCTTCTTTTTATACATATATCAAGAAAAAAGAGGGGTTTAGTTGTTAAGTGAGATAAGTCTCAGTTGAATTTTACTTTTTCCATGCTTCCTTTGGTAGACAGAAGATCTTGTTAATAATTCTTTCCATGAATACTGTGGTTTTCTGACCTGAATAATAAGCCCAAACCGCTTCATTTCCTCATGTTTCCTTGACTAATGATGCATAATCTGAGAAATATTTGTTATAAAATATTTGATTCTATATTATGACTTAATAAAAAAGTGTGTTCTTGGAAAAATATATCATCATGCTTGATAAGGGTCTTCCAATTCCTTCTTTTGTTTTCTTATGCTGCGAAATTTTAACTTGATCATATGCAATAACTTTACACCATTTCAGGCCAAAGCTTCAGGACAAACTTCTGCTGAATATCGTGAAATGGGCAATGAAATAGGAGTAAGCTGATAAAGTCTTTATTCTTTCCCCCACGTGCATGCACACACGGACCCAGACTCTTGTTCTGCTTTTACACTTCTGATACCTTGCTTTGGATTGTGCTCAGGCTGAAATTCTTGAAAATTACAATAACATACTAAAATCTTGTAATGCTCTGGATTATCATGATTTGATCAGCTGTTCTGTGAAGTTACTCACCGATTTTCCTGAAGGTAAGAATTTTCTGAAATATACATTTAACTAAAACCCGTTCACTTACAACGTTTAGTTGTGCTAATTTATGTTTGTTTAAACTATGAATAGTTTTCAGAGAGTGTCAGGATTCATGGAAAGCTGTTGTTATAGATGAGTTCCAAGACACTAGTGCTATGCAATACAGGCTTTTAAAGATTCTTGCATCCCATCATAAAATAACAATTGTTGGTGACGACGATCAGGTTTGATTGTTTTCTTTTTAAATCCCTAAAGTTTGAGAAGTCCATGGTTGGATATTTGTATTGTTTTCTATCAGTGCACTTAAAATATCATCCTTGTAATTAACGGTCTAATGTCTTTTTCTTTTCTTACAGTCAATTTTCAGTTTCAACGGAGCAGACATTTCTGGATTTATTTCCTTCCGCAGTGATTTTCCAAACTACAAAGAGGTTTGTCTTGTCCTTAATTAATTATTTTTTTATGCTACATACTTAACTCTTACTCGGTTATGCCACACCCGCATAGGTTGATAGAAAAATGAATACATAATATCCTTATTAACTCTCTTCATTTGTATGTGTAAAACTACTTGTGTATTGACTCACTTGATCAGAGGTTACAATAATATATATGCATAACCTATGACTAAAAAAGGAAACTAAAAAATTGTAAAATCAATCCTAATTAAAAGTGTTAAGAGATATATAAAACCATTAAGCTTAAGCTTTTAGGTTGAATTGGTTTTTTATATGGTATCAGAGCCTCGTGTCCCAGGTTCGATCTTAGCCGCCCCTCACTTTCTCTTGTGGAATTTTTAAGCACATGTACGTGAGACCATCAGCTTAAATTTTTGGGTTGAATTGGTTCTTTACATGGTATCAGAGCCTCGTGTCCCGGGTTCGATCCCCCCCCCCCCCCCCCCCCAATTTTCTTTGTGGAATTTCTTAGCACAGGTAGGTGGGCCTGTGCATTGTCCACCCTTCAAGCCCAGTGGGCTCTCGTGTGAGGGGGCGTGTTAGAGATATATAAAACCATTAATGTAACCTCACTCATCAGCTTAAGCTTTTGGGTTGAATTGGTTCTTTACAAAAAGAAAAAGAAAACGAATCCTAATTGATTCCAATAAATCAGAGATATGATGACATCCTCAATATAAAGAAATATTTACGAGTAATTAATGAGGATTTTCTACAGGATACTTGCATAACTTACTTTTTCGGTTCAGATTAGGCTTAACAAAAATTATCGGTCCACACGTTGCATTGTTGAGGCTGCATCTTCTCTTATTCAAAATAATACCAAGCGATGTCAGTTGAAGGATGTTCTTACTGATAACTCTTCTGGATCCAAGGTAACTAATCATACTGTGTGGTGTTTTGAAAAGTATGTTTTATTGTGATTTTCCTATTTATGTAGCTAAAATGATTATGGTAATAATCTGCAGATAGTTATAAAGGAGTGTCACAATGAGGATGCACAATGTGCATTTGTTGTTGACAATATCATAGAAATTTCATCTAATCATTCAGCAACTGACTGTTGTTATGGCAACATTGCAATTCTCTACCGTAGGCAGGTGATGTTTCTCGCTATTATAACTATGTACAAAAGCAATGACCCTGTATTTGACTGAATGATCTTTGCTATTCCCTTTCTTCCTGTTCAGATATCGGGGAAAGCATTCCAAATGGCTTTCCGTGAAAGGAAAATACCGTTTAACATTCACGGAGTGGCTTTTTACAGGAAAAAGGTAATTCTTTTCCAATTAAGATAAAAAATTTGTTTGTTTCTGTTTTCTAACAATTACTCGTTGATATTAGTTAAAATATAAATCATTTGCGGCTCTCCACTAACAGCTTAAACTTTTGTATTAAGCTAGTTGTAACTATTTTATGATCATCATAAAATTGGGGTTTTATTTCAATGAAAATTCCTTATATCGTATACAATCATGGTGCTCTTTACTCCATTGGTGGTTAATTCTGTGTTAGGCTAATTATTTCTGTTGAGATATATAAGGCCTTGGGCACTCCCACCCTTTGAGCTAGCTTTTGGGGTGGTGTATCCCAAGGTTCTTTACATGGTATCAGAGCCTCGCCGTCCCCCACTTTCTCTTGTGGAATTTCTTAGCACAGGTAGACTGGGCCTGTTGCATTATCCACTCTTCAAGCCCAATGAGCTTTCGTGTGAGGGGGCGTGTTGAGATATATAAGGCCTTGGGCACTCCCATCCTTTGAGCTAGCTTTTGGGGTGGTGTATCCCAATGTTCTTTACAATTTCATACATCAATCTGTTTTGGTTGTGTTCCTAATATGCTAGTTTATTTCTTTTGATTCTCCTATCTATTTATCTCCTATATTGAAGTAATGTAAACCACAGAGACTGATCATATAATGCTGCTGCTACTCTCTTTTTGCTTGTTTCTTTTAGAAATTGAGATTGCTGAAAACAGAGAGATTCAAAGAAAAGAAAAAGAAAGTATCAAATGGCTTTACCAATTAATTCTGGTTCAGCTGCATGTATACATTAACATAGAAATAAATATATTACAGAATTAAGTTAAAAAGACAATATGACAGAGTTGATCATTCCCAGGTTGTTACAAATACGAGTAGCCATGTTCCCATCTAGATCTTTACTCCTCTAGATTCAAAGAAAAGAAAGAGAAGAAAGTATTAAATGGCTTTACCAATTAATTCTGGTTCAGCTGCATATATACATTAACATAGAAATAAATATATTACAGAATTAAAAAGATAAAATATGACAGAGTTGATCATTCCCAGGTTGTTAAAAATACGAGTAGCCATGTTCCCATCTAGAGCTTTACTCCTCTAAGACATCGTATTACCTCGAAAACAAATGCATAAATAATAACCATTAATAGGCCTCCTGTCAACCAAGAACCTTGCCTAATCTGCATCAGAAAAACCCTAAACTCTAAAATGGACAAGATTCTTGTACAAATTTCCATTTCTCCTTTGAGATACTTAAAGACTTCAATATCTGGATAAGCAGTCATTGGCAATGACATGAACTGGCTATCTACACTCATTATGAATGCAATCTTTCAAACAATTATATGAAAATCATCATGTAAGAAAGCATTCTATACATCAAGCTGATGAAAGCATTAATTATGTGAGGTAGGAAGAGCAATAAATAAGCAAAATGAGTCCAGCAGTTGGAGAGAAGGACTTCTGGTTGGCAACTTAAATTGTTGTTGTGAAAATAAATGGAATTGAAGGGAAAATAAGATTTATTTATTGAGATAAATGATAGTACTAGAGCACTCTCTTGCCAAGGGACAAGCCCTAAATCTCAGATAAGTTTCGAGCTAAACACTCACAATATCATATATTGCCTATTCTTTAAGAGCACCTTATATATAAGTTTATTGCATAACCGTTATGACTTTCTGGTTGCCTGAGAATGAACGACAGCACCTTTGCATAACTACCACAATGTCTCTTTTATTGTAGTAATAACATCCCTGCAGTAGTAACAGACTATCAGCCTTTGATTTATTGGCTGCATAGCTCCCACAATTTCTCTTTTATTGTTGTAATAACCCCCTGATTTATTGGCTGCCATAACTCTCATAATGTCTCTTTTATTGTTGAGAAATATTTCTACGGGTATAGACCTTACAAATGGATGATTTTGTTTTGTAACAATACCTTCCTTTTGTGAATCAACCTTCTTGAAATCTGGAAACTGGCCTCGAATCATCATTATGTCTTCGCAGGATGCTTCTTTTGGAGTTTGATCTTTCCAATGAATTAAAACCTGCTCCACGTTTTAACCATGCTGCTGGATAAATCGGAAACCTAAAGCCTTGATTGGATAAAATTTAAAGTCATCCACTTGTAAATTATCCGGTAGCTCCTTCTCAACATAATGCTCTCCTATGGCTTTCTTGAGTTGTGAGACATTAAAAACAGGATGGATGCGGGCATTGGTTGGAAGTTGTAGTTGAAACGCAAAAGCTCCAATTTGCTTAAGCAACAAGGACCGTAAAATGTGGCTGTCAGTTTGTGGTGCAACCGAGAAGGCATTTAACCCTTTATGTGGGCGGATTTTAAATAAACCCAATCATCCACTTGGATATTTGATTGCACACGATGCTTATTTGCCTTGCAAGTCATCTGATAAAGCGCGCGATGAAGATGAAACTTAAGTTGCCACAAAGCTTCATCACGATCCATGAGGTCCTATGCCAGTGCTTATACCAAGGTCTCTCTTAGAATAAATTTTGTAAAAGAAGGATGAGGTCTTCCATAAACCACCTCAAAAGGAGTACATTGAGCAGCACAATGGAAACTAGTATTTGTACCACTATTCAGCCCATGGTAAAAAGTCGCCCCAGACTTTTGGTCACAAAAACAGCCCCCTGATTTATTGGCTGTCATTACTCCCATACTGTCTCTTTTATTGTTGTCAAGGAATACTCCCAAGGGTGTAGACCTTCCAAATGGCTGGTTTTGTAACAGAAGGTCTCAAAATAGTCAATATCATGGGTTTGGGCATATTCTTTGGCAACCAAACAAGTTTTTAACTGAACTACAAAACCATATTGGTTCATCTTGACTGTCTACACCCAATTGCAACCATATTCTTTGGATTTTGGAATTTCATTAGAGAATTCCTCTATGAATTTATATTAAAGGATCACAATTCAAATCTGATTACTATAGAAATACCTAACAAAAATTAATTCCTAAATTGCAGGGATAAGAAGAGATAAGGATATTATGTATAATAACTATCATTCTTCTTCAAGCTAGTGCATATACGTCATATGCACCAAGCTTGTTACATATGGAAGTTATCCTTGGCGCTCAAAGTGATTTGGTAAACATATTTGTTAGTTGATTATTAGAGTTCACAAGCTCTTGAAAGTTTTATTTTTATAATATTAATCTTATTGCTATCTGACTCGTGAATGATTGTATCTTTGTATACTTTCAATCAGTTGTTAACTTTTCCCTTCTTATAATAGGTAGTCAGAACTATCATTGCCATGCTTCGAACAGCGCTGCCTGGTTGTGATGATGGCTCATATAGTCGTGTCTTCAAGGCTTTACTGCCTTTCGAGAAAGATAAAAAAAAGAGGGTACAGGTTTTATAAAGATATTCAGTTTGAACATGCATAATGGAGCATATAGCCATGGTGGCTTTCTATCTTCTTTTTTTAGATATTCTTTCAGCATGTGTTTTTAGATTAGTGTTCCCATTTGCAGGTAATTGACCATATCAACAAAATTTCAACTATTAGAAAATGTAGTTTCTTATCAGCTGCCCGTGACATCTTTAGTGCAAAGATTTCTGGTATCTTTCAAAGGTTTGGTAAAATACATTCTTCCCTTAAAGTTTTATCATGTTATATAAAGTATTTGAAATTTTTTATTAATTTTTTCTGTTGCTCTCTAAGAAATTGTTTTTTTTCCCGATAAAAAAAGTAAATTAGTTTTTTTTTTTTTATCTCACCTTTGACATGAATACTATCAAAACAAAGTATTATCCCAAAATATTGATTATGGAAATAATCTTTTGTGAGCAATATTTCTTCTCATTTTTTGGGAGTTTCTTATCTTGTGCATATTTCTTGTTTTTGTTTGTTTATCACTCAGCTTGAGAATTGTTTTTTAATTTTTTTACTTTTATTTTGTGATAACCACGGTTGTTGAATCACAATACATATTGTCCATCGTGGTGCAATACTACAACTATGGTGACACTGATAACTCAAAAAGGCATTTCTTCGAGTCTAAAAAAAATTCTAGCAATGTTGATCAATTCTCAGCTTCCATACCTGACTTGACAGCTATAGTTTTTTTCTTACTTTTGTAGGATATTAGGATTCTTCAAACTTAAAATAAAATGTTTGTATGACTGATTATCTCCTAAAATAACTTTAAAGATTTTTCCTATATTGTCAAGAGTGCGAGACTAGGGCAGTGGTAAAGCTACTCCTAGGTGATCAAGAGGTCATGGGTTAAAATCTAGAAAACAATCTCTTTGCAAAAAAATATGGGTAAGAGTAAGACTATGGACAAGGATTTTCCTCACCTTTACCCTCGTTAGTTGGAGTTTCGTGGGCAGTGGTTTTTATATACATTAATTGTCATGGTATCTTGATAAAGACCAACAGCAACCAACAAGTGTTCAATGGAAAAGGCAAAGCCAAATTCAGATATATGCTTGAATTCCAGAGTTATACGTATCAAATAAGGAAAAGAAGAGTCTTAAGATACTGGCATTTACTTCTACAGAGGTGAGTTGGCTAACAATGCCAATTAACCTCTATCTTTCAACAGAAACGTAAATCAACAATGGAAAATAAATGCTGAATGGGAAAGATAGTTGTGAAGCAGTTAGAGAGGCTCCACTCTCTCCCAAGGTGCCAATTCCATTTTCTAGATTGAAGATATCCAATCCTTGTGCTTTTCCATGCTATATATTTGTCCCTCCTCCACGTTCTCTTGCGTCTCCTTTTTCTGTTGTAACCAACTTGCTGAGTCAGCACATGAATCCTTGCCATTTGGGCTTGGGCCAGCAACCCAAATTCTTCTATGTTTGTCTCTTTTATACACCTTAATGGGTTTAGAGCGGTTTGTATCAATACTTCCCCCCAATTTAAGCACCTTGTCCTCAAGGTGGAAGTGAGGGAATTGTTTATTGATGACATCAAAGGATTCCCAAGTATTTTCGAAATCAGGGAGTTGGTGCCACTTGAGAAGAACTTGGAGATCGCCCCTGTTATCAATTCGCCATTGGACCACTTGTTCCGGTTCCACCAACAACTCCCAGTTTTCGGACAGCATAGGGGGTAGTGGTTGGGCATGTGTCAATGGGGTGGTAGCCTTCTTAAGTAATGAGACGTGAAAAACCGGGTGGACTTGGCAAGAGGTGGGTAGTTGAAGCTTGTATGCAGTTTCCCCAAACCTTTCCAAAACCTCAAAAGGGCCATAGAATCGAGGACTCAACTTCTCATTAACACGTCGAGCGATGGTTTTAAGTCTATAAGGTTGCAACCTTAAGTAAACCAAGTCTCCAGGGGCAAATTGGACATCCCTCCTATGCTGGTTGGCATGTCTTGTCATACGATCTTGGGCTTGAATCAGATTATGCTTCAAATCCAACAAAATCTGATCACGGAAGGCTAGGGAGTGAGAGAGGGCATCTACTGCAGAAGAGAAATTTTCCCCCTTAAGAAGATGGGGAGGGTCTCGGCCATATAATGCTCTAAAAGGAGTCATTCCTGTAGCATCCTTATAGGTAGTGTTGTACCAAAACTCAGCCCAAGATACCCATTTGAGCCAATGTTTGGGCTTTGGGCTGCAAAAACAGCGCAGATAGACTTCAAGGCACCTATTCACCACTTCGGTTTGACCATTGGTTTGCGGATGATAAGCCGTACTATAATGTAATTTAGTACCGGCGCTTTTGAACATCTCTGTCCAAAAAGAGCTCATAAAGATTTTGTCCCGATCGGAAACAATGGTTGATGGGAAACCATGAAGCCTTACAATCTCTTTAATAAAGAGCTCGGCCACGTCCCTTGCTGTATAGGGATGTTTGATAGGCAAAAAATGCGCATACTTAGTGAGGCGATCAACAACAACTAGGATTGTATCAAATCCCATAACTTTGGGCAATCCTCCTATAAAATCCATGGAGATATCATTCCACACCTTGTCAGGGATGGGCAAAGGCTGTATTAATCCCGCGGGAGTCAAGTTTTGGGCTTTGTTTTGCTGACACACTACACAAGCAGCAACATAGTCCCTGACATTTCTCTTCATCCCCTCCCAATAAACCAACCCCGCCAGCCTCTTATAAGTTCTGAAGTACCCAGAATGTCCCCCAAAGCTGGAATGATGGAACTCATAGAGCAGATTAGAGATAAACTTGGAACTTTTAGATAAGACTAACCTGTCATTGTAATACAATCTTCCCCCTTTTAATTCGAACCCTTGGTGGGTCTCATTACCCACCAACAAGTCCTGTATTATCTGCCTCGTCTTGTTATCCCCATGTAGCTCCAACTCTAACTCCTCCAACGCTGGCAGCTGTAATTTGGTGATACTACACAACTGCATCTGGCGAGAGAGAGAGCGTCAGCAACAACGTTTTCCTTGCCCGGATAGTATTGGATCTCAAAAATCAAATCCTAACAACTTCACTGCCCATTTTTGTTGATCCTCAGTTAACACCTTTTGATCGGTAAGGAACTTCAGACTCTTCTGATCGGATTTGATAATAAAGTGCCTGCCCATCAAGTAATGTTTCCATTTTTGTACTGCGAAAACGATGGCCATAAGTTCTTTCTCGTAGACGGACTTGCTTTGGGCTCTAGGGGAGAAACCTTGGCTCAAAAACGCAATAGGCCTACTGTGTTGCATCAAGACAGCACCAATCCCTTTACCGGAGGCGTCGGTAACAACTGTGAAGGGGTGAGAAAAGTCTGGTAAAGCCAGAACTGGTACATCACACATCTTCCCCTTTAATAATTCGAAGCTGCGTTCTGCCTCAACATTCCATTTGAACGCGTCCTTCTTAAGCAAGTCAGTCAAGGGCTTCGCAATCTTACCATAATCTTGCACAAACCTCCTATAATACCCGGTAAGGCCTAGGAATCCTCTCAGGCCCTTTATATCCCTTGGTACCGGCCATTCTTTCATAGCTTGGACCTTCCCTGGATCAGCACTAACTCCCTTGGCTGAAATAATATGCCCCAGGTATTCCATATGACTTTTACCGAAGCTACATTTTTTTTTGTTGCAAACCAAGGAGTTGGACTTCAGTGCTTGGAACACTTGACGCAAATGCCCCAGGTGCTCGAAGTGACTCTTGCTGTATACCATAATATCGTCAAAGAACACCAGAGCAAACCTTCGTAAAAAAGGCCGTAAAACTTCATTCATGAGGGCCTGGAAAGAAGACGGTGCATTCGTTAAACCAAAGGGCATTACCAAGTATTCGTAGTGCCCTTGGTGCGTTCGAAAAGCTGTCTTAGGTATGTCTTCTTCTCGCATCCGAATCTGATGAAAACCGGACTTCAAATCCAGCTTAGAAAAAATGATTGATCCCCCAAGTTCGTCCAGCAACTCATCCACGATGGGAATGGGGAATTTGTCTGGGACAATCAGCTTATTCAAAGCCCTGTAGTCAACACAAACCCTCCAGCTCCCATCCTTTTTCTTGACAAGGATCATGGGGCTAGAATAGGGACTTGTGCTGTGCCTAATCAGGCCATCGTTGTGCAACTCAGCCACTAATTTCTCTATTTCAGATTTTTGGTAATGGGGGTACCTGTAAGGCCGTACATTTGGTACTTCGCTCCCTGGCTTCAAATTGATGGCATGGTCTTGGTCTCTCCTCGGAGGCAGCCCTTTTGGTTTCTGGAACAAGACGGCGAACTCAACCAACAGATCGTCCAGTTCAACCCACTGTGTGTCTTCTCTCACACTTGATTCTGTTTCGGATCTCAGAAAAAAACCCTGACCCTGATCTTGAAGGGCTTTGACGATGGACTTCAAAGAGACCACCGAACGAGACAAGGACGGATCACCTTTGATCACCACCTCCCTGTCCTCTCGCATGAACTTCAGTGTCAAATCTTTGAAGTTAGCCTTAATCTCCCCTAGCTGAGTCAACCACTCTAAACCCAGAACAACATCAGCCCCTCCTAGGTCGAAGACATACAGATCCTGAGTCACCTCCGTCCCTTGAAGCATAAGACGCACCTCCTTACACACTCCTTGGCAAGATACCTTGTGGCCGTCCCCTACCACAACGTCGTAGATCTGGGTCTCTGTAACAGGAAGCTTTAAACTCTGAGCCACTTCCCTACGAATAAAATTGCTCGAAGCCCCGCAATCTACCATCACTATGATCTTCGACCCCAAAACCTCTCCCCAAACCTTGAGTGTTTGGCTGGAGGTCAGACCCAACAAGCTTTGCATCGAGAGCTGATGAAGCGTGCCTTCCTCCTTCTCTACCGGCTCCTCCTCTTCAGGCGTAACCTTGGCGGCCAACTGTTCCTCTTCTCGTTCGTCATCTTCATCATCGACTATCAAAACATTTAGTTGCTTGAACGGGCATCGATGACTTGGGTTCCACCGTCCGTTGCATTTGAAGCATAGGCCCTTCTGTTGTCGGTCCCTCATCTCCGCCTGCGAGAGACGGCGGTTGTCGCTCGCCTGGCTCTCCGCCGCTTGGCCCCCATCGGTGGCTGGAATCGCTGTGCCTGGAGTTTTCCTCACCGCTTCGTCATTTTGTGCCCTAGGCATTTGTGACCCATACATATTCTGATTAAATGAACCGGGTTGAGTGTTGGGCCGGCCCGCATTTGAAGACCACGACCCGCTCCAGTTCCCAACTCTATTGCCATTTGGGCTATTCCAATTCCGTTGGGCTGGGCCTCCTCGGTTTGGCCCAATTCCCATCCTTCCACCTGCCATCATCCCCTCCTCCTTCCAGGCATCATTTCGTCGCTCAATTTTCAGGGAAAACTTCATCATCTCGGTCAAGCTGATGGCGGGACTCATCATCAACTCCTCGCGTATGCTGCTTCGAATGCCGTTGAGCCACGCCCCTTTCAACAGCTCTTCGTCTTCAAACCGCAGCGCTCCGATGACTTTTTCAAACTCGGTTCTGAACTCCGCCACCGTCCCTACTTGCTTGAGAGTATATAATGCTCTGTAAGGGTTGTCCAGAGCTTCTGGCTGGAAACGACTCAACAACTCCCTTCTGAAGAATTCCCAGGTAACGTTTGGGTTGTTTACCTCCCACCACAAATACCACTGTAATGCCTCCCCTTCCATTACCGCTGCCAACTTGTCCTCCTCTGCCATCCCATTAACGTTGAAGTACCTTTCCACCTTGTTTATCCACCCATAGGCATCTTCTCCGTGAAATAAGGGAATCTCTAACCGCCTGGTTACGGGAGCAACATGGTTGAATCTCCTCCCCCGCGCTCCAGTATTGTCTCCGTGGGACCCATCGTTCTCTTCGCTGGAGCCTCCCCGTCCTTGTCTCATCATTTCGTCTAGCCTTCGAATGATCTCCGTCATACCCGTCTCGCCTGCATCCATCCTTCTTAGCATCTCATCGTTCTGAGCTTCGTTCCTACGCAGCCTTTCTTCTAGGTGTTCCAATCGGTTTTCCATGTTTCGCGTGAAAACCATTCCGCAGAGCTCCTAGATCGGAGCTCTGATACCAATTTGATAAAGACCAACAGCAACCAACAAGTGTTCAATGGAAAAGGCAAAGCCAAATTCAGATATATGCTTGAATTCCAGAGTTATACGTATCAAATAAGGAAAAGAAGAGTCGTAAGATACTGGCATTTACTTCTACAGAGGTGAGTTGGCTAACAATGCCAATTAACCTCTATCTTTCAACAGAAACGTAAATCAACAATGGAAAATAAATGCTGAATGGGAAAGATAGTTGTGAAGCAGTTAGAGAGGCTCCACTCTCTCCCAAGGTGCCAATTCCATTTTCTAGATTGAAGATATCCAATCCTTGTGCTTTTCCATGCTATATATTTGTCCCTCCTCCACGTTCTCTTGCGTCTCCTTTTTCTGTTGTAACCAACTTGCTGAGTCAGCACATGAATCCTTGCCATTTGGGCTTGGGCCAGCAACCCAAATTCTTCTATGTTTGTCTCTTTTATACACCTTAATGGGTTTAGAGCGGTTTTTATCATATCTCTAATAATGTTAATATGTTTTTAGATTTTTAGATGAAAGGGGTTTGTCCTTGGAGTTAAATGTATTTAGTTTGCATTGTATTGTTGTAGTTCTTGCTTTTTTGGTAACCCGTGGCTTGTTATGTTCCTCTATGAAGCATGCTTGTGAAACGAACTCATATACATGTCTTTTCTGTATTCTTGTTCTGCTGTATATAATCTCATAAACTAATTGATATAATGACTTACGTAGTTCGTATTGATCATAGGAGTGAGCTTACCCATGGAAGGAAGGTTTTAATGACACTAGAGATGATTTCGAAACTTGTTCAGAGGGTAAACACTTTCTGAACATTTTGATAGCTGATCTAATTTATGATTGGAGTAATAAACGTTTATCACTTGTGATAAATGCTTCTCTCACCTGAAATGTATGCCATATGTATTTGACAGGAAAAATCAATCTCAGCTATCATAACTTGTGTGGCAAACATGATACCTGAGGTTTGTCTTACTTCTCACTCGAATTTTTTTCTCTTTAAAAAATTACTGTATTAGCCCATAAGATATTTTATTTTCTTAAAATGGTACAATCAACTTGATTGAAATGGCTATTATGTGTTGTCTGAACTTATTTCTTTGTTTATTTTTTTTTAACTATGTATTCATATTTTATAGCTCCAAGAAACATTCTCGTGGGTGCATGTGTCAATCATAAAATTGTATTAGGGCATAACACCATATTTATAAATATTTTGCTTATTTTATTGTTAGATAAATTCGAAGATACATAGATTAAACAAGTTCAAACAATTACAGAAATATTTCATGATTCCACAATTCTATTGATGTAGTTATTGTTCCATGAACTTGAATTTCAGAAATACCTTCTTGAGAAACGGGCAACCATTGATGTTGATGGAGGGACATTGCTGAATGAAGACTATGACATTAGATCTGTAAGTTTTTTATGCAAGATAAAACTGAGGTTGTTTTTTGTTAGTTGGTTGTGTGCTTGTTATGGATATGTTGAAATAGTAGTTGTGTAGTTATTAGTTAATAGCAAATGATCCAGGAGGTTGCTTCATTTAGACTTCCTCAGATACATCATCATGGAGGAAAGTATTCTTGATATCCAATTGATAATGTGGCTAGCGATGAATAGCAACCATAGACAGAAAAGAGGCAAAAAAATGCCATTTTCGCCACGGGGAGGTGTCCCCATAAACTCTCCTGTTATTATTGCAACTATTAAGGTTTAAGTGAGCAAAAGCATACATGAATACACATTTCAACGAACATAAATGAGTTGTACTGATTATACAGCAAAGATCCTTTTGAAAGTTGAAGCTCTCAAGTAAATTGGCTGCAATATGCATTGCTGGCATTTAATGTTTGAAAGAAGATATTGTTCTGAAAGTCTTAATTTTCAATGTAAATTCATGTCTTTTAATTTCCTTTTGAATTCATTTTTACCTAGATTATGTTCATCCATAGCTTGAATACCTTTCTTCAGGTTCGCCAATACCTTTTAGATGATGTCTCTGAGTTTCTTTCCACTAAATTCAATGAGGTAAAAGGGGAAAGGGAAGTATCAGAAGATAACGGTTGCATTTTTGTGCTAAAAGCTTTCATTGATTATTTATTTGAGCGTGAGAGGAAAAACTTTTGTGCTCGGAGGAAGGACAATGAAAATTCTGTGACATTAACTACCATTCATCAGGTACCTATCTCACTTGATTAGTGCCAAATGGTGTTTGACTAAAATTATGCAAATTTAACCTTCTTTGACCTGCAGGCAAAAGGTTTAGAGTGGGATGTTGTCTTCATAGTTAAGGTATGTGATAATATTTAGAACATTGTTCTTCAACAAGCTCAAAAGCAAGTAGATGAATGTGTTCTTTCTAATGTTTTTCAAAAACAGATATTCATTTTTAATACCCTTTTTATTTATGCTATACTTGGACAATAATATGGCTAACATTTTCACCTGATTAAACTGCAACATGACCACAAACTGCTCAATGGAAGTGAAGGAGTTGGCATAGTGTAGTCAAAAAACATACCTACTTTATCTAAAGTTACTTGGACAATAATAGTGGCTAACATTTTCACCTGATTAAACTGCAACATGACCACAAACTGCTCAATGGAAGTGAAGGAGTTGGCATAGTGTAGTCAAAAAACATACCTACTTATCTAAAGTTATGTTTTGAAAATTTAATTGAAGAGTGTGTTACAGAGTTACCCAAGCTTTACAGTTCATGTAGTGGAGGAATTCATCTGCTTGGTGATCTGAATCTTCATATGTGATTACCTCATGGATAGAAATTTCTTGCTTTGTTCGGCTGTGTTTTCTGATGTTATTCAAAAAAATGGCTAAAAAGTTATTATTTATGTGATCCTTTTTTATGACTGTCATTTACATACACCTGGTTACACTGCAACAAGACCATGCAATTGCTCTTTGCAAGTCACTGACTGATATTAATTAAATATTGATCACAAAGTTAGCAAAGGTGTTGCAGTTCAGAAGGCGGGAGGAATTCATCTTTACTGTGATATTACTTTTGATATTTGATTCCTTGTTCATGGATCATAGTCCCTTGGTTTCTTCCATGTGTTATTACAAAATGAAATGAATGGATAACCTTTTTTTGTTTTTTGGCTGTCTTTTCTTGACGGATGTTTTGAAATATGAAATAGGCAAATGAATCTGAGATCCCTCTATTACATGATTTCAAAGGTACTGTAAAGGACACTGGGCCCCTAGTTGAGGTACATTATTATTGCTTGATAGTTGGATGAATTATACATATGTTCATTTGTCTTCTACTAGATTGTTTTAGACTGGTTTTGATTTTAATTCTTATATGATTCTAAGGAAGAAAGACGTTTATTATATGTTGCAATGACTCGTGCTCGGCAGAAGCTTTTTATTCTCTATGTTATGATGGATTCAAACTGGCAGGTTTGTCTAGCATAACTTCCAAGACATTTTTATCATTGGATTTTGCTAATTTTGTGTGTCTCTAGATGCTTCAACCTTCACGATTTCTGAAAGAAATTCCTCATCATCTTGTAGAGGTTCAGGTATGTCATATTGCCTTTTCAAATTTTAATAACCAATTGTGACTGAAATTACAGAATAAAAGTTTGTTTGAAGTCCTAATTCTTTCCAGGGTTATTACATTTATTAGTAGAATAAGGCTTGCTGCTTTGTTGCTCCCTCAGAGGGAAGGCCTCGTGGGGAAAACAAGCAAACCCTTTATTTCTTGATTGTTGAGAGTTTGACAACCGTTACAGTTGAGATATATAAAAACAATTAATATAGCCTCACCCAATAGCTTAAGCTTTTGGGTTTAATTGGTTCTTTACATGGTATCAGAGCCTCATGTCCCGGGTTCGATCCTTATTGCCCCCCACTTTCTCTTGTGGAATTTTCTTAGCACAGATAGGTGGGCCTATGCATTGTCCACCTTTTAAGCCCAGTGGGCTCTCATGTGAGTGGGCGTGTTAGAGAATTATATAAACCATTAAAAAGCCCTCACCCACAAGCTTAAGATTTTAGGTTGAATTGGTTCTTGACAGTTGCAACTCTACATTTGTTTATTTATTAATTAATTATCTGCATACATTTGATTGTATCTAGTGTTTTATTTCCTATTAATCCTTTTAATTTTCTTATCTTTCTTTATAATTTCTAATCATAATTATTTTGTCTAACTTGAATTTCAAAATTGCTTGATATTATCCCTCTCAGCCACCTCTCATTTTTAATAGAATAGAGATGCAATACATATTAATTTACAACCCTTAATAGAGATTTCCTAACTATAAGGATATCATATATTCCTATTTATTGCACCACTACACTACATGTACGCTATACAATCATAGGTATTTACAACTGTTAGGGAATAATATAAAGTATTAACCATTAAAAAGGTCCTCACCTAATAACTTAAGCTTTTGAGTTGAATTGGTTCTTTACATGGTATCAGAGTTGGAGTGATCAGGAGGTCATGAGTTCGATCCTCGCCGCCCCCTCACTTTTAGGTGGAATTAAGAAAGACACAAGGTAAATAAAAAAATAGGCCTGTGCAACACATGGTAGACCAAAAAATGGATGTGTGCCATATCCACTGATGCTCTCCGGCAAGTATACCGATCGCACAAGTAATAAAGTGATAAATAAAGTTCGTCTCCACAGGGATTAGGATCTAATATCAATTAAATTTTTTCTTAAAGAATGGAAGTTTTCAAATAGGGTTTTTGACAAATATTGTCAATTTGAGTAAAATTGAATTCTGAAAATATAAGACTTGTTTTTGTATTTTTGTTTGATGAATAAAACAATAAAAATGAAAATTGTTTTGTAAAGAATATGAAAAAAGCATTGTAGCCAGGGTTCATTCACCAAATGATCCCCGCTTTTTACTCCGGATTGATTTACAATAATTATTTATATAATCACTCAGATAAATTATAATCTGAAAAGATTTAATAGTTAACGCTTAATTCCTTGCAGGGTTAACCCTTTAATCCCATGAGAAACCCCAATTCCTTGCAATGTTTCTCATGAGATCAAGCAATGAGCGCGATAATTTAAGCATCTGCAATCGTATACACGTCTATTCCTAGCACGCATACAGATTGTTATCTTACCCCCTTTCGAAATCAAAACCCCAATATTTCTATCTAGGGTTTTGATCCTCAGAATATCCCCAACTATCAGATCGATCAACTCTAACAAAGGGAATATCAAATTCGCACAAAGTAAAGATAAAGATAATTATATAAATTAAAAACCACAAATCAATCCTTCGTATCAAGGGTTCACATATGGATCGTGACCCTAACTACAATAAAGAGGATCTAGCCAATCAACATCATGATTGCTGATCTAAAATTCAACATAAACTTAAAACAAAAGATAAAGAAATACTAGAAGGAGATGAAGAACGAAGAACTTCACCGAGCTCTTCTCCTCCAGATCCAGATCTGCCCCTCACTTGTATCTCAGCCGAATTGTGTCTCTCAATATATCAGAGTATCCTCGACCTAATCCGCAAAAGGTCTTTTTATATCCTTTTCTTCTCTTTCCAAAAATGCCCCTCAGAAAACACGGAGCATCCATCCCGCAAACCGACGCCAGTAGGCGCCATAGGGGCGCCACTCCTTTTCTTCTTTTTGGGGCGCTAGTCAGCGCCAATTTTCTCCTTATTTGGGCGCTAGCTAGCGCCATATTCTTGGTCATTTTGGGCGCTAGCTAGCGCCAATGCTTCTTCTTGGTGTGGCGCTAGCTTGCGCCATTTTCTTCATGCGTGGGCGCTAGGTTGCGCCAAGGTTCTGTGTTATGGCGCTAAGTGGCGCCACTTTGGTGCCTTCGCTGCAAAGTTCGTAAATTGGCGGGGGTTTGCGCTAGTGTGGTGCCGGTCCGCGCCATGCTTCTGGGACTTGTACTGTACTGCACCCGTGTAAAATTGCATTAATAGGCTTTTTATAATTCTTCACTTATTTTTCCTGTAAAAATACGATTAAAAGGTGAATATTATTGATATACAAAGAATCAATATAATTAGCAAATATATATTTAAATTGCTCTCTTATGACTCTATTCTTATAAATTTAAACACAGAAAAACCATACTTGCCATAGGCACATCAAACCATTCCCAGATTTAAACGTTGCTGTCCCCAGCAATGTAAAAGACTTAATCCAGGAAATATTCAATTATTCCAACATAACAATCATAGACACTCTCAGATACAATATGCCATGCATGTCTGACTCAATATCATGAACTCTCAATAATGCCATCAGCTTCTTAAATATACAAGTCTACATTGATTACCCCTCACACAGATAAATAATGTTCACTCAACACTCAGTGTTTAAGGGTATTATGAGCATTCAATTACTCAAAGCCATAACACTACCATATGCTTGATCATATTCTTAAAAATTCTTAAAATTGAAGAATCAAACACATGCATCAATTGATCAAAAAGACTTTACAAGTTGTAACTTGGCCAGGGTAAAAGGTAGGAAAATTTGGATAGTAGCTCAAACAACCAAGAGATTGAAAACTGATATTATTTCACTTTTAACAAATTTAACTCAATTGTTTTGCTCCACTAACATTCCCACAGAATTTCGGGAATTAATTCCTTCCAACCACCTTTTATTTTTTCCTTTTTCTTGCTTTTTCACTTTACCTCAATTTCTTTATTTTATTTTCAATACATTCAGTGATTCAATCTCAATCAAGGTAAGTCATATGGATATTGGCTAAGCCATTAATCAAGCCATAGGTCATTTTACAACAAATCAGTTAAGGCTCAAAAGGGCTAGCAAGGGAAAATTTCATACAGGTGGGCTATTTTGGCCAATAGCTAATACGAACAAAATGCCTTTATCATATCAATCAATGCATGCATAACAGAGAAACAAATCAAGTTCTAGAGTATTACAACAGTGAGGCCTCTCAACAAAAATTTCAGTGTTTAAGCTCAAAACCTCACAGCTATGGTATCAATGCAGACTCAAGAAAATTGACTTAAGACATTATCAGAATTCACAATATTAATTCAGACAAACAAGCAATTATGCAATCCAATTATGCTTATGCAATGTTATGCCAGAAAGTCATACAATATATTTCCTAAAATTCAATCATGTACATTAACAAGATGAGCACATTTAAACCTGGGATTTGCTCAAAACACATATTTTTTTTTTATATAGCACATAAAATAATTATAAAAATAACTAAGAAAATTAAAAGAGTTAGAATATCTCCCCTGATAGAAGAATTGCAGTTCTAAGGTGCAAGCCAACCATTCCCAGATTTAGAGCATTGCTGTCCTCAGCAATAATTAAATCACAAGAAGGAAGAAAAACCTGCACAATAGAACAAACAGTGGCATATAGAAGAAACTATAATGCACACATTAAAACATCATAGAAAAATATACCAACACAAAATAACTTAAAATACGAAACAGAAAAATAAACTAATATACAAAATCTCCGTCAGCAAGGAGATATGATTAGCCCTCCATGTCATCCCCCTCAGCAGTGTGGGATGACTCAGCAAATGAAGGATCTGGTGGTACTGGTTGCCTTGGTGTATGGGACCACCATTCCAAGATTTGATCCAAACCATGGATCCATGTTAAGAATTCTTTGAAACTTTGGTTTTTCCGAGAGAGAGTCTCGGTGTCTCTTGTCAAACTTCACCTCCCGGTATCTTTTCCAACTTGTATCAAAGAATTTTAACCCTTCCTTTCTTCTTGCCTTCTTCTTCGTAGAATTACGCCTCTCTTGAAGCGTTCTCACCTCTTTGACATCATCATTTAAATTTTGAGGAAGCTCAACCGTTACATCTTGTTCTTCCTTTACAACTTCAAGATTAAAACAATCGTCTTTGTGAGAGGACTGTTTTAAAGAATCAAAGACATGGATAGTAACGGTTTCATCATTCATTCTTAGCTCTAGCTTCTCGCTTTACACATCAATCAGTGCACGAGATGTAGCTAAGAAAGGTCTACCCAACAAAAGTGGCATTTCAGCTCCCCCTTCCATGCCCAACACCACAAAATCAGCAGGAAAGATGAACTTGTCTACCTTCACAAGAACATCTTCTATTATTCCACTAGGCTTTCTTACAGACTTATCAGCAAGTTGAAGAGATGCCAAAGTGGGTTTCAAATCAGTAATCCCCAGAGATTTACAAACAGACAAGGGCATTAGATTTATACTTGCCCCAAGATCACACAAGGCTCTACCAAATTTGGTGTTCCCAATTTCAATAGGAATATTGAAGCTCCCTGGATCATGACGCTTAGGCGGGAACTTCTTCGTAATTATAGCACTACACTCCTCAGTGAGTGTCATCGTTTGGCATTCCTGCAACTTGTGCTTTCTTGACAAGAGGTCCTTCATAAACTTGGCATAATTTGGCATGCCAGCCAAGGCTTCAGCAAAAGGGATATTTATATGCATCTTCTTGAAAATATCAAGAAATCTGCCATATTGTTGCTTTTGAGCATCCTTCTTGAATCTGTCAGGATAAGGTGCCATGACTCGCACATATTCGGGATTAAGCTCAAACTTTTTTTTTCCAGCAACAATAGGAGGCTCTTTTTCTTCACCTTTCTGAGTAGGTGTCTGAACATTAGAAGGAATCTTCTCTTCTTTTTCTGGCTCCTCCACAGCCTTAAGCTTTTCTGGAGCTGCTACCACCTTACCACTTCTAGTTGTGATAAACATACAATCCTCCTTGGAATTTTTAACTGTGTTACTAGAGGAAGTGCCTGGAGTTCTATCAGCAACTTGATTCTCTAAATTTCTGATAGAAGCACTCATGTTTTTAGTAGTGGCCCTAGTCTCTTCCATGAAGGCATTGGAGTGTTGAGCCATTTGTCCATCTAACCTCTCCAAATCAGAAGGTTCCTTAGCTTGAATTGGTGGAGGCTGCAAGTAGTTGTTAGAGTTGTAATCCAGTCCTGTGCCTTGACCTCTCATCTGAAAATTGCTATTTCCAGGAGGGAAATTCTGATTCCTAGGAATGTTTCTTGGTGGAGACCTTTGCTCGTACCATATTCCATTCACTTGCACTTGTTGAGGAGAATCAGAAGATAACAAAGATGAGCATTCATTGGACTCATGCTCACCCTTGCAGTATTCACAAACCACATATGCAACTTGCATAGTGGAAAGTTGCATCTTGTCCAGCTTTGAGGTCAAATTTGCTAGCTGTTGTGTTAATAATTTATTTTCAGCCAGAACCGCATCATTGTTATCCAGGTGTAGAATCCCTCTCTTAGGCTTGGCTGTCAAACCTTCATTTTCATTGGCAGCCATTCTCTCTATTAACTCAAGAGTCTCATTTGCTCTCAAGGATTTGATGCTACCACCTGCTGCACCATTCAGCACCATCCGAACTTCAGGTTTACACCCATTGAAAAAAATTCGGACCTGATCACCATTGGTCATGGGGTAATGAGGACATCTTCTCATTAGATCCTTGAAGCGGTTCCATGCTGCACACATAGTTTCACCCTCAGCCTGGGTGAAATTGGTGATATCATTCACCATCTGGTTAAACCTTTCCATGGAAAAGAACTCAGCAAAGAATTTATTTGAGAGACTCTCCCATGATGGAATACTTCTTGCTGGTTGTCTTTCCAACCAATTCAAGGCTTTCCCTTTAAGAGCAAAGGGAAACAATCTCAGCCTGACTGCATCATTGGACACCTGGGGGTGTTTAGTGGAGTCACAGATCATCAGAAATCTGTCAATGAACCTGTGAGGGTCTTCATCAGCTTCTCCACCAAACTGAGCTCGCTCTACCAACTGAATATTGGCAGACTTGAGCTCCCAATGGTTGTTCCCCACTTCTGGATGAACAATGCTTGAATTTGGTCTGTTGAATGCTGGTGTAAGGATTGTATCCATGAGTGGATTGTCCACTTCATCATTGTTCCCAGCCATTGTTTGTGCTTCTTCGAACAGAATTCCTAACTCGTTGAATGCAAGCTTCTTCCGAGCAAGTTTTCTGTTCCTCTTTTCTGCTCTAGTGATTTCCAAATTAAGTGGAAATTCAGGGATTGTACTTCGCATACAACTCAGAAAAGAGATCAGTAGCACTGTTCAAATAAAAATAACAATACAATATAAAATAAATAAAGAAAACTAAAAATATACACAAATATGTACAAATCCAATCTTAAAGATCAAGATTATATGATATAAGATAAATCAATCCCCGGCAACGGCGCCAAAAACTTGATGCTCTCCGGCAAGTATACCGATCGCACAGGTAATAAAGTGATAAATAAAGTTCGTCTCCACAGGGATTAGGATCTAATATCAATTAAACTTTTTCTTAAAGAATGGAAGTTTTCAAATAGGGTTTTTGACAAATATTGTCAATTTGAGTAAAATTGAATTCTGAAAATAGAAGACTTGTTTTTGTGTTTTTGTTTGATGAATAAAACAATAAAAATGAAAATTGTTTTGTAAAGAAGATGAGAAAAGCATTGTAGACAGGGTTCATTCACCAAATGATCCCCGCTTTTTACTCCGGATTGATTTACAATAATTATTTATATAATCACTCAGATAAATGATCATCTAAAAAGATTTAATAGTTAACGCTCAATTCCTTGCAGGGCCCTTTAATCCCATGAGAAACCCCAATTCCTTGCAATGTTTCTCATGAGATCAAGCAATAGGCGCGATAATTTAAGCATCTGCAATCGTATACACGTCTATTCCTAGCACGCATACAGATTGTTATCTTACCCCCTTTCGAGATCAAAACCCCAATATTCCTATATAGGGTTTTGATCCTCAGAATATCCCCAACTATCAGATCGATCAACTCTAACAAAGGGAATATCAAATTCGCACAGAGTAAAGATAAAGATAATTATATATATTAAAAACCACAAATCAATCCTTCGTATCAAGGATTCACATATGGATCGTGACCCTGACTACAATAAAGAGGATCTAGCCAATCAACATCATGATTGCTGATCTAAAATTCAACATAAACTTAAAACAAAAGATAAAGAAATACTAGAAGGAGATGAAAAACGAAGAACGCCACCGAGCTCTTCTCCTCCAGTCTCTCCAGATCTAGATCTGCCCCTCACTTGTATCTCAGCCGAATTGTGTCTCTCAATATGTCAGAATATCTTCGACCTAATCCGCAAAAGGTCTTTTTATATCCTTTTCTTCTCTTTCCAAAAATGTCCCTCAGAAAACACGTAGCATCCATCCCGCAAACCGGCGCCAGTAGGCGCCATAGGGGCGCCACTCCTTTTCTTCTTTTTGGGGCGCTAGTCAGCGCCAATTTTCTCCTTATTTGGGCGCTAGCTAGCGTCATATTCTTGGTCATTTTGGGCGCTAGCTAGCGCCAATGCTTCTTCTTGGTGTGGCGCTAGCTTGCGCCATTTTCTTCATGCGTGGGCGCTAGGTTGCGCCAAGGTTCTGTGTTATGGCGCTAGGTGGCGCCACTTTGGTGCTACTCATCGCCATTTTGGTTCCTTTGCTGCAAAGTTCGTAAACTGGCGCGGGTTTGCGCCAGTGTGGTATCGGTCCGTGCCATGCTTCTGGGACTTGTACTGTACTGCACCCGTGTAGAATTGCATTAACAGACTCTTTATAATTCTTCACTTATTTTTCCTGTAAAAATACAATTAAAAGGTGAATATTATTGATATACAAAGAATCAATATAATTAGCAAATATGTATTTAAATTGCTCTCTTATGACTCTATTCTTATAAATTTAAACACAGAAAAACCATACTTGCCAGAGGCACATCATCCACGCTTCAAGTCCAAAGGGTTCTTGCGTGAGGGGGTGTATTAGAGAGATACAAAAAATACAAAATATTTAATTAAGTCTCACCTAATGCCTTAAGTTTTGGGTTGAAAAGACGCTTTATTATTGAAGTTATCCGAGGCTTTGGAGGGATTTGGTAAAGATATATGCTAGTTGATCATTAGACATCACAAGTGGGTAGTTATTTCCTCAAAAAATCTTTTCCCTAATAAAATGGCTATCAACTTTTATTCATTTGGCTCTCTCATGAAAGATTGGATTGGAGACATGTTATGCTGCTTGGTTATCACAAACAAATTTCATTGACTTGCAAAACTTCAGCACTGGAAATATTTGTTTTAAATATATAAGTTTACAAAAGAGCCGTGGATTGATATTTTTCTTTTGCACTTTATCTTGCAACTAGAATTTGTTTCTTGCTTTTCCACGAGACAAAGTAACCTTATGAGGACACAATATCGATAAGAATTAGATCTTGTATCACTAGGAGAAACTACTCAATCCGAATATTTATCCCCAACAATGTTTATGTCCCTTATTTTCTTAACTACCCTTTTTGCTGCTGAACTTTTAATGTATCTCAAGTTTCAAATTTCTTTATATCAGAAGCTATCATAAGAGTTAAGAAATTGACTCATAACTCCAATAGTAAAAGATATATTTAGTCTTGTAACATAATGATGCATCTTCTTTGTCTCTTAACATAATGATGCATCTTTTTCCTAATGTGTATCTAAGTTCTGATAATGTCACCTTTATGCTCCACTGTTTATAAGTATGCAGTAGTTGAATAGTATATATATATATATACTTGTGTAGGGTGAAATAAATTTACAAAAACTACAGATAGAGCAAGAAGCTGTTCAAAAGAAAACTGCCCAGTTTACCACCAATCTGTTGATAAAAGAGAAACAGTCTGAAGATGATGTGGTCCATATGCCTAATGGCTTACTCAATAACCATTCTAGTGAGGCTTCCAATGAGCTTGCAGAATTTGCAGAGGCAAGCAATGGCAGTAATTTCTTGAGCAGGTTTCTTTCCTTATATGTTAGTTATATTTCTATTGTTCGTTTCTGATGTAAGCTATAATTGATTTCAAAAATTTGATTTTAATCATTACATATTAGTTTTTTTACAGATTTAGTGTCGAGGAAAGATCTGTTGTTTCTCATTTATTCCATCAATGGGCCAAAAGGAAAGCATTTCAAGATCCAAAGAGGTTGCTTGACAAGGTGACACTATATATATTCTGGGCATGAGATTTGCCACTGTAAACCATTTAATAGTTTAAACCTAAAGGTTGATAATTTTATAATTATTCTCTTGCATACATATACAGAACTATTTTATATTTGTGTATAGTTTATCAGTTATTAATAAAAGGAAAAAGTTTTTCGAATTTGTTCTTATGAAATATTATTATTTTTTTTAATAAAAATCTTAAACTTATTAGAGGATACAGTTGTCTTAAAAATTTAAACTTGCAAGTGAGAAAGATCCATCAAATATATAAAGAGACATAAGTAAATCTTGAATGTACTTCATATGCAAGTGCATAATATTGAAGCTAGCAAAGTTTTCATGAGACCATAATAAAACATCTTTAGAAGAAAGATAGTGTTTTCCCTACATGAGGATTGTTCTCTAAATTCTCAAAGGCCACTCTTAGAGTTATATAAATGGAGAGTTTGATCCTCACCGCCACCCCACTTTCGAGTAGAATTAAAAATAAGCACAAGGTAAACAAAAAAAAATTGGGCTTGTGCAATATTCACACTTCAAGCCTAAAGGGCTCTTATGTAAGGGGGTGTGTTAGAGTATAATATAAACCATTAAAGAGGCCCTCACCTACCAGTTTAAGCTTTTGGATTGAATTGGTTGTTTACATGATATCAGAGCCTCGGTGTCACGGGTTTGATTCTTACTGCTCTCCACTTTCTCTTGTGGAATTTCTTAGCACAGTTATGTGGGTCTGTGTATTTATCCACCCTTCAAGCCCAATGGGCTCGTGTGAGGGGACGTGTTAGAGATATATAAAACCATTAATGTAAACTCATCCGATAGTTTAAGCTTTTGGGTTGAATTAGCTTTTACAGTCACCATCCTAATATATGTAACTTTTGTTTCCAGTCCATGTTAGTACTTCTGTAGAGAAAAACTAGTTTTAGGAAGTAGTCCTTTTCTTTTGGTTCTGAAAGAGTAGGTTTCTTTTCCCCCTTCTTAGCTGATGTAGGCGTCTGTTTGCTTTAAAGGAAAAACAAATATCTATAGCTGAAATTTTGTATGACTTACTTTACTATTATTATTATTTTGCACAATTTCAATATAATTTTCAAGACTGTAAACAACGGGCTGCTGTGTGTAGGAAGAAATAAAAATGCAACCGTATCAAAAGATTTATAATATTTTGTCTGATATGGTAAAAATTCGTGGAAGTTAGAACAATTGTTTGGTATACGGCAAGTGCTCTGCTTTCGATCTTTGTCCTAAATCCATCCAGACTCAATTTTAAAATATGATCCTCTTCTATAGCAACTTTTCTTTTTCCTAAAAGTTTAAGGCTTTATTGTGCAAGAGAGGTAGCAAAGCAATAGGATCATGAGTCCTCCAAAATAAATAAAGAGAAAAACGTGAAAACAGCAGCGGAAAAATAAGAACATCAGTGCATGGGGTCCTTCCTTTACATATCTTACGAAGTCCCTTCACAAAAATTTATGTGATGAAACGCATAGGAAGGAAATTTTATCCCTAGAAAGACCTCGTTTGTACTCTTTAATAATCTTTTAAACAGTAAGGCTGGAACTTAATAACTACACTGAGATTTATGTGGGATTTTGTGGTGGTGGGAATTACGTACTCAGTGAATTGATCAAGTCCCTTAATATTGATTTCAAGGAAATAGTGCTTGCAATGCTGTTAAGTAGCTCTCTTAAAATATTATTATAATATATATATATGAATGATTTTCATTATAGTCTATCTTGATTATAATTAGTATGGATTGGTAAATGAGGCATGTCACAGATATTTTGCATTATGAAGATGCACAGCATGAATATAATTTAATTTGGCAACTAAATCATTTTTTCCTATTGGATTTACAGGTTGGTTTTGTAATTGATGAACGCCTTAGACAGAAGAAAAACAAAAACAAGGTTCAGCAATATCCATATTTTTGTGACTGCTTCTTTTATACTTCCTATCTTTGTCTTGTATATTTATATTTATTTCACATTAACAAACTTTCAGTTATGTGGAATGCGGAACAGTGACCAAAATGTCACGCGAACAGTATTATTTCCCAATATGCCACGTGGGCAAGTTCGCTGGGCACTGCAGCGAACTCAGTTTGCTGACGTGTCACGTTTCTAGTGGACACCAAGGTAGCGAACTTGGTTGCAATTTGGTGTATTACATTGTTCATGAGCAACTTGTATTGCAATTTGGTGTATTGCAACCAAGTTCGCTATCCCAGGTAGCGAACTTGGTGTCCACTAGAAACGTGACACTTCAACAAACTGAGTTCGTTACAATACCCAGCGAACTTGTCCACGTGACATATTGGGAAATAACACTGTTTACATGGCATTTGGGTAAAAAAACTTGGTGAACAGTGGTATTTTGGTCACTGTTCCTGCTCCTTTCAGATACATTCTTGCATCCTTTCTCATTTACTATTACTTTGAGTTTGAAGTGGATAAGTTTATTATTGTTCAGGATTGGTTGAATATTCTGATATTAAATGCATTAAATGATATCAGGAGTTACTTATGATTACAGTGATTAAAGCGTTTGGGTTTCTTTTCTGAAGTATCTCCCAGAAACCAGACATAATTTCAATCTCTCTTTCTCTCTCTTACCAGACAAACACTTCCCTGTACTAACAGTAATCTGTCAAATATTGTTCTCATTACTTCCCTTAATATATCTTGCTCAATCTCTTATGACATAACTGTATGTTTTGGATGTCTTGTAATTAACTGTATTATCACCTTGATTTCTAATTGCAATTTCAGGATTTGTTGAATACGCTGAAGTCTTGCTTAAGCTGTGATGAAGCATTTCAGCATGCTCAATATGTTAGTGCCTTTACATGTTGCTGAAACCAAACGTGGTTTAGAAGAAATGGAACTTTTATATATCCTATTTGATTTCTGATTTTTTTTTTCTTGTAGGTTTTGAGATGGGAGCAGATTCCTGCTGATAAACGTGCTCATCTTATGAGGGAAAAACAGGTTTGGTGTACTTTCACTAGTTATTATTTGGATCTTTACGAGATCTGTTAGAATATTAGCATTCTTAATTTCTTATCATTTTAGCTGTCTTATGATGTCAGCAGTCTTGTCTTGTACTAGTTATACAACATTAGTGCATGCCCTAGATTATTAGTATAAATAGGTGAGTGTGAGTAATTTGAATCTTGCAACGTATCTCATATTATTCAAAGTCTCTCTTCTCTCTTCTTCCTTTTCCATCGAATTCCTATAATTTCAACAAGGTTTCAAAGAGCTATCATTCACCATGACCTGATTCTGTCACTGTGTCAATTATTCAGTTCCCTAAATACAGAATTCCTTTGGTTAGGTTTCCACCTTCTTGGGCCCTGATAAAAAACTGACAACGTTAATGGAATCAGACAATGCTGATTTTTTAAGGTATGGTGACTTGTTGGGAAGTTCTAAGCCAAATGCCCCCTTAGGGCCTTAAGTACACCTATGAAGCACCGACACAGACACGACATTTTCGATACGTTCTAAATACGTTCTCAATACGTCCATTAATTCGTCGATACGATACAATACGTTCCCGATATGTTCCCGATACGTGTATCAGATACGTTGGAAAAAAAAATCGGAGTATCGGTGCTTCATAGAAGTACACAACCGCTCTCTAGTGACCAGACCTCCACACGCTAGAGTGAGGTGGCATGTCTACCACCGCCTTCAATGGTGACCACCACAAATTGCCTTGCGTAAAGTCTTGAGGTAGTCCTAATCTTAGGTTGTCGATTTCAGCCATTCCTCCGCTGCAGTTGGCCCTATTTGGTCGTTTCTATGTCGTGATTCCCATGTTTGGCTATTTTAATGTTTGTTTGGCCTTGTTCTGATGTGGGATGTTGTGCTCGCCCCTCTGTTTGGTTTATTCTAGTTTTTGGCTGCTATTAGTGTAACGCCCGGCCGCTTCAAGAATCAACGACTGTCCCCACATACTAACACGAGACTTTTCAGTGTGCTTTTTCCTCACTCGCACACTTCTTGGGAAAACTTTCCAGGAGGTCACCCATGAATTGCTCCAAGTCAAGCACGCTTTTGTTGTCCGTTCCGGGCTACCGAAAAGAAGATGCATCTTGTTAGTATAGGTAGTACCAATTAATTCTTATAAGCTATTCCAAACCGTGCAGTCTCACATCTGTACAGTCTTTGGAATCTCTCTCTTTCGGGTGTCGATTCGATTCATCCATGCATGTAACCCCACACTGGAAGCCTGTCAGGAGCCGCTCCTTGTCCGTGCCTCTTTGCATCGGCGATCACTCCCCGCCCTCGTCAGCGCTCGGGATGTTACATGCCCACCAGCTTCCGCCTGGTTCGTCCTCGAACAACATCGTGCTAGAGGAGAGGCCCTGCTCTGATACCACTTGTAACGCCCTGCCGCTTCAAGAATCAACGACTATCCCCACATACTAACACGAGACTTTTCAGTGTGCTTTTTCCTCACTCGCACACTTCCTGGGAAAACTTCCCAGGAGGTCACCCATCCCAGAATTGCTCCAAGTCAAGCATGCTTAACTGTGGAGTTCTTCCGTTCCGGGCTACCGAAAAGAAGATGCATCTTGTTAATATATGTATTACCAATTAATTCTTATAAGCTATTCCAAACCGTGCAGTCTCACATCTGTACAGATGCATGTAACCCCACACTGGAAGCCTGTCAGGAGCCGCTCCTTGTCCGTGCCTCTTTGCACCGGCGATCACTCCCCGCCCTCGTCAGCGCTCGGGATGTTACAATTAGCATTAGGCTTGTTTGCTGCTCTTCCTGTCCAGGATACTACATTGTTGCTGTTGAGAGCCATCTTTCCGAAAAGCTTAAGGCTGACTATAATTTTTTTGTTCTTTGACTCTAATTGCCCTATTTGACTTTGTTTGGCTTTGCTGTTCAAGGCCCAGTTTGATTTTTGTTCTGGCTCTTTAGTTGTGTAGTTTGCTATGTTCTGTTCTGGCTGCAAGCTATTAATCAAGCTGATCAATCCGTTTTCAAACTACTTTGAATTGATTCGAACGTAATACACATGACATTCCAAGCATGTTTTCCATGGTTTTTGAGTCTCTTGAATTTATACGTGAGGTTACTCTCTGTAGTTTGAAGCTTCAAAATGAGTTTTTTTATGAATCTGGACAAGTTTAGGCTGTGTCATGCATGATTATGCTCCAAGAAATTTCTGCATCATATCTTCTCAACTTTGCCTCTTCCTTCTTGGCATGTAACGTTCCATTTGTCATTCCTGCCATCTCGGGATTCATCTTTTTTTTTTCTCTCTCTCTAACAATGCTTTTGTGATTTATGGAGCTCATTTTTCTTTAGTTATTTCCTTTGCAAAGTGTGTTTATTTATACGAAACTGATTATTAGGTTTCTTAATTTTTTTAGGAATCTTATTATGTTAGTAGTATTATAAGGATGGGCAGCATAGGATTGTACTAGTTGTATACTTGTACTACGCAAGCGTAATTCATTAATATAAATTGGTGCCAATGGATTGTATCATACGATACATCTAATCCCGACAATTCAACAACATCCTGATCTTAATAAATCTACACTTACATAAACTAGGCAAAATGTCTGTATAATTTTCCCCAGGTAATGGGTGGTTTACATAAAACAAATTTTGTTGCCTTGATATATAAATGTTGAAATATGAAAAAAATGGTTTTTTCTAAATTGATACATACTGATTTACACTAATAAGGGTATATATACAAGAGTAAATGAGAAAAAATGGATAAGAATGACCCAATAATGAGTCATCAGCCCTATCCTATCTAATCACTAATTAATAGGAAATAAAAGCGGAAAGATTCTAATCCTAATTTCCTACACTCCCCCTCAAGTTGGGAGGTAAATGTTGATCATTCGCAACTTGCCAATCAGGTCTTCAAAGGATCGCCGGTGTAGGCCCTTAGTGAGGATATCTGTAGTCTACTCTTTGGTAGGAATATATATCATACACATACTTCCATCATCTAATTTTTCTTTGATAATGTGGCGATCAACCTCCACATGTTTTGTTCTGTCATGGTGAACTGGATTTTGAGCAATACTGATAGTGACAATAGCCTTATTATCACAATACATTCTGACAGGTAGGGAAAAATAGATCTTCAATTTCTCAAGGAGTCTTCTTAACCAAATTCCTTCACAAATACCATGGGCTAGAGCTCGAAATTATGCTTCTGCAGTTCTCTGGGTAACAATTGTTTGTTTCTTACTTTTCCAAGTCACAAGATTTCCCTAGACATACATACAATTTCCTGAAGTGGATCTTCGTTCCAATACAGAGCAGCCTAATCTGCATCTGTATATATTTCAATCATCGTCTTGTGTCCCCTTTAAAAGAAAAATCCTCGACCAAGGGCGTTTTTGAGGTACTTGAGGATTCTATAAACTGCACTCAGGTATTTTTCCTCAGGAGAATGCATGAATTGACTAACCATGTTGACTGCAAATGCAATATCAGGTCGAGTGTGAGATAAGTAGATCAACTTCCCCACCAACCTCTAGTACTGCTCTCTGTCAACTTCTTTACCATCTTTGGTTCCCAATTTAATATTGGGTTCAACTAGAATCTTTGCTGGCTTGCACCCAAGCATTCCTGTCTCTTGTAACAGGTCTAAAATATATTTCTTCTGAGTTAAGAAAATTCCTGCCTTACTACGAGCAACCTCTATGCTAAGGAAATATTTGAGAGATCCAAGATCCTTAAGTTCAAACTGGTCAGCTAAACACTTCTTCAAAGATATTATCTCCACACAATCATTACCTATGACAATTATGTCATCAACATAAACAATGAGAATAACAATTTTACCATCGTCAGAGTGTTTAAAAAATAAAGTGTGATCAGTCTGAGCTTGGAGGAATCCTCTTTCCTTAACAACTTGAGTAAATTTCTCAAACCACTATCTAGGGGATTGTTTAAGTCCATAGCAAGACTTCTTCAACTTGCATACTGAACTGTTTTCATTTTCAAAACCAGGCGGTGGATCCATATAAACTTCTTCATATAAATCACGATTTAAGAAGGCATTATTTATATCTAATAGTAGAATTTAGATAGTGTTAAGCTTGACAACAGGGGCAAATGTCTCTGATAATCTATCCCATGAGTCTGAGTGAATCCTTTAGCAACCAATATGGCCTTATACTTGTTGACGCTGTTACTATTTTTAATTTTATTGTAAACACTTACTTGCAACCTATTGTTTTCTTTCCCCTGGGTAATGCTACAGACTCTCAAGTTCCATTTCTTTTAAGTGCATCCATCTCTTCAAAGACAACCAACTTTTGATTTAGATCACCAAGGGCTTCTTGGATATTTTTTGTACTCTTCATACTATCCAAGACTGTGTTGAAGGTACAAAAACCTGGAGTTAATGTGTCATAAAAGACACATTGAGAGATGGGATGTGAAGTACAAGACCTGGTTCCTTTCCTGAGAGCAATTGGCAAATGCAAATCCGCATAGGCATGTTGGGTCTATCTTCTCAAAGAAAAGTCTCATACTGTTCAAGTTTTCAAAAAAATTCATGTCATGGTTCAAAGCCAATTTGGCATCTCCCGTAAAAATTCTTCAGACAGACAGTGGTAAAGAGTATTTCAATTCTATCCGTGGAGACAAAAACCTTTCAGAGAGATAGAGAATAATGTTTATATCCCATTTAAGTGGGAGAGTATCCAATGAAGACACATTTGTGAGATTTAGGATCAAGTTTGAGTTGTTGGTGTGATGGAACATGGACAAATACAACACATCCGAACAATTTTGGAGGAAGAGAATATATAGAACTAAGAGATGGATAGTTCTTTAAAAGACATGATAGTGGCGACTGAAACTGAAGGACACGGGAAGGTATTCGGTTGATAAGGTAGATGGCAGTTAGAACGGTTTCCCCGACAAATATTTAAGGACACTCATGGTGAACATAAGAGCACGAGCAACTTTTAAGAATGTGTTTATTCTTTCTCTCTGCTACCCCATTTTGTTGAGGAGTATTAAGACATGAACGCTGATGAAGGATGCCTTGATGAGAGAAGTATTCACCAAGGATAGAATTGAAATACTCTTTACTATTGTCTGTCCGAAGAGTTTTTATGGAGGTGCCAAATTGGTTTTGAACCATGGCATGAATTTTTCTGAAAACTTGGACAGTCCTTGAGAAGATAGACCCAGCCAATGTTGTTAAAACGTAGAGTCTACATAGAAACGGTAGGGGTAAGTAGAAACGTAATCGCAACGTAAGAGTTTACTATTTACAAAAAAATAATAAAAAAATCCAATATATATAAAATCAAAATACACCAATACATAAATCATCACAAATTTAAGTCCAAGAAAATAATTGTTTTAGTATTTTAAAAACATTTTAATGCTTAATATTTTTATTTAATAATCAAGGAGATTATTAGAATGATGGGATTGAAAAAATTAGAATTGTTTATTTATTAGAATTATTTATTTAGTTAATATTTTTATCTATTTCACCTACAAACAAGTGAAGGATCTGAGTTCAAGTATTTGAGGTTTTGGGAAATGGGTTCAAACCAAAGCCCAATTGTTTGGCATTTGACTCTTGAGCTCCCATTTTTTGAAGCAGCCAAAAAATCAAAATTTCTTTTTACTTTTCCCGCACGAGAATTCATACATCCCGTCATTCTATTTAATTCAATCTCAACTTTCCATCATTATTAAATCAACGATTGTCATTGAACACTCCTTACTCCTCCACACGCCACGTCATTGATCCGTGTGCTGCCACATCTGCAAACAAATGACAACCATCCATTCCCTTCTAAAGGAATAAATGGTTAAGATCATAATCTATTCATCTCCCTCATTGTTTTTCTACCTTGAAGCAAGCCTTTCCTCAATCCTCACAAGGAACCCACCTTCAATTTGCGAAATTATGAAGGTAATGAAGTTTGGGCTCCACCCTTTCTGCCACTGCGGGCACCATCTTGAACCGCCTCAAAACGCCAGCCACCACCCTCTGCGTAGCACTTTTGAGTTGGGGGAAATCATCCCAAAATACCCTCTGTTTCTGGGTTTTTTTTTCCTCCAGTGAGTCAACTCGGTACACTCGTCGAGTCAACCGAGTCAACTCAGCGTTTCAACCCCATTTCCGTTTCTACCACCGTTCTGGAATGTTTTTGTCCCAAAAAACGTAAAAACGGACGTTTCTACGAGTTGGAACGACGTTTTAACAACAATGGACTGGCACACTCGAGAATGGCCATCAATGAATGTTACAAACCATTTCGAGCTAGAAATATTTTTTACACGAGATGGACCCCATATATCACTATGAACAAGAGTAAAAGGGGAGGATTCTTTATATTTTCTCATAGGATAGGATATGATACGCGAGAGTGTTTTGTTAACTAACAGATGTCACAAGAAAAGACATTGGGTTTTTTATAGATAAAGAGATTTGGTAACAATTTTTGAAGGTAATTGAAATTTAGGTGCCCTAACCTACGGTGTCACAACATGACATCATCACCGGTATTGGAAACAATGAAAGGATCCTTTTCAGCAAAAGTAGCTTGATTCTCCACACGATCAGATCCCTAAAAAATGTAGAGTCTTCCTTTTTTTTTCAGCACTGCCTATTTTCCTCTCCGATTCCTGTTTCTAAAAAACACAACCATGCATCGAAAATTTTGCAACACAACTAAGCTCTGTTGTCAGCTTACTAACATAAATGAGTTTGCATGCTAAATTAGGAACATGTAGGACAAAATTTAACATAATCTTCACGGAGAGTTTAATTGACCCTTTCCTGCAACTTGAGAAAAACTTCTATTTGCTATTTTGACCCGAGAATTCCCATAGCATGGATTATAGGAACAAAACAATGTTGGATTACCTGTCATGTGATCTGAGGCCCCAAAGTCAAGTATCCATCGAATACTATCATCAACATGAAACACATTACCTTGTTTAGCCACGAGGCTAGATGGTACACTGGGTTGGGGGCTCATAGATATCGTTGTAGAGCTGGTGGAGGAAGAAATCATGCAAGCTTCCCTTTGCACCTTGGCTGGAGTAGGTGGTTGGTAGTAACTACCACACTTGCAACTAGAAGAGTACCCATCCACAAAGTGAATGGTCCCCTTGGTTTTGATTGTTCCAACACTAGCATTCACATCTTTGGGTACATCTCCATGATACATCAGACAACCTGCCATGTGTTTTCCATGGCAAGGATCACACTTGGCCATTATCAATACAAGAGAAAACAAGGTTACCCAGAGAAAAAAAAAATGTTTCCAATCACCAATTTGAACCCTAGAACAGATGGGGGAGAAGAAGACGAACCAAACGACACCAGTACGGACTGGAGAGATGTTTTAAGTGCGTGGAAGCACGTGAGTGGTCAGACTTCAGTGGGCCTTCTTGGAACTTATAGATCGGCTCATTCTTATTCAGTTGGTAAAAAGTTTTGGTCAGAAAAGTCGCCGGAAATATTTGCCGGGCAGCGGCTGACGGTGGTGAATGATTGGGATTCGATCGGTTTTGGCCTTCTACAGTGACTAGTCCCCTTAATTTGTTGTTGGGGCTTTGTAGGAAGAGAGGACAACATTAACAATGGCTGGACTTTGAGTTTTCCGGTGATGTGTCGCTAATTTGATGGTGGTTGTGGTGGCTAAGCTTTCTCAGGACCAACCTTCTTTTGATACCATGTTGAAATATGAAGAAAAAAAAAGTTTTTTCTGAACTTGATACATACTAACTTACACTGATAGGGGTATATATACAAGAGTAAATGAGAAAAAATAGATAAGAATGACTTAGCAATGAGTCATTAGCCCTATCCTATCAATCACTAATTAATAGGAAATAAAAGCGGAAAGATTCTAATCCTAATTTCCTACAATAAACATAGAAAGCCATGAATTTTCTTGTTAATTCTGATATTGAAGGTGAGACCTGAGAGTATATTTTGCAATTTTCAGGAACATTTCCTGAAATTAAGGATTGAGAATGCAATGGGTTCGGCAACACCAACTGTCAAGCAGGTAGCAATTCATGGCGAATGGACATGTTAGACCTTTAAAATCTAATATTTTTGATTCATTCTTGTCTTGAGGTATACGGTTAATGAAAGTTAAGATATAAAGATATTCACCTTTAGATAGTTTATAGAGATACAGAAATTATGCAAATTCTAATAAGAGATTCATTCAATAACTTATTTGGTCCAAGAGTTTCAAGAATTACAAAACTTGTGGACTTCACGTAAATTGTTTAAATTTTCTTTTTACATTCATGTTATAATGAGCTTCATTTTTTTACTTAAAAAAAGCTATTTTTACTGTGAAATTCTCGATAAAAAAATTGAATTATTTTGTTTGCATTGCGTTTATGTGTATTTTTTACTGTTTACTAGGTTAGAACAAAGCAACCTACCGTTTTCTCTTATGAAGATAATCTGTATGTTCAATTTTTATTTTTTTATTTTTTAGTAATTAGTTTTATGATTAGGATTTGATAGTTTACTGTGTATCTTAATTTTTACCCTGTTCACTTTTTTTTTTTCCTTTTTTCTTTTTTGTTGCTTATTTCATTCTGCTACATTTTGATAAATTTCATCCTAATGATAGAGGTTGCCACTGTTTCAAGAGAAGAACTGATGGGTTCAACTTTTGTTTACTATTTAATGGTGGTGGTGCCACGTATGCATAGGAAGTCTCCATCTCCAAAAAATTTATTGATAAACATGTTTAGCGTTGCTAATGATCTATGCTTAGTCTTTTATATCAAAAGACAAAATTAAAATGAAAGGTTTTCTAGCTTTGGCTTATTTATTTTTTTATTTTAGATTTTTAATGGTTTTTTTGTTTTGAAGCATCAAATTGTTTTCTCCATTTCCCAAGAATGTTTGCAATATCACTCACCCTTCCTCTTTTAGATTCATGTATTGTTTCTATTAGCTTAGTGCAGATAAATTTTTTTTTCTTGATAATTCTTTGGAGGAGATGTGGGGGGAATTGTGCATGCATTTTATTTTTTTGGTAGCTTTGGGCATGTAAATCTTAGTCTTGGATGCGATTAACCTATCAACTGCTTTTGCAGATTTCTTATTTGAAAAAACTGGGTTGCACCATGACCCCTACATCCCGCCTCCATGCGTCTCATCTTATTGAGCAGTACAAATCATTGTAAGAATCAAGTGGTGGGGTCTTTCGTTTCTCCTTTTAGGCCAATATATATTGAACTTTTTCTGTTAGAGTATATGGAAGGCCAAGCTAGTTTGTAACCTAGATGTATAATATATTTTCAATTTAGTTTGCAAGGAAATTTTGGTTGAGTAAATAGATATATGGTGTTTTTTGAATTTTATCTACTAAGGTTAAGTTTTTGCCAACATCTGTGTTATGGAACAATTATTTTCGTTAGTCATCACTAGTGTTTTCTTCCTGTGTAATTTGCAATTGAACTTTTTTAAAATCCAATTTGACAGTGTGTGCATGTTCTTTGAAATTTAGAAAGAGGTTATTTGAAAACTTCCTTATCTTGCTAAATATTGTCTACTTAATGTTTTGAGTAGAGAAGCTTCGGCTATAATTTCAAATAAGTTATTACGTCTTTTCAATGGAATACTTTATTTTTAATTGATAAAAGTGATTCTTCTGTGTCTATACTGCTAACAAAAATTAAGGATTAATGTTGACACTTCTACCTTAAGCAAAGATGTACAACCAAGTCTTGTGCGAGAAACAAAACCATTTTTTCTTGTTCAACTTTATCAGCTCGTTTAATCTTTAATTACATTTCTAGACAAGGTCTTCATAATCAGTAAAAGATTTCGCAAAAATATCATTTTGTAAATTACCCTTAGTTGCCTCAAGAAATTAAAGAAATTTAATCAAATCAAAATCTAAATAATAATTCTGGTATGTATTTATGTTCACGTATTCTTAACATATTTACGTGCGAGTTACTGTTTTAACTGTTATATTTTTTAATGATAAAGATTATGCGCATGCTTTTATATGGACCATATTTTTTGCGTTGTTTAAAAACCCAATACGGTTATTGACTCGGCCGAGGTCAGAAGTCCTGGGTTAATCGCGGGTTCAATACGCTGACTCGGTTCTATATATTAAAAAAATATAAATATATATATCCTATATGAAAATAGAGGGAGGATATTCTTATTACCAAAATTTTGCACTACCAACTCATTACCAATCTAATCATCATTGGATCAAAGAGAGAGAATGCTAAAAAGTTTATGAAGAGAGAAAATGTTGATTTATTACCAAAATTTTTAACTACTAACTCATTACCAATCTAATCATCATTGGATCAAAGAGAGAGAATGCTAAAAAGTTTATGAAGAGAGAGAAAATGTTGATCCAATGGTGATTAGATAGATAGTAAGTTGATAGTTGAATATTTTGATAGTAAGAATATCACTCGTGAAAATATTAAAAAACAAACAACCAATCATCAAAGATTCATAATATACTTAACATAATTCACCAATTACAACCCCAAGTCAATATTACACAACCTAATTAAAGTATCAAGATACCAAAGTACAAAACTCATATTCTAATTGGGTCACTACGCTGACCCGGTTCTGCCTCTTTTATGGTCTCTAACAAAGGAAAATTTAAAGAAGTAAGAATGAGTTTTTGTTTTCCATCGACGAACGTAAGGATTTCATTTGAATGGGTAAAATTCTTATCTTTTCTAGAAGATTCACGGCAGCGATGCGAAGATTGAAGACGTCTAGGTCACTAGGAGAGAAGAGAACGATTAGATTTAGGTTTGCAAGTATTTTTTTTTTTTTTTTTAATAAAACAATGTTGTTACATGGAATTAAAAAAAAAAAAAACATGCAGTGACCCCTGACTCGGGAGTCACTGAAACTCGATCGGGTTTTAGGGATGGAAGGGATCAATATGCATATAAGGTCCAACTTATGACCCCAACCCTGAGAAGGGAGAGATCAAAATTGACCCGGGTCAAACCGGGGGTGGGGCCGAGTTTTAAAATACTGATTTTTTGTCAATCCATGTTGCGAATGTAAATGGAATTGTTTCTAGTTTCTTAGACAGAATTTCTGTTAGAGCATAGAAAGTTGTGATACTTGAATTTGCAGATCAATGAAAGTTTACATTGATGTATGTTGGGCTATGCAATTTAAGTTGTATTTGATGTATTATGCTGTTAAACTATTTTTTTAAGTTATTGCTACAGGGATGATGTCTATGTACCCAATACAAATATACTTACATAAAACCAACAATAAGATGTCACTTCCAATACCAAATTCAGCATGGTGGATGTTATATCGCTTTAGCTTATTGGACTAATTGAAATACACAATGACGATAAAAATCAAAATAATCCCCAATAAATTCGCAGCATTTGTCTCCTACCTTAGTTTTCCAAGCAGAGAACCTTCCTGCCAAGGTTTAGGGTTAGTAAATCCATTTTGCCTGAATCCTAAAGCAGGACACTCTAAGCACAATATACTGTTTTTCTAAATCCAAGAGTTGAACTTGTAGAAACAAGCGAAAAATAACAAAATCTATGCGCAATATAGGTTATCCAAGAAATGATGTACCAGCCCTTCCAGAAAATCTTTCTGAAACTTCTTTACCTATCTCTTCAGCAACCTGCACCAGATATGTATGAAGTTGAATGAGGAACATTAGGAAGCAGAAACGGAAACAGGAGAGATAATCAAAGAAGATATTATATTTAAAAAGTGTTAGGTCCTACAAGACCGTATTGATATACAGTATGACATGCGCTAAGAGATACTCTAGAGATAGGTACCAATACCAATATCTCAATCATTGCGCACAAGCAGTAGGCTTATAGTCAAGACGTGGGTGTGCACGGTGTTGGCAGTAATAGTTAATAGGTCAAAAAAGTGTGTACCTAGGTTCTTTAGCCTCAACTTATTTACAAGGATTACCTCTAGGGTTTATGTAAATCTCTCAGTTGCACATTGTAGTAGGATTCAACTTCCTTTCTGTTGAGATAAGAGCTCTACCTTGAGTAGCTTTGTTGTTTGATAATTGCTATGATAATTAAGTATTTATCCTTTAGTGGATTCTTGGGTAGGTAGTTATGATATGATATATATCCATAAGAGAAAAGCATTGCTTGTGAATAGAATTTTCAAGTAGTAATTGAATATTGTTGTTGATTTAATAAGTAAATTCGATTAACGCAAAAAATGATGCATAAAAAAATAATAATTTGATTTCAACGAATATGGTTATATAAAATTCTTATTAATAGCTTATCCGTTTTATTGTTGCCATTTAGTAAACGCATGCTGGAGAAATCAAAAGATTTTATTTTTCTGGCCAGGGGGTCAAATTGTGTCAACGGTGATTTCAATATCGTAGTATGCAAGATTTTATACGAGGCATATTACATATGATCAGTATAAAACCCAATAAAAAAATGGAATAAGAAAAGAGCATGTTGATTTGATTATATGGCAGCAATAATTTTCGTTTGAGATTCAAGATAATTGTTGAATATCGAAAGAGAAGAGATGAACATTTGAAAATAATACTGTGTACATCAACTACACAGCGGAGTCTATTATATAACTTAAAAGAAAGAAAATACAAACAGATATACTCGATGTGGGACTTCTATATTACTATTCTAAACTATCATTTACAACACTCCCCCTCAAGCTGAAGCATATAGGTCATATGCACCAAGCTTGTTACAAATAAACTCTATTCGAGGGCCCCTCAAAGATTTTGTAAACACATCTGCTAATTGCTCATTAGAGGGTACAAAGCTAGTTTTAATTTCACCAGCAAGAATCTTTTCTCGAACAAAGTGACAATCTATTTCTATATGTTTGGTTCTTTCATGAAACACTGGATTTGATGAAATGTGTAGAGCTGCTTGATTATCACAAATGAGAGTTGTCTGTCCAGTGTCTCCAAACTTAAGCTCTCTGAGAAGTTGTTTAAGCCAGATGAGTTCGCAAGTAGTAGTCACCATGGAGCGGTATTCTGCTTCAGCACTTGATCTGGAAACTACGCTTTGTTTCTTACTTTTCCAGGAAATCAAGTTGCCTCCAACAAAGACACAATACCCAGAAGTAGATCTCCTATCAGTTGGACAACCAGCCCAATCAGCATCACAGTACCCAACCAATTGATCATGACCTTTATCTTCATATTCAAGGCCTTTTCCTGGAGATGCCTTGATATACTTAAGAATACGAATGACTGCATTCCAATGTTCTTGACATGGAGAATTGAGAAATTGACTGACAACACTAACTGCAAAGGAAATATCAGGCCGAGTGACTGTGAGGTAGTTCAATTTTCCAACCAATCTTCTATACTGCTCGGGATCTGAAAGGGGCTCCCCCTGATTTGGTAGAAGCTTGATACTTGGATCCATAGGAGTTTCAACAGATTTTGAATTTAACAGAGCAGTTTCTTCAAGAATATCCAGAGCATATTTCCTCTGAGATATCACAACACCAGATTTAGATTGGGCCACCTCGATTCCTAAGAAGTATCGAAGTTTCCCAAGATCCTTAGTCTGAAAATGATGACATAAGTGTTGTTTCAATCGAGTGATCCCATGTTGATCACTGCCTGTGATGACAATATCATCCACATATACCACCAGATAAATAGAACCAGAAGCAGAATGACGAAAAAAGAGAGAATGATCAGCTGCACTCCGAGTCATGCCAAATTGTTGAACAACACTGCTAAATTTACCAAACCAAGCTCTTGGAGATTGTTTGAGGCCATAGAGAGACTTACGAAGACGACAAACAAGTCCTGACTCCCCCTGAGCAACAAATCCAGGAGGTTGCTCCATATAAATTTCTTCCTCAAGATCACCATGAAGAAAAGCATTCTTGATATCCAGTTGGTAGAGAGGCCAATGGCGAATAGCAGCCATGGCAATAAAAAGGCGAACAGTAGACATTTTCGCCACAGGAGAAAAAGTATCAATAAAATCCAAGCCAAAGACCTGAGTGAAACCCTTCGCCACCAAGCGAGCTTTAAGACGATCCACTTGACCATCAGGTCCAACCTTAACAGCATAAATCCATCGGCAACCAACCACAGATTTTCCAGAAGGAAGAGGTACCAGATCCCATGTGCCATTATGATGAAGAGCACTCATTTCATCAATCATAGCTTGTCTCCATCCCGAATGTGAAAGTGCATCACCTGTAGTCTTAGGGACAGATACAGAGGACAAAGAGGAAAGGCAAGCAAAATATGATGGAGAAAGACGATGATAACTGAGATTGACTGCATACCTGGCCGGAGGGCGAGTATCACGAGTACCCTTACGAAGAGCAATGGGAAGGTCACTATCCGAAGGTGGAACCGAAGCCGTGGGAGGAGATGCAGTTGAATGTGAGTCCACGGATACATCTGACGAATTAGGCTCGATCTCATCAGCAGAAGAGGTGATAGAAGGAGAGTCAGAAACATGGATGGGTAAAGACGGAAGGTAAAGAAGGTCACTTGGGAAGGATGGCTGTACAGAATCAGTATCCACAGGAGTAGTAGAGGATCCAAAAAAGGGAACTGATTCAAAAAAGGAGACATCCGTCGAGATAAAGTATCGACGTAAAGTGGGAGAGTAGCAACGGTAACCCTTCTGAGACCGAGGATAACCCAGAAAAACACATTTATGAGACTTGGGAGCTAATTTATCCAAACCTAGACCAAGATGATGAACAAAACACGTAGAACCAAACACATGTGGAGTTAAAGGATATAAAGTTTGATGGGGAAATAAAATAGAGTGAGGTACCTTATGATTGAGAACAGATGATGGCATGCGATTAATGAGATAGCATGCAGTAAGTATAGCATCACCCCAGAATGTGTATGGAACATTACCATCAATTAACAAGGCACGAGTGGTTTCAACCAGATGGCGATTCTTGCGCTCGGCTACACCATTTTGTTGAGGTGTATAAGGGCAAGATGTTTGATGGAGAATGCCATGAGATGAAAAGAATTGTTGAAATTGATGAGATAAGTACTCACATGCATTATCACTACGAAAAGTACGAATAGGAATACCAAATTGAGTTTTGATTTCATTGTAAAATAACTGAAAAATAGAAAACAACTCAGACCGATTTTTCATTAAAAATAACCAAGTACACCTGGAATAATCATCAATAAAAGTAACAAAATACTTAAACCCTAAAGTAGAAGAATGACGACTTGGTCCCCAAATATCAGAGTGGACCACAGAAAAAGGAGAAACAGCTTGACGGCTAAGACGACTTGGGAACGTACTACGAGTATGCTTCCCATACTGACAAGACTCACAATTTAATTTAGAAAGAGACGATAAATGTGGAACCATCTTCTGAAGCTTTGTAAGACTAGGATGGCCCAGACGAGCATGTATAGTAAGAGGAGAGTCCACAGTGGAGCAGGCTGAATAAGATGGAAATAGTTGATAGAGGCCTTGAGACTCACATCCTCTGATAATCTCCTTCCCCGAACTCCGATCCTGAAAGATGACAGAGGTTTTAGTAAAAGAAACAACGCAGTCAATGGATTTTGTCAAACGACTAATAGAAAGTAAGTTAAAAGGAGAATCTGGAACATAGAGAACATGATCCAGAGATAAATTAGGTAAAAGAAGAACCGTGCCAATACCCCGTGATTGGACCAGAGACCCATTGGCCATAGTAATAGTGGGAAAAGAACCAGTAGTACAAAGGGAAGTGAATAAGGACTTATTACCAGAAATGTGATCAGAAGCCCCAGAATCAAGAGTCCAAGGGCCTATAGAGTGCAACTGAGAGATTCCAGCAAAAGAATTACCAGTGGGAGCAATAGATGTAGTAGGACCTGATGGTTGCTTCTCAGACTTATTACCAGCCGGAGACCCAGAAACATTGGAGACGGGAGAGTCCATAATCAAGAGTAGAGGAAAAAAAAATCCAAAAAGACTGATCACACAACTAACCGGAAGAAGAGGGATCAGAAAAATAAGACCGGATCCAGAATCGTCTCAGCAAGACGAAAAAATCGCAACCAGCCGTGGCCGAAACGAAGTCTGCACGCGCCTCCACAATCGCCCGGAAACTGACAACGAGACAGTTCCGGGGAAAAAAAAAAATTTGTAAACTACGATGAACAATGGGTTCACCGAAAAAAAAAATTCAAACATTCCTTAGGCTCTTGATACCATGTTGAATATCGAAAGAGAAGAGAGGAACATTTGAAAATAATACTGTGTACATCAACTACACAGCGGAGTCTATTATATAACTTAAAAGAAAGAAAATACAAACAGATATACTCGATGTGGGACTTCTATATTACTATTCTAAACTATCATTTACAACAATAATAATAAGGCAAATCATCATAATCAAAATCTAAAACTTGGAGTGAACATAACCATAGGGTGCTCATCGTAACCCCACAATGAAAGTAAGGGTGTTACTACTACTGGGGTAATCATCATGCCCTTTGATTCGTAGTGGCAAGTTCTTGGTTGTTCTTTGTTATCACAGAAAGTTGAGAGAGAAAAGAGAGAAGAAAGAAAGGAGGAGAAGAAAAATACTCCGTATTTTCATTATTGATTCAAGTGCAGTGTGACAAAGATAATTGCTGTATCAAGAACTGGAAAATAACTAACATAACTAACAACCAACATAACTGTCATATCAGCTAAGTTGGTATAACTAATAGAGGGAGGATATTCTTACTACCAAAATTTTCTACTACTAACTTACTATCTATCTAATCACCATTGAATCAAAGAGAGAGAATGTTAAAAAGTTTTTGAAAAAAGAGAAAATGTTGATCCAATGGTGATTAGATAGGTAGTAAGTTGGTAGTAGAAAATTTTGGTAATAATAATATTTCTCCTCTAATTATTATGATAATATTCTTCATATTGCTTTCACGGCAAAGAATTTGTAATGGAAAACTTATACCCCTTGTGCATTATCAATGCCAACAATCGAGCAGTGTTTTTGGTATCATCAAGTCCAGAATGAGCACGACCCTCCCATTTCAATCCAGCTATCTCAACAGCCTTCTTTAGATTGCACCTCATATCACCAAATATCTTGTGGAAAGGAACCCTTAAGTTGATCCACGAGTTGAAATAAGCAGGCTTTGCTATCTTCTTGAATTTGCACTCAGAATCAAGCATTACCTTACAATCGCAATTAGACCACATGACAACAACAAAGTTTGAGTTCTTTATCCCATTGGTTTCAAGCCATTCATTATGTATGAGTAGAGCCTCATCCAATGTAACTCCATCGTCCACTTGATCTTGTTGGATACCAGTCAAGTCCTTGCAGAAATCAGTCAGAACTTGATTATGAGTAGGCTTCACATATGTCCGGAAACTTGCTTCAATTTGGCCAGTGACACCACTAACTATGACGGATGGAAACTCAATTATCTCTTGAGGGTGGAGATTATTATCCTCATTGCAGGTAGCCTCAAAGTCTATGACCACAAAATAATCAAATACTTGAGGTATCTTAGAAGAGCTTAGATGATAAGTTGTCTTGGTGTTGTGTTCATTAAAAGACTCAATAAACTTACTACCGAAACGAGGTCCACGTATAATTTTTGTGAACACTCCCACATAACTCTCATTTCGCTGAAATTTGTCACAAAATTGCTTCCTCTGGAGACGTTTTCAAGGTGGGTCACAGTGCTCCATATTTTCAATAGAGAGAAAATTAGATGGAAGGGTTTATGCATGTGACAGTCAAAAGCTCAATCCTATTTATAATTGTGTGAAAGTTATCAAAGGAAAAAAGTCAAGTTAAATATAATGCCTATTAATCATTATTTCAAATGTTTTAGGATGCATTTTGTAATATTTGTTATATTCTATTCATTTGGTTTTTATTTTCTCGCATCAGCAGCAAGATAGGAAATCCGAAATTAAATGGGATGTTGATTTTTTTTTATATATAATGGACAGAATTAGCCACGGTTATTTTCGTGGCTAATATCAAGAATAATCGTAGCTAAATAATATTACCACGCTCTATAGTGTCATGGCTAACTAGAAAAAATCCCGTAGCTAAACAAATGCAATGCCAGCATTACACACGGGCTGTAAAAGTGTGGCTAACTGACTTTGCCACGGGTTTTTTTGCCATTTGCCACGGTTTGTACCGTGGCTAAACTCCTTTTCTTTTGTAGTGGCATAGTAAGCCTCTTGTAATTTTTGAAACTGCAATGATTCATTATAGATGTGTACTCCAAGGGGTCTTTTATTTACCGATTCATGGCGATTTTTAAATAGCATTTTAAAAGACAATCTAGAATTATAATAATTTTATAGATTTTTTTAAAAGATTTTTCTTACCATTAAGATTTTATAAAATTAGATTTTAATAGAATTTATAAGATTTGAAAGAACAATACAGACTTATAAAATTTTAATAAATCATGTGAATTTTTAATAAATATTCAAAGGTGATTCTTAAGAAGAATAATCAAATAAAAAATTTATATACATAAAATTCATTAAAACTTTGTGATACCTTTGCATGCTATTAGTGTGATGGAGCATGTTATTCACATTTAAAAATTTTCATTTCATTTTCATCAATGTTTTTTAAAAATTATATAAACTGTATTGACGCCTTAAATTTGGAAGTGATAATGTTGTTAATAGTTGATATCATTGATTTGATTTGAAAGTTGAATATGATAAACTTGATAGACAGTGAATATATTCAAATTCCATTAGCTTTAATTATTTCATTCTGAATCAATTAAAGGTAATAGATAGTCTACCGAAGAACTTTTTTACATCTAAATTAATCTCCACATCATTATATGCAGAAACTTGACTTGAGTCTTTACCAAGCCTGCAATATTTACCAAAAAGAAAAAAAATTATAAGTGTCAAAATAGTTTCAATTAATTGAATTATTAAACCAAGTCACAATCATAAAAAACTTACTCGGGATGCATTTCAGCTGAAGTGACTGAGGAAATAGAAAAAAAAAACTATTTTTCATATTATAACTATATTTTACCGGTAAGATATAGTGTCAAAAACTAAAAGGATACAACCTTGTGTCCTTTAAAAGGACAAACCTTTTTCCCTACTTTTAAATGGGTTTATTTGGGTCCAAATTTTGAAATAGATCAACTAATTATTTTTGTAATTAAGTTTAGAAGTCTTTTTAAAAAAAAAAATAATAGGAGTAAGAATAAATAACATAACTGATTAGAATAAAGCAGACAAAAAATAAATATACAAGATAAAAAATAAAAATAAAAAGATAAAACACAAAAGTAACCATACTATACATGTTCCTTATTATTTTTTTGCATTTAGATAATTTGTTGTTACTTTATATTGAGTATTTGATTTTCTATTTAGGTGGTGCCAAATTATAATTTGAATATTGATTAATTATAATTAATTATATAATATATATATATAAAAATATAAAAAAAAAAAAAAAAAAAAACCAAGCAGGTGCCAAGGCATTTGCAAGTGGCTACGCCACTGGTACCTGCAATGACTCTCTGATGTTTAAGTCGGTATCAATGCTAGGTTAATATGGTATTCTTACTGGAATTAGATGATTATACCTGAGGATGTACACTTTGCTTTTATAGCGAGTCTCATGCCGCCTTTAGTAGGCAGTATGCCTTCTGATTGGCTGTTCTTGGGCAGCATACTTATTTGTCTCAGTTGGTGTCTTTCTGATTATACTTCTATATGATGGGCTGCCTTCTTAGAGTGGTAGCAAGTTGAAGTTGTCTTACGTGTATTGGTGTATAGCGCGGTGGTTCTTAATTTGTTATAGGATCCTTCCTTGGGTTTTAAGTCATATAAGGCGGTTAGGCGCAATGAAGCCATTGCGCCTTCAGGTTTTTATGCGCGATAGAAACAACACGCATTTCACTGGGCCTATATATTTATGGGCTTTCACCCTTTGTGGGCCTATTGTATTTTATCCTGATCACATGGGTTATAAATTTGATTTAGATAAACAAATTACAAATCATCCATTAAATGCTTCATTAAATTTTTTTTATCTAAACCCTCACAATTATAGCAACTTAAGATTTGAACTGAATTCCTTAATAACTTACCCCATTCACATCATAACCATCTATGATGCACAAACACATCATTTTTTATTTTTTTTTTGAAAATTATGTGTCGGACAAGTGTTGAACATCGTCCGATTGGTCAATATTTTGGGACACGCAATCAATGATCCGACGCCCAGTCAATATTCATGTAAATCTAAATTTTATTTTATTTTATCTTATTAACTAAATATGAAGATTAATTTGTAAATCAAATATTTTCTACTATGAAATTTAAATATTTGATTGCTTATTTGACTTATCATAGACTGCTATATATATTACATATAAACTATATTATATATATTAAAAATATTATTTAATATCAAAATGAGTTATAACTCGTCGAAATCTAATATTTTTTAGAATTAACATATTAGAATATTATGTCGTGTCTCATATCGATATCGGTGCAACGTAGATCACTACATCATCATTACTACAGTAATCTAACCACAAAGCACTCACGTGATAGATTGTCATATTATACAATGTGCATTGATCACTGTCCAAATGGGGTGAGGATTCTCAAAAAATAAATACTAATCTATATATAAAATATAGTTGACAGGTTACTTGTGCAATGGATACATTAAAAATCTTCTATTTTGATTGGATTTTGGAGGTTAGTATCAAAGCATTTTGTCCTACGACTTTATTCTGTACCCCTTTGCCTATGCTTGTAACACTAGCTAGTCCATCTCATTCAAACAATGGTTGGTTCTGTGATTTAAAGTGGAGGAATCGTGCCAAGCAAGACTCAAACTATCCACATGTGGAGAAATAAGTGCCAGATAGGAAATTTAATGTCCGTTAACAACAACAAAAAATTGTGATTAATATAAATAAGATAAATAGAGTGAGAGACTAATATGAAGTTAAATATCTTTAAAACGAAAATAGTAGTTTTCATTGTAGTTAAAAAAAGATGTTGACGTATATTACTCCATTTTATCGTAATGAGTTATATTATCAATAATATTTTACTAATTGAAACTTGTTATAAGGTAGTACAATTGACATTATCAGATCATATTATTTTTTCCCACTTAATCAGAAAGGCTTTAAAAACACCTGAACAGTGAGATACCTTCATTAACAATCAATAATAAACGAGGTGAACCAATGATGAAATTAATATAGAATCATGTTCCCTTATAATTAAAAAATAACCAACTTGTAGTTGGCATAGCTAAGTTACCCCTTCAAACCCAAAAAAACAATGTCAAAGCCCCGGAATAGATTCAAGATTGTATTTTTCTGAAGATGATTGAGTATCCCTTCTCTCTTGTAATTTTGGCTTCGCCATACCATCAAGAGCTTGCAGGTATGTGTAAGAAGCAGTCCGATTAGAAGGTGGGCTTGGATTGCTAATTCTGCTGGCAAGGAAACGGCGGAGCAGCCCCCTAAGAAATGGGGCCATAGTTTCTGGTTCATATTCCAAGTAATACATGATCCCTCCCATACAGAGAGAAAACAAGAAGACCTGTATCAGTTAAAAGCATAAAATGAGACTACTTCTACATTTGTCATATAAGAGGCTAAGCCATTATGACTCCTCAATCTCTCCTCCACCATAAAGGGCCTTAAACCCCATGAAAAAGGAAAACATGTATCGCAAATATGATTAGGTATGACAAAGGAAAAGACACAACTATAAGAGTGAATAAGGCAAGCATAAGTTACCCGCTGTGTGTGTACTAGCACTCCCCCATATGTCACATAATGGGAGAAATTAGTTCCTTTAACTGCCTAAATTTCTAGTTCTTAAATCCCCATTAATAAAATTCTCACATCCTCTGATTATATGAACGGATATATCATATTGGAACTAAAAGAAACATCAAAAGACGCCTCAACAGAAAAACTGACTTTCATTTAGTTAGGCTGTCACTGGAGTCCTAAATACATATTTTGGGTGGATGTTAAAAAATAATAATAATAATAATAATCAGTGAAGAGTTTCTTTTAATTCAGGGTAAAGTAACTTGATGGCATACCTCAGCATTCCTAATATCTGGAAGCAGGTGCCTGTTCACCAAGATATACCATAATGAATCTACTGATCTGGGAAGAACATATAAAGCTAGCTCACCACGCCTTGCTTTTTTCTCCAATAGCACTGAAAGGGCAGATATTCCACCTGCTATCCAATATACAAGCTTGTGATCTCTTGAAGCAACTTTTCTATGTAAACATATGACTCCCTGCAAAACCAGAAAGACATTAGCAACATGAACAATACATTTATCTATTAGAGATGTAAAAAATAAAATGAAAAATGATGATAATAATAAAAAATATAAACCTGAAAGATTCCAACAAAAGCAGACAAAAAGGCTGTTGAGCGAACAGCGCCTTTAATGGCAAACCAGAAAGTACGGAAAGGAGCATCAGTGAACTGAAAACATAATCTTCATGATCAGGAAAAAAAAAATGTCCAAGATAGCAATGGCAGTTACAAAAGTTATGGCATCGCAGTGATAGAAGCAATGGTTGTGGCACTGGTGGATGCAGACCGAAGACAATGTGTGTACAATTAGTTATCAGAGTCATGATCTTATTCATAGCACAAAAACAACTCAATCTTAGCAAGACTTCGGTACAATAGTTATTTCATCCTTTAAATCATGTGATGACATTGGACATATATAAAAAAACTTCACATGGATTGATAATAGAAGAAGCTCGAGATTAAAAGGAAAAAATAGTAGAATTTTGACCCCTATAACCATAATGATCCAATTCATACTGCAGGAATTAAGGCACCGTCACAAGTGCATTATAATATTATGGAGATATGGAGATTGTGTGTAAAAAACTCACCATAAATAAGAAAATAAGAATCAGCATGGAACTTTTTAAAAATCATTTATTTGATACAATGGTGGCAATGAGATTCCAATGAGATACGATCATATAACTTCATGGAGACTACTTAAATCCCTCACTACTAGACCAATTCTAGTGGCTTAAAAAAACCATTTATTTAATTATACTTGTATATCAATTGCATGGAAAAGAAAAATAACAATTTCAAACCCAAATTTCCATTATGCACATGTGATGTAGATTAAGAGGGCGAAGCTAAAGCATTGGTAAAGATGTCTTTGAGTTATAAGTGTCATTAAGAATACATATATAATTATGATATATCAAGGATTTTTATTATCTTTGGGTTGTAAATACCCTTTTAAGTGTTTTACTAATTCGAACTTCTGCAAAATAAATTATTAACGCTTCGTTTTCTTTAAAGAGTATTGGAAACTTTAGTCGGAGGAGCACTCAAGGTTTGTTTACTAGGATAATACCCTGCCAAAAGGAGTACTCTTGGATTGTTCTGCATCAGTATGAATTTTCATTAAACTTAAACTATGATGGCTGTGACAAAATGATATATGCAGTTAATTATATCAGAAATTGTCACAGGAAAAGAAAAATAAATTAAATTATACTGAACCTAGCAACAAGCTATTTGATTGATTATGGTAATCTTCCAGAGTAATTAAACGACACTTGTGACAAACACTTGCAAATTATTCACATGTTCCCTTCACATAAGAATGTTTTCTTGCTAATCTATGCAAGTTTTTTTATTCACTTATATATAAGTAACACAAAGTTTCTTTGAAGGGCCGGCTTGGCTCAGAGAATACCTCGGCCTCTCCGCAAAAGGTGCAGTCCTTCCCCAAACACTCATGAGTGGGTATTGAACTGGGTCGGCCCTTTTTTTTTATATATAAGTAACACAAAGTTTGGTGAGAGAATACCTTCTGTAGGTGCAGAACAACAAACGGCACAAAGGTCAAAGAGAAGTAGAGTGGGAATGTTTTCTTAAACGTTGCTGATGTTGCATTTAGTTCGTGAGCTAAACATGAATTTGTTACTGGATGAATGATGGAACAAGGAATAATGGAGGGAAATTCTTCCAACTTTACATAGTCAGTTTTTCCCCTGTGAGATAAGTAAGCATGAAGCGAAGCAACATCAACTGGATGACCTCTACAGCTATCCCTTACAGCCTTGTATACAGGCTGTGCAACAGGCCCAGTCTTCTGAATGAAGTCTTGATAGGCTTTGGGCAAGCTCTCAGGACGCATCACAAAGGCATACATAATCTGGAAATAAATTTTTGATTGATAAAATCATCAGAAGTAATTCCATTAAACATGAAAGTAGATGAGATGCAATAGACAAAAAATTTAAGATTTACAAGAATATCATAACACATATCTTACAGAAGTCAAAGAACCCATAAGTTATCTCACTAGAAACAATCAAGTTAAAGACATTAACTACTAGCTACAGAAGGTAATTCATACTTTGCATTGAGCATAGGGAGAGTATTCGCACATCAGACATATTGAAAGTGCTATGCTATTAAGAGATTCATTCTTTAAAAATCTGTATAAGGCCTCATGATAACAAATTCCACACCAGAGGAAAAATTAAAAAATCCACACCAGGTGTGTCTGAGGAGGGTTGGGCATCCCACGGTGTCTTAGTAGACTTCCTTTACAAGTTGTACTTATACATCACCCACGGTATTAGAGTAGATACACACACAGGAAGCCTGAGAAAAGTTGGTAAATCCCATTAAAGTTCATTCATTCTCTGTCTCTCTACACTTTTCATTCCTTTCTACAACCACCAAGCCTCATCTCACACTACGTGGAATCAACTACATGGACCGAGCGATCGATTTACACCATTGGGCTTTATGCTTAAAAAAAACAATGCAATGAAAATATTTAGAGGAAGTTCCTTTCTTAATTTTTTTTCTCCTAGAGTTTCTTCAGTCTTCCACTACTCTTATTAAGAAGACCATCTTCATTTATCCAATTTTTTCAGAGGCCTCTATTGGTCTTCTTCTCCCTTGACAAACTACTTTAAGTGAGTTTCTGCTATCTCCTAAAGCGGTGCTATTCCAACTTCTTCCAAATACATTCATTCCTAATCTTATCTATACATGCATGTCCGATCATCCACCTCAACATTCTCATCGCTGATACAATTATTTTTGTGCTCCTTTTGAAACTTTACTGCCCTAAATTCACTACCCATTTAGATCAACATATCTCCTGTCACGTCAACTTCTATGTTTAGGTTTTCATTTGCACTCAAATGTGCATCATGAAGTCACAAAAGCTCATGTCGTGCTACAAGGTTTAGCATTTTGAGAAGTCCCCGCATACTAGAAAAAGATATTGTCATTTGTAAGAGTATAGGTCAGAAAATCTCAAAAAATAAAAAAATAAACACAAACATACTGACATATCTCCCCCGCATCATTTAAAATATGGTTTCCAAACAAAAGAGAGAGAGAAAAAAAATTGTTGCGTTCTGTCAATTAGTCATTTACTTTTCAAACCTTAACTTTTTTTTCTCACAAAAGCTTTTGTACCGAATAGCATTATTGCAATTCATAAAAATACATCCCACTAGTTTTATGGCTGTTCTACTGATATCAATTATCAGACACACATAAAGATAAAAAGGGTGACAAATTAAGAATAAAATCCCAGCATGAAAAGTCAGAATGAGATTTGAATACCTGAGCACAAGCTAATGAAAAGAGTAAAGAATCTCCATGTCTCCAATGACTTCCCCAAAGGTGAAACTTGTTATTAGATTTTGCAGAATTATAAGCACACTGATATACAAGAATATGTATTAGCCTGGTGGATGCAGATCATTTTCGAGAGAATAAAATGCATTATATACAACCATGTAAGTCAGATTGCTCAGAAACTATTTTATACGCTTTCAAATACCTGGGCTAGCCTAGCCAATAGATATAAAGCCAGTGTACGCCTCCTATTTTTATCATTTAACGCCAGAATTGAGAAACCAGCAACTGAACCTGCTAAAATTCTGCTCCATCATCCACTTAAACAAAGTCATAAATAAGCATTGTGTGCAAAGTAAACGTCAACAGCATAAAACAATATCCAAACATCGTAGGTACAGCAGAACAAAATCGCAAAATAGATTAATTGAGAAGCTATAAAAATAAATCAAGAAAGTGGTTTGTGTTGTGACTTACGCATTGAGTGGTGCCTCTTTCTTTCTCAACTTTCGCAGCAAACATCTAAGACCATGATAAGATCCAGTGAAACCACCAAAGAGTAAACCAATACGGCATGCTTCTTCTCTTACTATCAGATCTTTTTCAGACACAAGTTGCTGAAAACAAAATATATATCATCACATATTCTCTATTTTTTATTAAAGAAAAAAAGTTAAATATGAAATGGACAATACTTTCATGCAACAAACATATTACCTAACAACAAATGAAAGTCACAAAGCTTCAACATTCACCCCAATAATATTAGGCAATCAACTACAAAAGAACTGACTAATATCCTGCTCGATCAATTTGAATAGAAAGAAATTTGAAAGCGCAATTATTTCAAAAACCACATTCAGTTATTCCAGAAAATCGATTTCCATTATCTTCTGTTTATTTTGATCAAAACTGACTCCGACAAAGAAAAAATGTCAACTGAGTTTTAGGAGAAAAATGTTGTGGTTCCCAAAAGTAGACAATCTTCTGTTAAATATACAAAAACCAAATCTAACATAGGCAAGATTTGATTGAAGCAAAGAGTCAATGCAGTGAAAAATAAATAAACAAAAAAAGAAGAATCGATGCTGTTAATAGACATTAAAATTGGAACAGTTGAAACCTAATTTCATTTCAATTTTACCATTGATCACTCACTAACCTTAAGATCAAGGAGAGAGGAGTAGGACTGTCTCCGAGCAAGCTTGAAGGCGCGGAGGAGGATCCCAATGCCAACCCTGACGCCATAGGAGAGGAGGAAGGTCTGGCAGAGGTTACCAATGGCGTGGGCGAGGCAGGACTCATCGGGGCCGTGATCGCAGGGAGGGGAATCGAGGTGGTGGTGGTGGGCGTGAGCAGCGGCACGGCGTTGCCGGCGCTGGAGCTCCTCTATGGCGTCACGAAGGCGCTCCTCCGCTTCGCGAAGTCGGTGCTCGGCGTCGGAATTGTCTGTGGGCGGAGGAGATGACGGTGCCATTGAAATGGAGTGAGTGTGACTCACAAGGCCAAAGCCCCCAAATAGCTTTCCTTCCTTAGTTTATTTAATTTCATCAAATTTTCGTCATTTTCCATGAGGTTACATTAACTCATTTTCAAGATTCTAAATTTCTTAATCAAAAACTTTATGAAAATAAAGCAAAAATTAAACTAAATAATAATTTCTCAACATTAAACTATTTTCAAATATGCATTTCATGAAATCAGATTTTAAAATATTAGATCACGAGTATAAAAAATAAAGTATTGTACTGTTATATTTTTTGAAAATATGTATTTTAAGGAAATTATAGATTTTCATTTTTGAATTACAAAATGTTTAGTTAATTTTTTTTTTTTTTTTATAACATAATGTTTAGTTCAATTCTTCTAATGATTCGAGCACGACGGCGTATAAGGTGGATCTCATTACATGAAGCACGTAAGTGTTAGATAGTAATCAAATTTCTTAAATGGTATTAGATTATTTTACCCGCTGTCTATTCGGCTAGTTAAGAAGTTAAATTGAATATCTACATCATTTTTTTTTCTCCTAAGCTAATTGATATTGACAATATTTATTCATACTAGCATCAATATTTTATTATTGCCATCAAGGGACTTCGACTCCACCAATGGCATTCCAATGACCTTTACGATACACTTCTTCAGGGATGTATCTGAATCGGGCTATTGTTGTTGGGAAGGGCGTGCATCTAAATCCAGAGCAGTAGAACCTTATCTGCCCAATGTTAATTGGAATACGATTCGGCGGTCTCATAGTGACATAGGCTTTGTTTGGGAGTTTGGAGGGGAAGGAAAGGAAGGGGATCCAAGGGGGAGGGAGGGGAAGGAAGGGAAGGAAATTGGAGGGTATTCCCTCCCCTTGTTTGGGAGTTAAAAAATTGTAACGGAGGAAAATGGAGGATTAATGAGATATTTTTACCATTATACCCATTTTTAAAATTAATATAATTATTATATTTTACAAACTAAATTAAATTTAAGATTTCTAACAAAATAATTTATGTACTTTTCACAATATTAAAAAAGATAATATTTCTAATGAAATTTTTACGCTGCAAGCTACGAAAATTGTCACAAATTTTTTTTCGTCGGAATACTCTTCATCGAAAAACGACGGGAATTTTTCTCTGATGAAATTTTTTACAAAAATAAATTTTCGGTCGAAATTTTCGACACAATTTACTTTCTGTCAAAAGTTTTGACGGAAATGATTTCCTCCATAAAATGCTTTAAACGAAAAAAAAATTTCGTCAAAAATTTTGACGGAATGTTTTTCGTTCAAAATTTCGATGGAATGTGTTCTGAAGAAAATTTTGTCGGAAATTGTTTTGTCAAATATTTTGAGAGAAATGTTGCATTCGAAACTTTCGACGAAATTTAGATTCTGTAAAGAATTTTGACAGAATATTTTTTCCGTCAAATATTTTAATCGAAATAATTTTCGTCAAATTTTTTTACGGAAAAAATTTCTGTTGAGATTTTTTGACATAAATGTGTTCCGTTGAAAATTTTGATGGAAGTATTTTTTATCAAAAAATTTGACGAAAATATTTTCCATCGAAAATTTTCGATGAAAATGTGTTTCATTAAATATTCGACAGAAATTTTTTGTCAAAAGTTTAGCGAAAATGTTTCCGTCGAAAACTTTTGACGGAATGTAAATTCCATAAAGTATTTTGATGAAATTTTTTTTCCAGCAAAAATTTCGATAAATATGTTTTTTATGAAATATTTTGACGAAATTTAGATTCTGTAAAGAATTTTGACAAAAAAAATTGTCAAATTCTTTTGCAAAAATGTTTTTAGTTTAAAATTTTGATGGAAATATTTTCCGTAAAAAATTTAGACGTAATTGTTTTACGTCGAAACTTTTCGGTAGAGATGTGTTTCGTCAAATTTTGGACGAAAATATTTTCGTTGAAAGTTTCAACGGAATTTAGATTCGTCAATAGTTTTGACTAAATTCTTTCCCGTAAAAAAATTATGTCAGTGATTATGACAAAATATTGTTTCGTCTTTAGTTTTGACGAATTTTTTTTGACGTATGTGATTTTCATCAAAAATTTCATCACTTTTTTTGACGAAATATTTTTTGTCGATAAATTTTGTTGGTATTTGAGACTTTTCTAATAATGTCACGTTTAACAATGATTCACATTTATGTAGTTTTTACATTTTAATGCTAAGAGTAGATAAGTAATTTTTAATATTTCCCTCCTCAAACCCCCCAAATTGGGGGAACTTTAATATTAGGAAGAAGGAGGGTTTTGGAGGGTTTAGTAAAAACCCTCAATTCCTTCCCCTCCTTTTTTAAAACTCACAAACAAGGGGAGGACTTACTAAAACCCTTCCTTTCCTTTCCTTCCCCTCCTAAAATCAACTCCCAAACAAAGCCATAGTCTACATTGCCTACCTCAACAGCCTCGCCAATTGCAACGCCCTAGCTTAAGATGCGACCAAAATGCTACTGTTCTATAATTTTTTTCTCTAAATGGCACGCTAACAGTGTTAATTCTCAATATGCCACGTGAATAAGTTTGTTAGGCACTATAGCGAACTCAATTTGTTATTGTATCACGTTCCTAGTGGACATCAAGTTTGCTACTCTAGATAGCGAACTTAGTTGTAATTAATGCACTTGTACGTTTCCATCTGCCACGATGACACGTGGCAAAAATGCCACGAAATTCACTAGGGCGGGCAGCGAACTTCGTTGTATGTCTGCCACGTGATGTGTCAAGTGAAAACGTGCTGGTGCAATAATTGCAACAAGAGTAGCGGACTTGCCCATATTATATTGAAAATTAATACCGTTGACGTGGCATTTAAGAAAAAAAATTGAGAAACAGTGACATTTTAATCATTGTTCCTAAGATCTGCACGCTTGATTGCGCTCGTGTTAGCCGCTATTGACTAGGCTCGATAGGTGATCCAATGGAGAACAACACCAACAAGGTTGAACCTTTCTTAGGAAATAAATGTAGCGTACTACTGATGTATGTATAGCAAACCAATAAGAGCATACCATGTCACCTATTAATACAGAGTGTAAAATCAAAAAATTGCACCTAGTTGTATGTTATGAAGTATTGATATTTCAAAAATCTTGATGTGTCGTGTCCGACACTCACTGACACTTTAATACTCGACGCAAAGACTCAAAAAACATTCAAAAGTTACGTTGCGTTGCATTTTGAGTTTCAAGTATTAGATTTGTTAGATTATGATTACGATTTTATTGAATTTAATATAAATATTTGGGAAATTAATGGATATTATAAGTTTAACTTTAATTTTTTTGTTAAATTATTGAATACTAAATATAATATACACTATATAAATTAAAAATATTATATAATATCAAAATGTGTCAAAATTTAATATTTTTTGGAATTAAGGTGTTGGAATGTCGCGTCGTATCCCGTGTCTCGTGTCGGTGCAACATAGATTGTATGTGACCGATATACTAAAGATGCGCTCCTTTCTCTTTCTTAGGAGAAGGTATTTGGTGGGCCACCATGGTGGTTATTTCCCAAAATAAAAAAAATAGAGGGATGGAAGGAAAAAAATCAAAAAAAAAAGAGAGGATAAAAATGGAAAAATAATTTCCATTTATGAAAAAGTGACGACTGAATAACTGATGGATATTAAATTTTTCCATTTCTTAGACACTGTAGTTTTGTAGTCTTGGAATGGTAATCTTGATTTTGAAGTTGAACACACGACATAGAGAAATTGGGAGAGACGACGAGGGGTGTTTTTACAATTTAAAAAAATATATATATAATTTTGAGACTAACAAGCACTAAATGAAAATATTAAGATTATATTTATATGGATTTATCATTTATTATTTAATATGATCACAAAAAATTTTCTACACTCACACCATTTTGTGGGGCCCGCAGCAAAATAAAACATAAAAAATCCAGCACATAAAACGAATCTCTATAACATAACACAATCATTTTTCCTACAACATAACTTTTATAAAACTCTATTTATATTTATAATATTTTATCCTTATAGTCTCTTTATGAATAGTTCCCTTTTTTTTTTTTTTGGTGAAATGAATAGTTCCCTTATTGTTGGATATTGTCAGGGCATGTGTATAATATTTTATTTCGATTTAAGCAGCGAGAGACAATGAGGTGTTTTTACGCCCAAAAAATAATATAAAATTTTGGACTAATGAATTATAAATCAAAATATTAAGATTAATAAATATAAATTATATTTATTATTATTTTATTTTATTTTGGTAATCATATTTTTTATTTTTTATCCTTAAGATTTCTAACAAAGTTATAATCATTAGTATTTGTCTTATTTATTAGAATCAAATTATAATTCCAATTTTTTAAAATTATTTATTATTGTCAGATCAAAATTAAATTAATTATGAAATTTAAAATGAAAAATAATTTTGTATATTATATTATTAATTAAATATTTTTACTTAATGATAGATAATGACATGACAAGTTAACACAGGTAATCTAGTGATGGACCATTGTTAAACTGGCCCGTGTCGAAGGGGATCATCTTCTGTACATCTGTCATTTAACGAGTGACACTTGCATAAAAAAAATATTTTTCTCTTTTTTTCATACAAACATAACAATCACTCCTCATTTTTTATTGGATGGATACACTGAGTGAATGGTACAACAACAGTACCATAGATATTTCCGTGTTGAAGGGTTCGATCTAACTCACCGGCAACTCAGCCACCCGTTTCATCCTCTCCCAGCATCTTCCCGGCTCCGGCTTGGCTACCAATCAATGCCCACAGATTTCATTCAGGGCACGTTTGGTTGAGAGGAGAAAAATTTTGAATATCAGGAAAATAAATTTGGTAGAAAAATTGAAAAAAAGTTGTTTTGTTATCGGGAAAATGGAGTTAAATTTTGTAAATTTATGTTTGGTTGAAGATAAATTATTGATGGAAAAATAAGTTGCAATTACCAAAACAACCCTTTTAAAATTTTTGAATTTCAATAACCCTTTACCAAAAAGGTATGTGAGTTGTCTATGACCTCTGTCCATTTGTATTTTTTGAGTCTCTATGATTTGCATTACCATACTATTATCGTGAGGCATTAGTTGCAATTATGGTTTAGATTATGAGGGTATGATTGTCAACACATTGTTGCTTCTTCTTTTTTTCATTTAGCTCGGCAATTCCAAATACCACATGCCAAGTGGTATTTGTACCGGTGTATTTTGTGCAAATTTACATGCTAACATCGATTGCTAGGGGAATGAAATTGGTGGGAAAACATTACAATCTCTTCTACCAAACATGATAGTACCTAGATTCCCAATCTCAAATACTCATCTATCTCGCAAGATACCTCCAACCAAACATTACCCACGGGAGTGTTTAGTTAGACGGCCCCCTGAACTACATTCATATTTTTTTTCGGTAATATATTCATATTTTATTTAATTTTATAATAGAGTTAAGTTATTTTAATAAGGGTTTATCATCTATCATTTAACATGATCATAAAAAAAATTCTATACACATAACATTTTGTGGGGCCCGCAACAAAAAAAAACTCCAACACGTAAAACGAGTCTCTATAACATAACACAATTACTTTTCCTACGATATAATTCTTATAAACCCCTTTTAATAATGGGTTTTATAATTCTCATTCAACATGAGAATTATAATTTTCTTACATATCCTTCGATTTCCGTACTGACATGGGTCTTACATATAATTTTTTTCTAATACATGAGTCCCACATATTTTTTATCTCTACAACATAAGATTTCAACTCTCATTCAACATAATAATTATAAAACCCTTTAATGATTAAGGGCTTCCGATGGTCGAGAATCGAGATCATGCAACTCTGCACGACCTGACTTCCACAGGGAGAGTCTGCGAAACTCAATAAAAAATTAAAAAAATATATAAAGCAGTTCTGCAAGGGCCGCTCCACAAATCTAAACACCCCTCACTGAAAAATAATTTTGGGTACGTACCAAATATGCAAGATATACATGATAACATAATTATCAAATGCGTGTTGCGACCGATCCCAAAAAAATAGTGAAATAGATATATGACAAAAATAATAATATAAATAAATATTTTTTAAAGACAAAAATAGCAGAAGTGACAGTTAGACACAGATAGACTAAAAAAACCCTTATTTTTTTGTTACACATTTAAAACTAGAACAAAATTGACACTTCACTTTATGACAACAATATGACCACAAATGCGATCGCAATGATCACTATTACGTTCCGGTACAGCGCGATTTCTTACGGTGAAACACCACAACCTATTGCGGCGCAATTAACTACTATGCACAATAACACCCCCAAATGGTCAAATAGCTGCTAAATGTGCTCAGGCTTTTGTTATATAAAACAAAAACAAAAAAGGAAAATATGCTTGCTTATCACCGAATCCACCAAGCAAATTTAAGTATAACTTTTTGAACTAAAATTAACCCAAGAGAGCGTAACCCAGAATATAAAGTTGGTAATTCATTAACATCTGTCGATACATCGGGGACAGATCATGAATCAGATCAATTATATTAACACGAGTGGGGAGCACAAAAAATAAAGTTAGCAATTCATTAACATTTATATCCACATTAGGCAAAGATCATGAAAATTTGCAACGCTTCAAAAGCTTATCAGCTTTTTGACGCTTCAAAGACTTATCAATTTTCTGATGCCTCAAAGACTTCCAGATTGTTTCTTTCTTAATCTTCCTTAACTCTATCATTTTCTCATATCTCCATTTTCTATTTTTTTGGCGCCCCGTCAACCAATTGGAATAATTTTTCCCTTTCTCACACTCAATGAAGTCTGCAAGTTCAGCATAATCAGGTAAATCTTTGGAGCCTTCTAATATGCAGTCAAGGAAAATTTCCCCATTGCAGGTTTCCTCTGTTTTATCCTCCAAGTTATAGGAGGTGATGGAATCCGTTCTGAAAAAAATAAGGAAAATTTTTCAGACCTCAAGAAAGCATACATGTAAATGTATTAAAATTGAACACTGACCAAATCCAGGACGCTTTTTATTTACACAAAACTATAGTCTACTTCATCATAGGTTTTAAGAAAAGTTACTTGCTACTTCCTTTCAGCAAGGTTTACAATATATTTGATTGATAGCATAATCTTTTTCTTTTCTTTTTTACGGATAGAAAAGAGTTTACGGGAGGGGAGGTTGCCTCATTCCAAAATTACAATGGTACTAACATAAAACCAAACAATGAAGGCCACTACTAGGAATCGAATCCTAGACCTTTTACTCCAGTTCGACCTTATTAAAACCAGCCCTCATTGGTTCATTGTATACTGCTAGTTTAGATGAGAAAATAAAAATAAAAACATGGATAACATATATAACAATAATTCTACTTGTGTTATTTAGATTGCTTATGCTGTTACTTCTGGGGTATGATTCCATTAGACCAAGCGGAGTTCTATCTTTAAAAGTTGAAGATCAAAATAGAAGACCAGCCGGATGATTGATTATAAGTGTAATGAAATTGTATAACTTGAACAATGTCAGTTTGAGGGAATCCATGTACTTTGTAAACTAAGCAAGAAAGTCAATGCAAGTAATCTCAAGATTTTATCATAGTAGTTAATTGCGCTACAATAGCACCGCCAGCCGCGCCATATGGGTGTTGCAGTCCCTCACAGCAAGAAACTGAGCCGCATAGCACCGGAACACAATAGCGGCTATTGCGATCACATTTAAAGCCAAATCGCAACCATATTGCTATCATAAGGCAAAATGTCAATTTTGTCCTAAATTTAAATGTGTCAGAGAAAATTTTTAAGGGTTTTTTAGTGTATCTGCGTCTCTCTCTGTCACTTCTGCTATCTCTGCCTTTAAAAAATGCTTCTTTTTGTCATTATTTCTGTCATATATTTATTCCGCTATTTCCGCAACCGCAACCCGCTATAGCATTTTTCGGGGTTGGCCGCGACATGCCACAATCCGCATTTGATAACTTTGATTTTATCATACCCCAATTTCCAAGATATGCCAATATAATATAATTCAGTCTAATAAAGGTGTAATCCTTCTTATATCTAAAGATGCCATACCTACATGAACAAGACTACAAAACCTTAAAACAAACAACTTACCGCAAAAATAGTGGACCTCAAACTAGGTTGCCTAGAGAATGGCATTTTCTTGGGCTTAGTAATGGATTGAACCTATGACCGCAACTCAAACCCCAGTATTCCCTCACCACTTGAGCAAGCCCAAGTGGCTGGGAAAGGGTGTTTGTAAATAGATAAATTGAAAATATGTACCATACAGACAACATTATATAAAGGTCAAAAAGAATTAGAAAATATATGTACCTTAAATTTCGTGTTCGAACTCTATGAAACTCTGCTGCAACTTTATAGATAGCCTGTTTATCTCCAGCCCCCTGTGACATTGACCAATGATTTAGGCATGAAATACAAACTAAATTTAACTCAAGAAGTTCATGAGAACTGAAAGCGCACTTCACCTCTCCAGTCTTATCAGATGGAAGTTCAGATGAGCAAGACAGCAATGGTAGATCCCTCAATGACTCTAAAACAACTAAATCTCCCTCTTCAGAAACAAAGAGATGCATCAGCGCCATAATAACCGATATACACCCCTTTGCTAACAAATCAAGTCCACTGCTAAAACTTAAAGATAGCAAGCCTGAAAAGTGCACAAGCATTGACTTGGAGACTTTGTAATTTGTTTGCTGACTTTTCATCACATCGTACAAGAAAGTCTGAATGGGTAAACAGAATTTAATTTGATGAAAATGGTTAATTATGCTGATCAAGAAATCATATTTCTCGTGCACAGAGCTACTACCCATGGTTTTTAGACAACCCAAATCACCACTGTTTCTTAGACATTTAATTGCTTGTAGCAATGAAACACTCATTAACTTCAATACGGATGCAAGAAGATAAATATCTTGAGCACTAGTATTTTCATTTATATATAGTACATCTACACCACCATCCTGAGGGAGAGTTTGATGGATTATGCAATCTAAGACTGAGGCAGTCATGTCCCTACACAAATCAGCAAATATGTATTGGCCACCCTTATTAAGTGCAATGTACTCAGCCAAAAGGTCGGCTTTTGTTTTCGACAATATTTTGCATCGAGAAGAATCCCATGAATTATCTGATTTTGACAAGACTTGATTTAGTCTGTTACTGGTGACTTGCTGGATATAAGATTCAAAAGTTGGCTGACCTCTCTCGAGCAGCTGTGAATTATATGCACAATTCAATTCAGCGTAAAATTCATCCATTTGCAAACTAGATGCATACATAGAATACAAGACGACAGATTTTTCAAATGCTATTAGGTGGCTGTGCATATCTTGAGCCAAACTCTCTGAAGATAGGCCAGAACCAATGGCTTCAGAAACCAATGCAATTATGTGTGCCTGTAACATCTTTGGTGCAGAAAGCACAACAGGGTCAAGCAGCAACACTATTGCAGGTGCAAGGCCAAGTCCAGGAAATCTAGAATCCTTGTCACAATGCAAAAATAATCTACTGTTGAAATTCTCAAATGCTTTCTCATTAGAAACTGACAGGATAAAATGGGCTGATATCACCTCCAGGACACTAGCAATATCACCACGGTTGAAATGGCTCACGAAAAGCTTTTCACATATGGATGACTTTGAATCAGTGATCATAAGATATCTTCTCAAATATTTGTGTCTTAAAAGTTCATCAGCAAATACCTGAGATAAAATTTTCAGATTTAGATGGATGAAACTCCAGTGAGAACCCTATACAAATTTCTACATAGTTGATGTATGAAATACGTAAAACTATACACAATAGGATATACATCAGAAGACTACATACGCATAAATGTTTTTCGGTAAGCAGTAACAATCATTAATACTGCTATCACATAGGTGTATGGTCCATGCAAATTGAAACTAAGACCTCAAATGAGCTAATGAAACAAAACTAACTTCAACTTTTTTGATTTCCTGATTTCTCTCCAATTCATTCTACCATCAAATTTAAAGCAGAATATCATTGCCACATCGCATCTGTCTAAGGAAGTTGGGCAGCAAATTGGCAACAAGAGAACAAAAATAAGTGTAACGGAGATAAGAATGCTGAGGTGGAACGGGCATACAAGAAAATATAAGATTAGAAACAATTGCATTGTATCTGAGAGAAGATGAAAGAAAGTTGTTCAGGGCTCTAAGCTGATATGGTCATGTCAGTGAGAAAAACGAACCAACTAGAAAATACTCGGATTAAAATAGTTAGAGGAAAACCTTAAAAAACTTTAAGAAAAACCACTGAAAAAACACTTTACTCTAAATAGCCTCTTTTAATACAGTCTAATGGCATTGCTTGATCCATGCAGCGAACTCAACCTCGAGAAAGAAAGCTTTGGTATTGCAATTGTTGATGTACAATATACGCTAAATCCACAAAATAATAATATCAAAAATCTTAGAATTCCAGATTTAAAACCCAAATAGACAACTTAATTAAAAGACAATTTAAAACCTCCTTAGACAGCTCAAAGCAAAGTTCCACCCAAAAATAAATAAACAAATAAATCCTAATTAAATACCAAATATCATAAACAATAAAATCAAGCAAGTAATTAGAGCATATAGCTAAAGAGCATAACATATAACCATTACATTATCACAACAAAAACCAAAAAAAAATATAAAAAATACTAAACCTACCTCTAGCACAGCACATAGAAATGGACGGCAACGATCAGAAAGTTCAATATCAACATCAGAGAGAAAGTTACGAAAGCGCAAGATGGTTGAGCCATGGCGCTGGTTCACATCGACAGAAAGGAAGGGCTTCAAGACGCGAAGAACACGGCGGCAGTTGTGGAGCAGGAATCCGAGGTCGGAGTGGAGGAAGGTCAAAAGAACCAGACAGCAGCGCAGAATGAGAGTAAGGTCTTCAACAATTGCCCAAAGCTGTGAATCCGTAACCGGAAGAGACCCAGTCTCAGCGTCATTGTGGAGGAGCGGCAAAGCAGAGAAAAATCGGTGGAAGGTGGAGTGGAGTTGGTCGAAGAGGGTTTCGCATAGAGTGTGAGGGTCGTTGAGATTTGGATGTGGATCGGTTGCAGCGTTGGAGAGTGAGTCGTATAATTTTTTAGTGTCGTCCATTAGGTTTCCATCACTGGTCGTGACTCACTGGCTGGTGAGTGAGGGCGGGAGAGAGATGACACCCTTGCCTTTGGTTTTCGGCTTTCGATTCGAAACTGCACGAAGTTTCGGGCGTAATTAATGTTGAGTAACATATTCTATATTAAAAATTCTTAGTATTAACCTACCACATCATTTTTTGATCAAGGAAAAAATGTTAAAAAAAATTTTGAAGAGAGAGAAAATATTAATTTAATGGTGATTAAATAGGTAGTAAAAAATTGTGGTAGTAAGAATATCCCCTCATTATTTTATGGGTTTGATGTTTTGAGATTATTAGTATACGGGTTGAAGTGTATATATTATAAGAGAAAAGTATTTCTTCGGTCACTCGAGATAAAGTTATCTTCAATGAGTTTAAAATGACGTCGTTTTGGGTTATAAAATTACAAAATTATAATGATAAAGACTCATATAGCCCTGCATATATTATAATTATAAAATACCTCGATTTCCGTCCCAAAACGACGTCGATTTGGGCTCACCGGCGATAACTTATCTTCATTGACCGCAGAAATCATTTACCGATATTATATATAGGTTTGTTTGTTCTGATATTACTTTAGATAACTTTATCTAATGTTCATCAAAACGACGTCGTTTTGGGACAGAAATCATGGTATTTTTGTAATTTTAATTTATTTCAGGGTTATAATAGTCTTTATCATTTTGATTTTTTTAATTTTTCAACCCAAAACGACGTCGTTTCGATGAACATTATATGAAGTTATCTAAAGTAACCTCGGAAATTTTTTTTCCCATTATATATATGTAAAAGATAATTTTATCTCAGATATTGAATCTTTAATTTATTTAAAAAGGAGAAATGTATAATTTGATGGGATGATTATATTGTTTACCTATTTAATCTTCTTACTGATATTATCTTTTATTATCGTTAATTTAATTAATCACCGGTGATAAAAAATTAATATAATTAGTTGAAAAGAATAAGGGAGGGGTAAATAAAACAAAAACATTATTATATTTGAACTGTTGATCTGAATATAAATAACGGTGATTAAAAGATAGTAAGAGTACAAAATTAAATAGTTAAACAATATAAATATTATTAAAAAGTAAAAGAAAATAATAACTTAGAGCTATCCAAAAATAAAAGGCATAAATGGATTAAGTTGCTTTTTTGAAGAATATTTGGGGGCGTTTGGTAGAGGAGAACAAAATATTACCAGGAAAATTCTTTTACTAGTAATATAGTGGTAAAGTGAGTTTATTATGAAAGGTAAAAAAAAGTTGTTTGGGTTTGGTAGATTGAAATATTATCGGAAAAATTGATGTAAGTTTTCAAAGCCTATGTTTGGTTAAAAATAATATATTAATGGGATAATTGGTGTAAATTACCAAAATGGGCATTTTAAATTTTTAATCTGAAAAAATAAAATAACCCTAGACTAAAATATGAGTCATTCAATCGTTGGGGTTAGATGTTCATCGACTAAAATGAGTTCTGTTCTTTGTAATAGATGCTACTAAGATGCCAACACAACTCTTCATAAGCTTTGTAGCCAATAAGTTGCAGGGAACCAGATAATTACATATGGGCCAAACTTTTAAGAGTTGCAGAACCATAAAGTGTAGAGGTCAAAAGAGAGGCTTTGATATCATCATTGACATGGTTGGTGAGAAACAACGTAGACAAAAGGGCAAAAGAGAAACCAAATACAGATCTGTAGAGAACGAGAGTCGATCTTGTGGGGTAGTTGAGCAAAATACAGATCGAGCTTGATAGATGATAGAGTCTCAGATTATGTTTGGATGAGGGGCATTTCAGTCTACAACATCGCCCCAAATTTTTCACTTCCCTAGTCTTCCCCAAACACCACCTGAAGTGATCTTTGCAAACAGTGTTTTTGACATTAATTTACACACAACTCTTATTTGCAAGGGTAAAACGCTTCCATGGTTTTATTTCTCTTAACCGTCTACCAAACATACCTTACATGATATCCTACTCTCACTTACCCAGCCATCCCACCATAAACCACCTACCAAACACCCCCTTAACAACCTGCCCTAAAAACGAAGTTCAAATTAAAGAAATAGCATGCTGAACTTGTCGCTAAGGTTGGCATTGAAGAAAGTGGCGACCAACTTTGAACATCTCCAAGACGAACGCAGCACATTCTCTTTCCCCGCTCAAAAGGCATTGGTCTTCGCCTACTCCTTCCATCGGTGGCCACGGAGAACTAGTTGTAAGTAGAGATGTGCAAAATAACTAAAAAATTGGATCGAACCATGAACCGAACCAAATCGCCCTTAAAATAACCGGTTTTAAAAATCGGTTCATGAACCGTACCGGTTTTTAAAGAACCAGTTCATGAACCGAACCAGCTTTTAGAACCAGTTTAAGAATCGAACCATTTCCGAACCGAACCGTTTTCAAACCGAAACAAATTGATTTTTATAACTTTATTTTTTAAGTTTTACATTTTTTTTCTTTTTAAAATAGGGTCGACCCGAACCACTTCCGAACCGAACTAGTTTTGAACCGAACCACTTTCAAACCGAACCATTTAAACCAATTTCGTTCGATTTTTTAAAAAATGCGGTTTTGTTCGACCCATGCACATCCCTGGTTGTAACTTCTCCTCCTCAGTGTACTCCTTACCAAAAAACGAATCGACTTTTGCATACTCTTGATCAGCTCTTGCTCTTTTCAGGCCTCGTCATCATCCTCAGCTCCTCGTCTCGGTCTGGATTAGAACCAGACCCCCCCCCCCCCCAAAGAGTCACGTTGACAAGACAAATGCCAGTGGAAGGCATTATGCCAGTCTTGGCATCCAAACGAGGAAGCCCAATAAAGAACGTCAGTAAACAGAGGTCTGAGATGAAGACAAAAATAAGATTGGTCGTAGCCAAAGGCCGACCTGGTATGATAACCAATTAAACATAACAACGAACCTCAGCACACGGCTCGGAACTTTCACCACAGCAGGGATATAACCCGGATAAAGAAAAAAGAACATCTACGAACAGTTATCGCAGCTGAATAGAAGTATAGCTGCATCAGATACAAGGCAGGCTTGAGGTATCTCGGTAGGGCCAACTCATAAAGCGGACTCAAGTACCCCAACAGTCTGAGCTTCCGAACTGCCGGGTTGGGGGCAACTGTTATTAGGGCTGGTAATACGGGCCAGCCCGTCCCGGCCCGCCCCGCCCCGCCATTGGCCCGCCCAAAATGGGTTGGCCCGTCCCGGCCCGTTTTGACAAAATGGGTTGAATTAAGCAACCCGCCCCGTTTTATGAGTGGGTTGGCGGGCTACGGGCCAGCCCGCCTACAATAAAAAAATTAAAAATATATATTTATAAAAATAAAATACAAAAAATTAAATTCTGCATAAAAATATATAAAAAAAAACTGCATAAAAGCATAAAAAAAATCTACATAAAATCCTAATGTGCTTATGAAACCAAGAAGATCAGTGTTTAATAATCTACATATAAATATGCATCTTTCAATCCAAAAATAATAAAATAAAATAAAATAAAATCATATCAAGTAAAACAGAGTAACAAAACAAGTAACAAAGTGTTGTATGAGCAGTCCACAACAATTCAAAAAAGCCACTTGCATGCAGAGAAATCTAAGGCACGGAGCTACATAACAATTGGATAACCTAAAAAGAAAAAAAAAACGGGCTTGGCGGGCTAGCCCGCCCCGTGGCGGGCCAAGCCTGACGGGTTGGCGGGTTTGGCGGAGCGGGTTTGGTGGGCTGGTGGGTTGAAAAACTCAACCCAGCCCGCCCTGTTTGGCTGGCGGGGCGGGCCAGCCCGACGGGCTCAGCCCATTTTGCCAGCCCTAACTGTTATGAACTTGATCCATATCCCAACCGTATATCCATAAGGGATTATGATGTATCCCATTCATATCTCAACAATATAATCTATTAAGAATCAAGGGATAAGATCTTTATCTCTATGGGAGATCACATGGGCCTAAGCCCAGAGAGGTAATCCCTAAAAATAAGATGTTGAAGACCCCAAGTAACACTTCTTAACCTAATTGTGATTGCTGCCACCATAGAACACCCCCTTGGCTATAAGACTATTATTAGTGCGCAGTGATTAGCACGTTGGCTACAAGCCAATAAGATATCCTTCAGTGATATCTGTGAGCGTACATTCTTATACGGTTCTGTGATATCCTTATAAAATTTCACTTCTTTGAAATTGTGGTTTCTAAAAAATTTAAAGAAAATCCACATTAGTCCCTTAAAAATAACTAATATATGTACATTTCTTTAAGGGATTAAATGAGTTATGTGTATTTTGTTGAGGATCCAAAAGAGCATTTACTCTCTCTTTTTTAATATGGGGCCGTTGTTTTTTGTCTTTTGCGGGAACCTTCCAACTTTTCCTCTAAAATGAGAAGTATAAATCCCCTAAATATCATGTGGTGGGCTCCATTATTTATTAAAAATAAAAAAGTGGCACAAAAATTTATGAGTGTGTAAGAAGTTATATTACTCTAATGCAACATGAGAGTAATATAATCTGGCTCTTTGACCCGTTGGTGTTTTTTGAGGTTTTAATGTACTAATTTTGTATTTGATTTACGGTATTTATTAATGGAGGTCGTTGAGTGACGCGAGGGGAGTCCGGTGGCGCTGAGTGTCGCGACCCTCCCCCGTGTCACTCACACATTTTTTTTTTCTTCAATTGAGTGACGCCACCTGACACTCAAAGGATTATGCCAAGTGTCACAATCTCGTTACCATAAAACTTCATGAGACCATAACTTTTGACTCGGATATCCAAATCATATGATTATTTTTTTGATTTCATATAACTTTTCGAGATCTACGAAATGATACCTCATTTGACATATTTTATCTCCCATTAGCATAGCTCAAATTTACAACAATAGTTCCGCATTTTTACAAATTCGAACTATGTGTGTGAGAGATAAAATATGTCAAATGAGGTGTCATTGCGTGGATCTTGAAAAATTATGTGAAATGAAAAAAAATCATCTGATTTGGATACCCGAGTCAAAAGTTATAGTCTTATGAAGTTTTACGGTAATGGAAGTAACGAGATTGTGTCACTTGGTACAATCCTATAAGTGCCCTAGGGGAGGGGACATTACTTAATAGGAAAAAAATTGTGTGAGTGACGCGGGGGAGGGTTGCGGCACTTAGTGCCGCTGGGTCCCCCTCGCGTCACTTAACGACCCCCATTGGTATACCAGATTGAAAAATTAAAGGGGTAAAAATTCCAAATGGGTCAAAGAGCCAATATAATCCTATGCATATGGGGAAAAAGAGTTCTCGTGCAATAGAAGAACTATCTTCTCATGTCACTCACCCATCAATCTCAACGTGAGACTTTTTTTGAGTAAATATCATTTTGGGTTCTAAACAAAAAACACATAATCTATTTTAATCTCTTAGAAAAAAAAGCCAACCTGTGATCACTCTGAAATTCCAATTCTTTGAGATTGTGGTCCCTCGGAAATTCAAAGATGACTCACATTAGTCCCTAAAAAAATTTAATATAGGTACTTTTTTCTAAGGGATTAAAATGGGTTCTGTGTTTTTTGTTGAATACCCAAAAATGTATTTTCTCATTTTTTTTAACGTGGGACCCATTAATCTTTGAACTTTTCCTCTAAAATGAGACGTATAAATACCGTATATATATATGATATTTATTTATCTGATGCAATAGAGACAAGATAGCGGGTCCACTATTTAAAAATAAAATAAAATAGACCCCACTATTTTGTCTCTATTGTATGATATATACGGGGTTTACATTTCTGCAACTGTTGTACGTGCAACAATCAAATATTTGCCATATATATATATATATATTTGAAAGCATTAAATGTAGGGAATCATAACCATATAAAGGATGAAAGCATTAAATGAGTGAAATCATAACCATACACCTTTCGTTGCTGTACGTAAAGCGGCTGCAGAAATAATTTTACCTATATATATATAGGTTAGGATCATTTTACACCAGTGTAAATTACACTCTTAATCTTGTCCATTAATCACACTTATATCTAAGGGCTCAATTTTTTTTTGTAATATGAGCCATTGGATACAAGTGGATATATTGTCAAGATTGAGTTTAAGACTTCTAACTTATACACCGGTGTAAGAATATCCTATATATATATATATATATATATATATATATATATATATATATATATATATATATATATATAGGCAAAATGATTTGTAATGTGACTGCATATAAGCATTGATGCAGTCACATAAAAACTACGTCGTTTTGGGTGAAGAAAAAGGAAGTTTGCATTTAAAATTAATTATTGAAAATAAAAATATTATATTTATTTACACCTTTGTATATATATATATATATATATATATATATATATATATATATATATATATATATATATATATATATATATATATATGAAGAATAATGGAATAGTACATGCTTTAGGTGGTATAGTTTATGGGTTTTATAATTCTCATGTTGAATGGGAAATTAAATCTCATGTTATAGAGATAAAAAGCATGTGGGACTCATGTGTTAGAAAAAATTATATGTAGGACCCATGTCAGCACGAAAATCGAAGGGTGCGTGGGAAAAATGTAATTCTCACGTTAAATGAGAATTATAAATCCCATAGTTTATATTCCAATGACATTATTTGCACTAGAGTACATAATATTATTTTATAGTCACCAAATTTAAAAGGAGAATAAAAAATTAGTGTTATTTTTTTTTTTTTTGGGTAAGCTAGTGTTCATTACTTATATTAATATGTGTTTCACGTACCATAGAAATGATTTTAAATTTTGATAAAAAACAAAATAAGTGTTTTTATAATTATAAAAAAAATAAATATACATAGCTGTTAACAACGTGGCTTCCTTATGAACTGAGTATTAAGATTTTTTTTCACAAAATTATCTTCTTATTTTTAAATTAACATATGAAGCATCCTTTTTATGTAAAATAATCACCAAACAATCCATGATATCTAATTTTACATTTTTTTTGATAAACATCTAATTTTACATTTAAATTAATATACATTACCGCTTACAAAATATTTTAAAAAGTGTTACTAAATAGAGTTTTTTTTTTATATCGATTATAATTATCCTCTGAGTTAATCGAGTCCGGCCAAGTATTCCCACAAATTTTAAGCTACCTATGAAATCAATCCCTAGTCGGAACTTAGTTATGGTTAAAGTTCTTTGTCCCTGGCAAAAAAATATATTTGGTAAGAATTGAATTCAGGTCCTCTTCCTAAAGCTAAGGATTTTGAACGAGATGCAAACATTATTTATCTTAATTCAAACATTACCATTTGTTAGCTGTGTCAAGACCATAACCACTTAATTATTTTGGGGAAACTATTTTTACAGTCGTGACATAAATAAATTATCTATCACATACACAAAAATGAAAGAGAGAGAAACTGTAAGAGAGAGAGAAAAAAACTCATTTTTAATGTGCTTGTGAGGGAGAAATTATTTTTACCCGAAAATAATTTTCCCAATTATTTTTCACTATTCACCTACCTTCAATAGGTGATTAACAAATGGACATTTGGTAGAAGAGATTTTTTTTTTAAATTCGGAAAATAATTATTATTGGAATGTAGTGTGAAATTTATTTGGTCTGGAATATTAGTAAAAGATGATTGGTATGCTAACATTTTATCTGGAATTTATGGTTAATTGTACCGAGTGTGTGTTTGGTTGGTTATGAAATATTAGGAGGAATGTGAACTTATTTTACAAAAATAACCCCACTTTAAACTTGTACCAATCTGTTTGGTTGACATATTATTTTCACGAAGGTTAATTTTGTCAATAACTTCATGCCTCAATTTCTACTTTCCTGGGCAACAAAATGATCCATTGAATTTATGGGATTTCACCTATGGTGTACAAAAAATTGCACATGATATGTTTTCCAGGAAACATTTGTAATCTGGATTTTTTTTTTTTGCTTTACCAAATATGGATTCATTATTTGTCTGACCATACTTTCCTGGGGTTAGGAAAAAAACTCGGTAACAAACCCTCCCTTAAAGTTTATAACTCACAAAATTTATTGATATTTGTCAACTTTCATAAATCTTTTAAAACTTAGTTAAGTATTCCTTTCAATTAATAGATAGAAGATTGTTATATGCTTTTATGACATTATTATTATATTGTCAAACATACTTTAGTTTCAATTTTTTAAAAAGTAATTATGAATAAGTTAAAATATTTTTATACTGTAATTAATTTTTTAAATTTAAGAAAAAATTCAAACAATTTTTTTAGGTTTTTACCAATTTCAAATTGATTAAACGATAATTAATCAGGTATAACCACCCATAGTGGCGGACCCAGAAAATCATTAGAGAGGGGGCAAAAACCCAGAAAGTTACAAGAGATGGGCAAATTTTTTAACAAATCCAACTTATATCTCAAATAAGATATAGTTTAACAAGTATACTGAATTGATGAATTTGATATAGGTTGTTTCATTACCATGTGCCTATGTCAACATTAGAAAGTAGGAAAATCACAATTTAAAAATAGAAAACATATACAAACAGTTACAGCAAATGAAGTATATTATATATTGTTTGGGAGCATATACATATTTTTCCAGATTTTGGGCGCCCATCCACTCCCCCATGTAGGTCCGCCCTTGACCACCCATAATATTATGTAAATTATTAATTATGAGAAAAGTGTTTATCATTTTAAATGACATAAACTTATGTCATTTTAAGAGAGAGATAAACACGTATCTCCAAAAAAAAAAAGAGATAAACACAAAATTTTATTTTTTGTTTAAAATTTAAATTAAAAAATAATAAGAAAAGAAAATAGTTTGATTTAATCAAATTAAAATCCATAAAAAAAATAAAAAAAGTGAGAGACATATGAAAAAAGGGCAAAAACGGCAACACAACAAACACATGGATGATTTTTCACTATAACTTATTCAGAGCCTGATTCACCATTATTCATGATTTACTTCTAGAAGAATTCTATACCTAAAAATTCACTAGGTTAGTCTTGTTGAGTGTGTGTTAGGTGTGTAGTGTAGTGGTGTATATTCAATTACCGTGTAATGTAAAAAAAAATTCTATACCTAAAAACAAATAAATTTCCTGTATAGGTGAAATTTTGAGAGGGCATTACCTCAAATTAAAAAATATATATATTTTTTTGGTACTCAGTAAATTTTACGATACCCACTTTAATCTCTAACAAATAAAAAAACTATTTGTGGTCTCTAAAAAATTCAAAATGAACCTATTTAGTTGGAATTGTGGTTCTTTCCAAACTCAAAAAAGACCCACATTAGTTACTTAAAAGGACTAAAATGGGTCCGTTTTGAATTTCTTAAAGACCAAAAATATCATTTTTATTTGTTAGAGATTAAAGTGGATATCATAAAATTTACTGAGGATCCAAGCCATTCACTAAAATAAAATAAAAATGTAGTAGTAGTAGCAGACTAGCGGTTGTAGTAAGGTAATCTTCAAGATTTATTTTTTTATTTTAAAAAAAAGTAATCCTCGAGACGAAAGAGTCCAGGTCGAAGCAAATTCCCGAAAAAACCTACCAACCCACGCTTGCTAGTGATGTTTAAAAAAAATAAAAATAAAGTAACGTTCCACCGAGTGGATTAAAAGTAACTATTTCCCATGAAAGGATTTTGTTGATTGGTGGATGATATCTAATTTATTTAGAAAATTTTCAAAAAGATTGGGGTGCCCTCCTAGCGCCTCGTGGAATATTGGTATTTAAACTCCGATAAACATTTTGAATTAAAAAGAAAAAAAATTATGATTTTATGATTTATCATTTGATTTTTTTGTAATTTTAGATTTATTATTTAGATCTATTATGTTTAAATAATTTATCATTTAATGTCTTATAGTTTCAAATTTTCACTTAGATCTTTGTGGTTACAAATATTTTTATTTATATCCCCTGGTTACAAAATAAAATAAAACTAAATAAACAAAAAATTAAAATAATTTTTCCTTTTTTTTAGAACACCTCTTTTTTATTTTATACTCACGCAATTTTAAAAATTAAAATTAAAAAATTCACTTATTTTTATGAAGAAAATAAATTTCTTATTTTGATAAGACATATCTAATTTATCTTAAATAATATTTTTTAGGATAATTTAAAAATTAATTTTAGAATGAATAATTTGAAATATTTTTTAAAGTCTAAATTAGATGAGGATATAAAATAAAAAAGAGAGAAAATTTATTTTAAAATTTTTATTTTTTAAATCACAAGGGATCTAAGTAAAATTTTTGACGTGAAAAATTTGAAACAACAAAATGTTAAATGATAAATTATTTTAGCGAATAGATTTAAACGATAAGTTTAAAATAATAAGAGATCAAGTGATAGCTCACAAAATCATAGTGGGTAAAAATAAAATTTTACCAAAAAAAAAAAAAACATTTCACATGAAACAATGTAATAAATAAGGGATTTATATTCATCATGTCACATGATCACAAAAAATTTCCTACACACACAGTATTCTGTGGAGCCCGCAAAAAAAAAAATTCTGACACAAAAAATGAATCTCTATAACATAACACAATCACTTTTCCTACAACATAATTTTTATAAAATCCAATAAATAAAGGGTAAATAATTTATCGAGTCAAGATAATTGGTGAGTCCAAAAAAGACGTTTTAGAACATAAATCCAGCTATTTTTATAATTTTAATATATTTAAAGATTATATTAATCTTTAATTTTATAATTTTTATAACGTTAGAACGAGGAGATAGCATTTTTTATTAAAGAAATACTTTTTTCATAATAACAAAAAAACAAAAAGATTCTCATTTTTCTTTTCCGACATCCTTCACCTTTTTTATTTTTATTTTCTTCACTCGAAACGCTTAACTGGAAAACCAAACCTTCTCAATTCCCTTATTGTTCTTGTTCGATTGTTCTTGCTTGTGCTCTTTCTGTTGTTGTTCCGTCGTGAGAGGTGGCGCTGTGTGTGTGTTCGATGGGAAAGTACATGAAGAAAGCCAAACCCAAAGGCGAAATGGCACTGGTGGACTCCACCACCACCACCACCACCTACTTCGGGGTTCGAACACGCGCCAAAACCCTAGCCCTTCAGAAATCCCAGCCTCAGCTCGAGCTTTCTCCGACCTCAGGCTCCTACCTCCAGCTTCGGAACCGCCGCCTCCACAAACCCCCAATTTCGCATGATTCTTCCAAGCGTCCCAGGCACCAAAACCCTAAATCCTCAATCCCTAGCCCAGCTTCGGGTTCCAGGCTCGGACTCAACGACAAGGACAAGGAGGAGAGGATCGTGAATGAGAATGTCGATGGGGATGGTGCTGAAGAAGCATGCTTTGGGGAAAATGTTTTGGATTTTGAAGGTAGAGAGAGGTGGGTCATCGTTTTTTTTTTTAATTATATCCTTTTTTTTTTGTGTCTTCAATTTTCTGTTCTCATTTTTTGAATTTCAGTTGGAATGGTAATCTTTGTCTTTAATTTTTTTTTTTAAATTTTTTATTTTTTTATTTTTTTGTGATTCGTTTTGCAAAAAATTGTAATTAGTGGATTACCGTTGGATAAACCAGATTTTTTACTATTATTCATTTTTTCCTGTCACAAATAATTAGTTTATCTTTGAATTTTATGGTCCGTCTTGGTCGGAAGACGTTGAGACAAAGCAGTACATGAATTCGAGACCGGACATTTCAATTTTGCTCTAGTTTTATTATGTTTTGTTCGGTTAAACATGTTTTAAAAGACAATTTTTTTTAGCAGTTATAAAACTTCATGTCTTGGTTCACTGCAATCTAATTCGTTTCATTTCCCAAATATCAGTACAAAAGATGATTGAATGTGGTGAAGTTTTATATTTTATCTGTTTTTATGTTCTTCTGTTTAAACTTTGTGATCTTCATCAATCGTGCATGATATTATTGTGAAGATTTCGAACATAATATTTTTGTGAAATTTTTGAACCAGACTTTTTTATGAAAATCTTTCCTTCATTGTCTTCTATCGTCTTTTTTTCTTTTCCATCTCAGGATTCACTGGAGAAAGATGCGTGTTTTCTTCTCCTACAAAGCTTTTATTATGTTTCCTAAATCGAAATGTCATTTGGTCATTTTCTTTTTACTTGTTCACCTACTATCCTGAAAATGCTTCCTGTTGATTTGATTATATAAATTAGAAAATAATCTACAGAATCTATTCAACGGGAATTATTCATTTTTTGTACCCTGTTGTTATTATTGTTACTTTATTACCAGAACGTATTGATACTTTGTTACAGAAGCAGAAATTTCACCCCTTTTCTAATTTTGTGTTTTTTCTTGTTTTACCATCTAGTCATTGAAATATTTGACTAATTTATCTGTTCATGTGCAATTGGATTTGTAATTGTATAGAGATAATAATAATACTAACAATAACGAGATTACTAAGTTCCTATGTTTTTGGAGATTGATTTTAAAAATATTCTTTTCGAGAGAGAATTATGGGATATGTATTAAGAGAAGGATGATCTTATGCAATGTCCCTTTTCCTCCAAGCTTCCCATATGTTTAAACATGGATCTATATGTTCTGAATCTTTCTAATATCGTACTCAGGTCAGCCTTGGATTTTAAGTAATATAATTAATGCCATTTAGGGCAAGCCTTGGAGCAATTGCAGATATATAAAACCATTAATATAGCCTCACCTAACAGCTTAAACTTTTGGGTTGAATTGGTTCTTTACATGATATCAGAGCCTGGTTGTTACGGGTTCAATCCTCACAGCCCCCATTTATTAATAATTAATTATGTTTTGTGGAATTTCTTAGCACAGGTAGGCTAGGTGTCGGATGCATTATCCAACCTTCGAGCCCAATGGGCTCTTGTGTGAGGGGCCGTGTTAGAGATATATAAAATCATTAATATACTCTTACCCAATAGCTTAAACTTTTGTGTTGAATTGGTTCTTTACAACTTCTTTGAGACTAGAAGGCAACAAATATGAGAATAGGAAACAATCTCTTTGCAAAAGTGCAAAGATAAAATTAGCGTACACTCAACCCTCTTCCCAACTCTCGTAAAATCGGCCCTCACTCCTGCCCTCTCAATGTAGGGTAGTTTTTGTGCACCGGGTTGCCCGTAATTTTCGCCTGTACCCACTAACTCTTATTTATTTGTTATTATCTTACTTTTTGCCACTAAAGTTCTTTTATGTTGCTCGTGTTTCTGGTTTGCATTACACTTGCTATTTTTATTATTTGCAGCAGAAGCACTAGGGAATCCACACCTTGCAGTTTGATAAGGGACCCAGACACTGTCAGGACCCCGGGTTCAACTACCAGGCCTACTTGTTCAACTGAAGCTTATCGAAGAACAGAGCATGCAGCTCGAAGGCAAATCCCAACTGCTCGTGAAATGGATGAATTCTTTGCTGGAGTTGAAGAGGCTCAGCAAAGGCAGTTCATTGAGAAGTATGCTTTAGTTGTTTGATTTTCTTACTCAATGTTTATTACATCCCCCACAAGCTAATTTATATATTTCCCATATGGGTTCAATTGCAGGTACAACTTTGATCCTGTGAAAGAGAAGCCACTTCCTGGGCGTTATGAATGGGAAAAATTGAAATCCTAGAAGGCTAGTGTTAGTGTTCCATCAAGACATCTTTGAAGTAGCAGGGTTAGAATATGTTGAAGCGGTGGTGGTGTTATTTCCATTTTCCATCACCTTCTATTTACTTGTAAAGAAAGTAGGGCTTTCAAAATGTGTAGACTAATGGTCTGTAACTTAACAGAGGTGATGATTACACAACAATACAAATCAAAGTCCTTTGTCTAACAGATCATTTTAGAGGGGCAAGGGAAGGGTCTGTAGGTTGTAGGGTTAGGGATAAGTCAAAGTAGGTCAGTATGAGGTACAGGAATTTACTTAGGTTTTATTTTGTTCTTGTATTTTACTTTTCTTTGTCTATACTTGTACCGATGGAACTCGAACAAACTCTGAGAAATAAAGACCCCATTACCCCATCTTAATATCTGTCACTTCCTTTATCATCTGTGTTATGCTCTATTAAATATGGGCCATGTTTACTCGCGAGACACTGAATCTTTCATTTGTTTTGGATGATACTAGTTGTTTCTTTGTCTCTGTTTTAAGCGTACTATAGTGGTGGGGCGATTTAATAGTGAAAGGTTTTGTCTTCGCTGTTATCATGTTCTCACATGATTTCATAGCTTTTAATAACCTGACAGACAATTTGCAAATCGTGGGAGACAAGATGGAAAATAATACTTGCTCGGTTTGAGTATCCTTCACCAAAAAGTTATGAATTGTAGATTATGTACTTACAAAATTTTGGAAGATAAAGTAAAGTTAGAATTTGAATCACAGTTATTGGACATGAAAGAAGTTTTATTTTTTTGCAATTTTTTCTTGGCACTTGATGACGTAATTTCGGACCCAAATTGATCTTGTTAAAGTTCTTTCCAATTACACCCTAGGAGGTTTAGTTTAATTAATTTAAAATGGAATAGTAGAATTATCAAATGATTGATTTTGTGTTTTTTTTAAACTCCTTCTAAAATTCAGTCCAACAAAATAAATAACTGGAAAAAATAGTTTTAAGAAAACTGAAGTTTATGTTAGCCACCAAAGAGAGAAATCACAAACCAGTGTTTAACTTTCTTGAAGTTCATATTGTATAGTTATCAATATTAAAACATGGGATTGATGTTTTTCCTATAAATATGGGATAATTTTATCTTGAAACTAATATTTTTTTTTCTTTCTCTCTCTTTCTTAAAGGATTCCACCCACTCCCATATACATATAGAAGATAAATTATCTCATATTTGCAAGAGAAATATTAAACTCTTAAAACATACCAACAACATATATCGATGAGTTTCCCAATTCTATTGATAGAAGGTAATAACTACAATGTATTAATTTAGTTAACTAAATATCCATCAAATCTTTAAAACAATTTTTTTTTTTTGGGGGTAAGATTGATTGCTTTTTATTCCTGCATTTACTCCACATCTTTTTTAAGATTATTTTATCATGAATTTCTCAGGATAATTTTAATTTCTAAGCATTATTTTTTAAAGTATGCATAACTAGATTATCATTAAGGAGCCTGTAATGCATAGGGTGACTGACATTGGTTCAGTCCTTTAGCGAAGACCCTGTGAGTGCCAATAAAAATTTTCATGATGTTCTGTTCTGTGGCATAAAAGTTTTGTCTTCTTCAGAATGATATGAAATTTCAAGTGCGCAATCGAATAAAGAGTTGAATAGAGCCATGCCAAAACAAACGAAACGCTGAAGAAAAGAATAAGGAATGAGAAACTGAAACAGTAAACAAAATATCATTGTTTACCAAGTTTTTTATCCAAATGTCACCCGAATAATATTAGTTCCCGATATGTCACGTGGGCAACTTCGTTAGGCACCGTAACGAACTCAGATTGCTGAGGTGTCACGTTTATGGTAGACACCAAGTTCCCTACCCGGGCTAACGAACTTGGTTGCAATATTGAAACACATGTGTGGTTAATGAGTGAAACACATTGAACCAAGTTCGCTACCTCAGGTAGCGAATTTGGTGTCCACCAGAAACGTGACACTTCAGCAAACTGAGTTTACTATAATAACCAACGAACTTGCCTACGTGACATATCGGGAAATAACACTGTTCGCGTAACATTTGAATAAAAAACTTATTGAACAATGACATTTTGGTCACTGTTACTGTGAAACTACTATCACTATTTAAAATGGAGCATTTAGCTTAACAAATGATGGTAACTTAATTGACATATGAGAGCTGAGGAGACAAGGATGAAAGCGTGTGTTCAATAAAAAAAAAAGTAGTTAGTGGATTCCATTTTTTTCCATGTATTCATCACCTTTCGTTCAGGGTAGTAGAATAATCAGAGTCTGACCTAATTTTTTTACTAATTAATTTATAATCAATTTTTTTTTCAATCTTTTATCCTTCGGCAATCTTCATGTTAATTATGTGGCTTACTTTTTATTAACATGATATATTTAATGATATAGTATAAAAAGTAATTTTTTGCACTGAATATATGTAAGAATTTTTCATGTCAAAGATCAATTTTATATAAATAATATTTAATGAAATGTTTGAAAACTAATTAATTTAAATACTAATTATTTACAATTTTTTTTGGATAAATTATTTACAAATTATTTAACATACATTGTTAGTATTAAAAAATTTACATTATAAATAAATAATATATTATTGTACCATTTAGTAAATTTAATAATACATAAGCGATAAGTTTTATCAAATAACGAGATAATAAATTACCAAATAGCAGTATAATTTTTTTTAGACGTAACTGCATTAAAATTAAATTAAAAAAAAATTTGCACCAAAAATATGTTTAAAAATAAGTGATTCTTTTTTCTCCCTTTCCTTAGGAAATCTATTCACACTCCACCAAAATCGAGACTTTGTGATTGGAATAATGGTTGTTGTTGTTGTTATAGTGGTGGGTGGAAAATCTGCACATATGGTACTGTGTGTAGCTGAGGGATCTCCAATTCCCAATGAAAAATTCTTCCTCTTTTTGCAAAAATATGTGAAGACACCAAGAAAGTTATTCTCTCCATGTAAATTCAAATGAGCATTCATGATTTGCTCATCCACTTGAAGACACTTGACAATGAAACAAACTCCTATATGATGCTTCCTTTGACTCTATGGGAAATGACACATATAGGGTAACTAAATTGAGGACCCCAATGGTCATTCAATAATGGTAAAATCCTTTTGAACAAAATGGTGAAAAAAATAGGAGCAATCATTAAGTTTTAAAATAACTTTTTTAGAGCAAGAAAAATGTTAGGCGGAAAGTGGAAAGTGGTAAATAGAGCGAATAATGATCTTACATTAAATATTAATCAAACTCTTATTATTGTCTTAATGTAATTTAATTTGAACCTATCTTACAAAATAATTTTCATATTGTATTTTTTTAATACTCTGGATAGAATAGTTGTTTGACTTATTTTTAACCATTTTCTTACCCAAGGAGAGATTAAGAGGTCAGTTATTGTATTTTGTAAATAGGTGAAAGATTGCACAAATATTGCACAAATATGAGTTACTCACCAACTCATTCATATCTTTTATACCTTAAAATTTTACATTAGTGGAGACTCATTTTTATGTGAGGTTTGGAAGACCATTAGTTTTAGTATGATTTTATAATAAAATTACGTGGCCATCACTAATAAATTGTTTCAAAATAATTATTAAGAATATATGTAAAAGGAAATCAACACATGTAATGAAAGTACATGTTGCTCAAGGTCTCCCTTCTATTTTCATAGCTAAAATGGTTAATGAAAACAAACAAAAAATTCTGTTATACCAAAAGGAAATCAACGGAAAATACTAATGAATAATTTCGACAAAATTAAAATGGGTTTTATATTTCTCATTTAACATGAGAATTCAAACTTTCCTACACACCCTTCGATTTTCATGCTGACATGGGTCCTATATCTAATTTTTTCTAACACATGGGTCCCACGTGTTTTTTATCTCTACAACATGAGATTTCAATTCTCATTTAACATAAGAAATATAAAATCCAATTAAAATATACTTGAAAGATTTAATATTCTTGGATCATGTATATGATTATAAAATATTAAACAAAAGAAAATTAAGCCATCACAAAGTCGGAGTAAAGGAGGAACACATCACGATCTTTCTCTCTAAGATTTATCCCGAAAGTGGCAGGCTTAGCGATAGGAGCATGACGGCTTAGGAGACTTAATCCCAATATAAATAGGCTAGAGAGGGGACTTAGCTAACCAAATACTCTGAAAAGAAATTGTATCCACTGTATCCATTTATCATGAAAAACCAGGGTCACACTAAAGTATACACCGCTGCCCTACTAGGCCCAATACCAATAGATTTCGTAAGCCCAACTCAATATGATCACAATGGGCTAATCAAAATAATAGAATTGGAATATCCATTAACCCGATTAATTTTAAAACGAAAAACTAATTAATTAATATTGGCCATATAAAAGGAAATATCTAACATTCTCTCACTTGGGATATATTAATTAATTTAATATTATTTTGAAAATGACTCTATCGGGTTAATAACCAAAAATTATCTTACGTGGCCATGATTTTGAAAAATAATATTCCAATTCCAATATCTCAACACAATTCAATACAAGGTAACCCTATCATAGGAACATAGCGGTCTGTATACTGAAAATATCATGGCATATGACCTTCCATACTCACACACAATAAGTATTACATCTTCATGAATCATAGGCCTAGTACTGTAGTAAGAATTAGTGACAAAATATGATTAACAATATAACACACTAATTCTTATTGGTCCTCAATGTAATTTCTCAACATCATGAAATTACATTAGTGCAATTTCTAAGTAACAAGAATTACACTCCATAATGCAATTTCTCAACAACATGAAATTGCACTACCGCAATTTCTAAACAATGTGAAAATGCCTTTTTAATCCAATTTCTTAACAATATGAAATTGAATTAACGCAATTTCCAAACGATACGAAATTGCTCAGGTTAGATAAACTAATATGTCACAATATACAATATGAGATCTCAAAATTTGTGACATCCAATCATCTTTAAGCTCACAACATGCTTAAAGACATTATTCATACATATATTTCTCAGTCAACAGGAGAAATAACAACAATTATAATAAAATTCAAACAAAAGTCACAAAATAATCATCAGTTTGTATATAAAAGTGTGTCTAGAAGAGCAAACTAAATATAACTTTCATTGACCAAGGGAATCAAAAGAATCTAAAACACTCAAAAGTAAGCCTTTATAACTCCCACTAATTAAGGGAATCAAAAGAATCTAAAGTACTCAGGTTCTATGCACAAAAGAGGCTAGTGCATAGTCTTTCTTATCAATGCTTTTAGATAAAAAAGCACTTGTTTCATTCGGTAAATCAATATCGTACTAAAAAATTAAATGTCATCTACATAAAGTACTAAGAATATACATCTACTCTCACTTACTTTTCATGTAGATGCACTGGTAAAATATATTTAAATTAATTTAAAGAATTAACAAAAAATTCACTGTTAAAGTAAAAGAAATGCATCAAAGTAAGCTATAGGGCAAGATACTACTTTAATCAAAACAAGTTATTACAACGAGACAAACAATACATTCCCTTTGGGTTAAACTAATGTCTAAGCCTATGATAAATCAATCAATGAGCATACACTAACTTCAGAGATCTGTCTAGGGGTGTGCATGGATCAGGTCGGGTCAGATTTTTGTGCCGACTCGACCCAATTTGGTTTTTATAGGTCAGGTATTTTGACCCGACCCGCTTTAATTTGATCCAAGTCAGGTCTAACGTGATTTGGATTTTTTTGAACTAGTTCAGAAGCGGGTCGGATCTGACCTGACTTGGTTTCGTCACAAAATTTCATCAAAATTTCTATGTTGCAAAAGATGAAAATCTCGTCACAAAATTATTTTTTCGTCGGAATACTTTTTTGTCAAAAAGCGACGAAATATTTTCTCTAATGAAATTTTTTACAAAAATAAATTTTCTATCGAAATTTAGTTTCCGTTAAAATTTTTGACAAAAATGATTTCTTCCATCAAATGTTTCAAACGAAAAAAGAATTCCGTCAAAATTTTTGACGAAATGTTTTTCGTTCAAAATTTCAATAGGAATGTGTTTTGACGAAAATTTAGACGGAAATTATTTTGAGGGAAATGTTTCATTCGAAACTTTTGACGAAATATAGATTTTCTAAAGAATTTTGAGAGAATATTTTTTCCGTCAAAATTTTTTATCGAAATATTTTTCGTCAAATTTTTTTTTACAGAAATGTGTTCTGTTGAAAATTTTGATGGAAATGTTTTTTATCAAAAAGCTTAACGAAAATATTCGATGGAAATGTGTTCGTTAAAAATTTCGACGAATTTTTTTTTTTGTCAAAATTTTTAACGAAAAAATTTCCGTCGAGAACTTTCGCTGAAATTTAACGTTAAGTTAATTTTTATCACAAAAAAGAACATAAAATTCAAGTTATTTCAAATAAGAAACATGTGTCACATATTCATATAGGTATGAAACAAGTATTTTGGATTAATTTCGGAGTATTGTTGCATGTCTATTGTATCTGATAGGTATGTTATGAGCTAATTAATTTGTTATGAAATATTCAAATAATTATATTAACTTTTAGGTTTTAGCAAATAAATTAGATATTCGTACAACATGTATAGCATGATTTTGAAAATTTATATTTACAAATTAAAATTTTAGTTATACTTAATTTTCTAGTATCACCTTTGCTTTGGACAATGGAGTTTAATGGTATTGAATCTCAACAATAACTTTTATTAAATGTAATTGTGAATATAATCATGAGAAATAATAATTATATCATGTAATCATGTACCAAATTGCAGGTCCACCAAAGAGAAAAGCTCACTAAAACCGAGGCTCTTCGTCACCATGATACACTAAGTCATAATAACAATTTGAGCAAGTGTCAAGATATATCTTCATGTCGTCAGGATTTATGTCCCTGACACCATACTTTGAATCCACAATTGCAACATTTGACATGTGAGCTGAGTTACGATATAACTCTTTAGGCAATTTTGCACTACCCATCGGGGAACTAATCATATTTGAAGGTGTAAAAATTTCGCCACAATATCTTATCATAGATGCTTCCCCACGTAAATGAGTGAATAATTATTTTGGCCAATACCCAACTCGTACATCATGCCCAACATTTATATTATTTGAAATAGTTAACCACCAATTTCCTGTGGATTGATGTTCAAACAATTAAAATAGAAAGTAGATTAGAAATTATAAAACTAAAGTAGTTTTCAATGTCGAACTTGTCCTTTTAGGCTACTCATTATATAACTTAGACTGATTGAGCAATGATGATTAGAGGAATGGTAGATATGGCATTCTCCATGCATCTTATCATTGAACTCATGCATTTAAAGGCATGAATAATTGGACAAAAAGATTAATTTTTGGTTAAATAAATTTGATTTTTGTTATCAAGTTCATTGAAGAAAATAGTTGTGAAGACAATAAACTATTTATTGGCTTGTTATGCCCTAGTATGATAAAAGTGTTTATCCTTTTAAATGACACAACTTATATCTTTTCACTCTCACAAAGAAGTGGGACCCACAACTTATTTTTTTTGTCAACTCTCTCTCATCCTTTATCTATCTCTTTCTCTCTCTTAAATCATGTAACTTGATATCTTTTAAAGCCCATAAACTATTTATTGGCTTGTTATGCCCATTATAGTATTGATTTCAGCCTTACTTAATGTATGGCATAGAACCCTTGTCATCTTGTACAAGAATATACCTACATGATTTTGTTGCTTACTTTAGTTATGCAATATGCCTAGTAGCAAAGGATGGACTTTGTTAGAACTAGGATATTGCAGAGTCAGCCTCAATAAGTTCATTAACTATGTTCTCTAACCTGGTTTGTTTATTTTTAAATCACTGTATTCATCCTTTGGTCCTTTGTAGAACGTATAGTTGTTTCTAGAGATTGAGATGGCTTTGCCTCGGCATTCTGATTACAACATAAATTGTGGTATAGGTATTGCTACGAGATCCAACAGATGAAAATGTGGTCCCTGTTGTTGAGGAACTGCAAAGGAGATTGCCTCAAGTAAGTGCCATTCATCAACAACAAGGAGATGGTAAAGAGTATATTGATGGTAAGTGTTAGAGAATATAATATAAATTATTAAAAAAGTCGTCACCTACTAACTTAAGGTTTTGTGTGAAATGGTTCTTTATCTTGGTATCAGAGCCTTCGAAATCTCACCGCCTCCCACTTTCTTTGTAGTGGAATTTCCATGTGTAGGTGGACTTTTATGTTGTCCACCCTTCAAGTCCAGTGGGCTCTCGTGTGAGGGAGCGTGTTGAGATATATAGTCCCACATTGATTGTATACAACCAATGTGAGACTATATATCTCAACAACATGATACAGCCGAAGAAGATGGTATGTTACATTACAGATGAACCATGAGTAATAAACGAACTTATAATTGACTGCTTCTGTTTCTCTTAGATATCTGTCTTTTTATTTGCATCATCTCATGCCATTTGTGGTTTCCTTGCTGAATGTACATTAGATGAACTTACCTCAAAGGTACGTATATAATTGAATTCCTTATGTAGTTGTTTCTTCTCTCTTGTTTTTGATTTTAATCTGAATCCATTACCCTTTCCTCAGATATGAATAAGTTAACAAATAAGAAGCTTTGTAAATGTGGCTATGTGGATTTTTCTTTCTTTCATTTCAAATATCTTGTGCTTTTGATTTCTTATACTTATGATCTTTTTATCATTGCCATGTTTCATTCTAATTATGGTTGCTTTCTTTAAGAAGGTTTCTGTTGCTTAGATTAATATATGGATCTCTAGTTCAATTTTTTAACTTTCTTGAAGAATATGTTCCTTTTTTTTTGGGATTAATTGTTATGAACTTTTGAATTATTGTAATCTGCAGATTAGTAGTTGTAATTTGGATAGAGTTCGTAAACTAAAGAGTGCAATGACAAGGCTGACTTCTAGGGTTCAAAAGGTTTGTCGAATTTTCCTATACTATTGAATTACTTTTTTTTTTTTGGGTGGGGGGGGGGGGGGGGGGGAAGCCTCTTTACTTTTATATGAATATGTTCTGCAGTCTGCACCTTCTTCCTGTTAATGCTGTTGATATTTTGGACTTTTTTAAATTGGGAAGGGATATTTATTTGTATGAAGGTGCATGAGTTGATGAAAAATTCATTATTGATGTAAACAACCTTGGGTTGAGTTGGGTCTGTTGAAAAATTGAGGGGACGTGTTGAGATATATATTATTGGTTGTATGTGAAAAAATGCCTTCATATCAGTTTACTAGAGTTTGGAAATTTGGAAGGTGTATTTTCAAGGTCTGAAGATCCAATTTTCACATTATTACATGGGATTATTTTCATAGATCCTTTGTGCTGTTGTTCTTTGCGGTATATAAAGTTGGGTTCTGGCATTCAATCTCAAAATCATTTCTGATAGATATACAAAGGAATTGGAGGTTTTTTGTACCTTTATTTTATAGCTTTTAAAAGGGAATAGATCCACCTTCTCTGGGAGCAAGTCTTGAACCCTTTCACTGTTCAATAACATTTTATAGAATGCAAAATTATCCAATCCATTTGTTGAATCATGTAATGTTATCTAGATGACCATGCATACCAAATTTTAGATAAGTCAGAAATTTATAAGTATGTAATCTGTATAAGGAGTGTTTGGCTTATTTAAGAACGGATTAGTTCTGTTTAAATTCAAATTAGTTTGGTAAATATAGATTTGATTTGATTCTAAATAATACTTATTTTGTCTAACATCTTGGTTTTCAACTAGTTCAATATCAAATATTCTTCCTTTATATTTGAATTTCATTTTCTTGTATGAAGGTTTGCTTGTGAACTTAAATCCTTAATCTTCCCCAATTATTATAAGGGTATTTAATGAGTGCCATTAGGGCACTGGTTAAACTACTTAAGAAGAAAGCAATAAATTCTTTTTGAGTTCCCAATATATTAAATGTTTTACTTTTTACTTTTTATTCCTTAACCATTGTCCTAAAGGAAAATATATTAAATGTTTTAGTTTTTAAAAGCATCACACCTTTTTTTTATCTTCCTTACAATTTGCACACATTGTCCCAAATTTAAAGGAAAATATTTAACGTGTCCTAAAGGCACTTGTTATTAGGGGGTGAGCCTTCTATTAAAAGCATGACACCTTATTGTTATAAAAAAAAAAAAGCATGACACCTGAATTAATCTTTTATATTTTTTATACTACTTGTCTATGAATTTGCACAAAAAAATACCAATTTTTCATTGGTTTGCCTCACCATTATAGAAATTTAAAAAAATTAAAGATTACGTTGTTGAGCTGCACTAAAATTCGTCGGATTACGATTATTTTTTTATTGAGTTTAATATAAATATTTGGGATATCTTATGTTTCTTTGCAAAATTTATTAATATTATAAGTTTAGATTCATTATTTTGTTAAATTATTGAATATTAAATATAATATATACATAAATTAAAAATATTATTTTTTTTCGTGTCGAAATCTAACATTTTTTAGAATTAACGTGTCGAAGTGTCGTGTCGTATCGTGTCACGTGTCCCGTGTCGGTGTCGGTGCTACATAGCTACTTGTAATAGTCCTCGCTTTCTCCTCAATCCATTTCACCCCAAAAACACATTCGTTCCACTGTGCACTGCTTGTTTGTGTCAATTTATTTTTTATTTTTTCTTTTTGTTGGCACTTTTTTTTATAATGGGTAAAGATAATATAACTCATTATCTACCTTCTCTCACTTTAATTTTTTTATTTACTATAGACTTTGTAAATTATTGCTGCAAATTGGAAGCTAAGGTTCTCTTGTTTTTATTTTGGGGATTACTTCTCTCATGTAGTATGAGAGAAGTTCTCTCATGTTAAGAGATAAAAAGTGGGTCCTATCAATTTTTAGAAAAAAAAAAAGGCATATTTTTCAAAATGAGAGTGATATGAGAGATCAATTTCATGTCACATAAGAGTATGATTTCCCTTTTATTTTTTAACATGCTAACAGGCTAAGACAGACTTTTAATTTTTATAAATAAACCAGGCCACAGACCAATATTATATTCGTAACAGGTAACAAGCTAAAGCCAATCTGACACGTTTAAATAAAGCCCGTTAAAAAATGAATTAATCGAACACCCCTACTTGTCAACAATAATTCCTTATTATAAAGCATAAACTTATTTAATTCCTAAATGCTATTTCCTTCTCTGTCCCTCATGAAGATGGTTATTTACTGAAATTTAATGTAAATCAGATAGGGTTGCTAGCATCCTAGTAATCGTTTTCCCATTCTCGAGACCTAAAACGATCAAATGATTCCTCAACCTTATCATCTACCTATTTGGACCTTTCTCGAATCATAGCTCAAAAATCATATAGCAAAATTCTAAATCCAAGACTCATTAACCCATCACGTTGGAGAAAGTGAGTTGTGCTTGATTTATGTTTTTTTTTTGTAAGATAGATAATATGTTCATCAACCAATCTAAATTGATTCAAACCGCGGAGATCAAACCAAAAAATTGAAAACTAAATTAATCGAAAACTGAAAAAAAATTCAGAAAATTTAATTGGATTGGATCGGTTTTTGAATGGGGATGAAAATTTAGGTTACCTTTCTCGAATCATAGCTCAAAAATCATATAGCAAAACCATATTAATATTTTGTTGGAGGAAAAATGTGCTTAATTTAACTTTTTTTTTTTGTAAGATTGCACAATAATCATTATACAAATTTTACAAGGCCGATACATACAAAAAATATGTTATCTGCACAATAATCATCATACAAATCTTAGGCTTTTCAAAAAATCGAAAATCAATCCAATCCAAACCTAATAAAATTGAATTGGATCATATCGGATTTGAAGAAAAATCCAAACCGAATGGATAATTACGTGATTAAACTGAAGGAATTGGATCATATGGTTTTTGCTTTCAAAACCGATCCAATCTATACCGCGAATACCCCTACTTGCTTGTAAACCATGTAATAGGGTTTTGTTTATAGGGAAGATTATATTTACCATTTTTTTATTTACACCATAATAGTAACTACTAACTAGCTTTTACGGGCCTGAGGCGCTGACCCCCATACCACAATTGCCTTTATGCTGATCCCAACAACAAAGACACCTCATGAGCAAGTATGAGCCATACCAACAGATTTATCTTCACATCACCGGTTAGCGCCTTAGCGGATTAGGTCCTGCAAATTGGTATGCTGCCTCCCCCACCGTAGGTTCAAAGATATCCAGAGCAAGTAGAGCAAGTGTAGCAACAGTCCGTTTTGATGAAAATGACGTGGAAGAGCTTGAAATGTTACTCGAGCTTATAATATTATTTACTTTAAAAAATAGTTGGAAAGGATCTTCCGTATTATGTATAATGAAAAAAGAACTGTTATAAGTGGTGTTTGTTCATTTTGCAGGCTTATTTCATGCAAATTGAAGGCACATTGAACAAATTAACCACAGTAAGTATGCATGTGCAATAGATAGCTGTAAATCTTAGTTTTCATACATCCCTGATATAAATAAATTTAGAAGATTTAGTTAAAAATACAGAGAAAAATTATGATATTTTGTTCCTTTCAGTAATTTGGAGCCTATGATCTGTTTACTAATTTAATTACTTGACAGCGAACTGAAAGCTTGGACTTTTGTGTAGAGACTTCTAGTTTTAGACTTGTTAGCATCTTGAAGTTTGGCCAAGTTGATACTGTGAATGTTTATAAGGTGTTTACTCCAATAATATTTTGAAATTAATGGCGAGCAGAGGGATGTGCATTTTGCTCAGTTCCTTCTTCCTCTTCCCTTGCTGTTTAAAGTTGATATTTCTAGTTTATATTAAAATATTTGTTTTGAAAAGTTTCTTTGTGCAATGATTGTTAAAATTCTTTCTCATTAGTTGATGTGTCTTCGGCATATAGATATTTTAGAGTAAAACGATTAAGGATTTTACAGTAATTCAATAATAAAGTTATTGTTTTTGAGGAATTATTGATAATCCATCTTTACGCACACTTTCACTCTGATTTTATGTTTTTATAGGAGGAAAGCATAAAATAAGCTACTGTTACAAACAACAGTTTCACGCGAATAGCGTGAGAATGGCGTGGATCGAGCCATGTCCACTGACTTTTCACGCAACTGGCGTGAATTTCACACTGATCGCGCCAAAACTGAGGAAGAAGAGCCATGTCCACTGTCACTTCACTCTAATGGTGTGGTTTTCACGCTATTCGCGCGCCAAGTACAAGGATCTTCAAATAATCGTCCGCGCGGCTCGCGTGAAATTGTGCTGATCGCGTGGACGTTGCGAATGCAGCCTAATTTAATGGGATTTGATAAAAATGGAAATTTGATCAATTATCTCATGAGATTATGACCTGATTGGATTGCTGGTTATAAAAAGGGAGTCAGAAACAAAAAGAGGGACATCTTTTGGACGTAAGGGACATCTTTTGGACGGAAGAAATTACGAAGACAAGAAATCGGAGCAAGCTCTTGGTGACTGAAGATTCAAGATTTCTTCTTCCCATTCTTCTGGTTATTATTTATTTATGAACTCTTTTCCATACTATGAATTGTCAGACATGAATATGTCTGGCTAGTCTTTTATTATTGTGGTAAGGGTCACAACCCTTGATTAAACCCCTTGTAATTTGGTTAATTTTATATTTATTTATTCTAATTGAATTTATTTTCCTATATTCTTCATCTCTTAATTCTTCTAGAACCGATCAATCTATTGGGATTGCGAGGGTTAGGATTTTCAATAAGGATATTGGGATTCTAATTCTTGACAAAAAGGAAAGTAACTTTTCATGTATGCACTAGGGATAGGCTACATGAACCGCAAACATTAAGGATTCATTGATTCAAAAGTTTAACCTAAAAAGGGATTTCTAAGTGATTAGGATTCTAATAGGGTTAATAAAGTTAAGGTTACTAAGGAATTAGGGCTTAACTAATCAATTAAAAGATGGTGAATCGTTTGATCAATGGTTAAATTAAATGTAAATATTAATTCAGATTACAAGGTGAGGATCATAAAGGTGTTGACGTCTCTTTACCGCAATATTCTCTTAAATATTTTCTCAATCTTAATTTGTTGTTCTCGTGTTTTAAAAAGAATTTTTGAATTATTCACGGTACAATTATACTCAAACCAATCTTATTAATCCAACAAGAGAGGAATAGTTATAATAAATTCGGTGTCTCAATCGTCATGAAGACGATACTTTACTTATCCTTTTATTACTTGGAACGATCGGTATACTTGCCGACTTTTCGCAACATTAGTCATAAGGCTTTTGTGAGATGATATAGTTAGTTTGATCCTTCTATTTGATACTTGGTTTTTATACTTTATTAAATCTGTTGAGTTATATAAAATCATTAATGTAGCCTCACCTAATAGCTTTTGTCCTGGGTTCGATCCTCGCCGCACCCCCTATTTTCAAGTGAAATTTCTTTGTTGCACAGTTATGTGGGCATGTGCATTGTCCACCCTTCAAGCCAGCGGACTCTCGTGTGAGGGGGCATGTTGAGATATATAAAACCATTAATATAGCCTCACCTAATAGCTTAAACTTTTGGGTTGAATTGGTTCTTTACAAAACATATAGTTCATTTTTTAATAAATTTTATAATAATTGTAATTGGTGGTGAGCCCTAAAATTTTCCTGTCTACTTCTTCGATGAAATTTGTTAACGGTTTTATAAGAGTTATATTTACAACTTGTCAGTTGTGATTATGTTATGTTTATAGAGATTTATTTTGCGTGCCATAAGGGGGTTATTTTTTTGAATGCGGGCCCCACGAGGGGAAATATTTGTGTATTTGGGAAATAATTATTACTGAAATGTAGTTGGAAATATATTTTACTAAAATATTATTAAAAAGTTATTTGGTAGATGTATATTTTCTTGGAAAAATTAAAGTTATTTTATTGATTTGGTTAGTTAAAGTATATATATTAATTTACCAAAATAACCTCAGCTTTACCCTTTTGATTTAAAAATTTCTATAGTTGGTTCCGGAACAACGACAACATAAGTTTGTAAGTTGTACAACATTTGACATTCCTTTGGTATATATATTTTATTTAAATACATAAAGAGATTCCAGGCCAATTCAGTACATTGATTACGAACCGGATCAAGCTAAACCTTATTAAAAATATAAATTTCTCTTTTACCAAAAAAAATATATATAAATTTCTACTTCACGATGGAGTACTGCTGGGTTATCTGACCCTACCACCTCAATTACAACTTGTCAGTTGTCATTGTATGCTTACAGTATGTTGTACACTAAAATGTACTATTTTTCTGTGTCTCATAAGGGGGCTATCTTTTGAATCAAGAGTCTAATCGATTAATCGTGTGGCATTGGCAAATTCTTAGGGGTGTTTGGTAGGTGGTTTCTGGTGTGATGGTCGGATAAGTGAGAGTCAGATTCTATGTAAATCATATTTGGTAGATGGTTAATAAAAACAAAATTAGGGAAGCGTTTTACCCATGCAAATAAAAGTTGTATTTAAATGGATGTCAAAAATACTATTTGCAAAAACCACTTCGGAGGTGGTATTTGGGGAAGAATGGGGAAGTGAAAAAATATGGGGCGATGTCATAGACTGAAATGCCCCTCATTTCATCTATCAAGCTCGATTTGTATTTTACTCAACTATCCCACAAGATCGACTCTTGTTCTCTACAGATCTGTATTTGGTTTCACTTTTGCAGTTTTGTCTGCATTGTTTCTCACCAACCATGTCTATGATAACATCAAAGCCTCTCTTTTGATCTCTACGCTTTATGGTTCTGGAACTCTTAAAAGTTTGGCCCATACGTAATTATCTCTGGTTCCCGCAACTTATAGGCTACAAAGCTCACGAAGAGTTGTGTTGGCATCTTAGTTGCATCTATTACAAAGAACAGAGCTCATTTTAGTCGAGGAACATCTAACCCCAAGATTGAATGACTCATATTTTAGTCGAGGACTCGAGGGTTTTTTTTTTTTTCAGATTCAAAATTTAAAATGCCCATTTTGGTAATTTACACCAATTATCACATCAATATATTATTTTTAACCAAACATAGGCTTTGGAAACTTACGTCAATATTCATGGTAATATTTCAGTCTACCAAATAACTTTTTTTTTTTAACTTTTCTACCAAACTCACTTTCCAACTATTTTCCTATCAATTATATTTTCCTAATATTTAAAAAAAAAATCCTCAACCAAACGCTCTTTTATAATATATTGACGAAAAGTGGTATTTGAGTGCAAACTCCCTCTTCTCTTTTTGTCTTTTTCTTATCACCTAATATAATTTTCCTTCTATTGGGAAATTCAGATACCCGTTGAATGCCTGATTCGTCGTCGAGTCGAATGGACGTTCAATATGTTCCCACACATCATAATCAAAAATTGATTTAAAATATGCATTAATGCATGCCATCATCAACGTATACATCGCTTCATAAATTCTTTATCAACTCTTTTTTCTTCCTCCAAGTTATTACTTTCATACTTGCTCAATTATGATATTATATGTATAAAAAAATAGAGTGTTATTTTTTTTTTTCTGGAGAAAAAAACACCCTTACTGCAAAGATAAATTTTAATTTTGTTATCTTTTTTTGACTTGTAGGACCCACAAACTGATGTTTGTGTAGGAATGAGATTTATTTTTCATGTTAAAGGAAAACAAATATCCAATAAAATAAAAAAACAATGATAAGTATAACATACAATAATATATAACAATAAATCTATTCAATAAAGTATCCATTATCAATAAAAAAAAATTATTACACATTATTACCAGTACAATAAATTATTTGTCTACAAGTCGGGCACAATGCAACTTGTAACAAATGTTAAAATACATTTCTTAAGAAATGCATGGTTACAACAAACATGGTAAAATGGAGAGTGGTTCTCCATTCTTGAATTCACTTAGACATATAATACAATTATTTTGATCAAATTGAATAGGACTGGATGTGTTATAAGATAACTCAGTAATCCTCTCAAAAATTGAAGTTGGAATATCATTAATTTTTTATTTTTTTTTATAACATAAGGGGCAAAGCCCGAGAGAAGAAAAACACAATAACAAAGAAATGTTAAAACAGAAAGGCAAACAAAACTAACATAAAAAGACCCTGCACATCACAAGAAAGACTTGAGGACAGCATCTTCAAGAAACAGCAGCTGCCTCCAATCCTGGGTCGAGCAAGTCAGCAGCCAGCATGTTAATGAGCTCACTATCAGGCGACGAGGAAATTAAAAGACTAGGAGGGTTATTTAATGCCTTTTTTGCGATCCGATCCGCACAGTTGTTACAAATCATCAGGATATGATTCAACACAACAATCCAATCCTTGATAAACAGGGCTCGAATCTTAATTACCAAAAGAGCTTTCGAGTATCATTACCATCACTGGAATATCATTATTTTGTCTATTACAATATGTATATGTTATATTTATAAATTTTTACAAACTACATTATCTTTTTCCGGGAGAACATTAATTACACTATATCAAAAAAGTTGATAAATAGATCCTTTTCCGTTACCATATAATAACAACTGGTTGCAAATTATACAATAATAATTAATAATATTATTGAAATTCCCCATATCAGATATTTTGAGTCAGAGTCCGAACTGTAGTCTTGGGCAATTGCGGGTCAATGAAAAGAAGACAAAGACAGTTAACTTTACGCCTTCCATACTTTGTAAAAAAAGAAAAAAAAAAAAAATTATTTACACAATATATATACCGTAGAGAAGATTATATTTATAATCTTTTTATAAATTCTTACGAATTATGCTAACTATGACTAATTATATTTAATATAATTTATAAAAAAAATTATAAATGGATCCTTAATTTTTATAACATATATATCAAAAAGATAGATTTTCAAACAAAATCATTTTCTCTCAACCGCAACAATTGAAGAGATAATATGTTATCTGAATAAATTTTAACGTAATAAGAATTTCCACATAACAAATAGATTCATTCAATTAATTCAGGAAGCCACCACATCAAGGCGGTTAACCGAACAGAAAAATATTGAAGACCCACATATCTTACAATTAATTCATACACTCACTGGAATGAATATATATATGTAACCACATAAACTACTTATAGCATTTGAGATCATTGGTATAAATTGTATACAAATGAAAGGTAAAGGATTTCTCCTGTACATAAAATTATCTCCGGTGAGTCTAAAATGACGTTATTTTGGGATGAAAATCATGTTGTTTTTTAATTATAATATATTGTTGGGTTATATTAGTTTTTATCATTATAATTATTTAATTTTATAACCCAAAATGACATCGTTTTGAGTTTACTCGAGATAACTTTATTTCTGGTGACTAGAGAAATACTTTTCCCATAAGAGGACATTTGATACAGGAGAATTTTATTTATCTGAGAATAATTATTACTGGAATATAGGGGGTATATATTTTACTGGAATGTTACTAAAAAACTATTTGGTAGACTCAAATTTTCCCAAGAAAATTTAGTTAATTTTACTGAGGTTGTGTTTGGTTGATTATGAAATAGTAGTGAGAATGTGAGGTTATTTTACCAAAATAATATCACTTTTACCTTTTTCATTCAAAACATAGGGCCATCTTGGTCTTCCTCTTCTCACTTCAGTTTTCTCTTCCCCTCGAAGCCAAGAATTCCTTGTTTTATTTGGAACTCTGATTTCGCTTTCTATGCCACAATTAACAAAGAAGCCATTTTCCCGGAATGAATCGTAACCCAGGAAATTTTCAAGAAGTCAAGTATCAAACGTGGTGACCATACTTGTCCGTCTCAGCTTTCCCATGGTTTCTCAAAAAAGTTGCGTACAAAAATGACGTTGTTTTGAGCTCATATTTTTGGTTAACGGAGAAATACGTTTCACATCAATGAATACTATAACATGTAGCTATCGTAGAGTACAATTTTATGTTTCTACCAAAAAAAAGAGAGAGTACAATTTTATGTTTAACTCAGCTAACTTGTATGCTTATATTACGAAGATAGAAATATATAGTTGCTTTTTTTATTACTATTTTTAAGAAATATATTCTCAAGTGAAAAAGGGGAACTTAATTAGAAAAATAAAATAAAACAAACTTACAAAGGAGTGTGAAGGAATTATCAATGGAAAATTAGTTTGTCATGTTGCACGAATCACATTATTTTGTCTTGCAACAGATCCGGCTCTAGATTCTATTTTTCTTTTTTTAAAGTGTGGGACTTAGACTTAGTTTATGTGTGTTGGTAAAAAACTATTCTAAGGTGATATGATAAAAATGAAGGGTTTTATAATGAGAATTGAAATCTCATGTTGCAGAGATAAAAACACATGTGAGATACGAAAATGATAAAAAAGAAATATAAAACCCAAAAAACAAACCCAATATCAATTAAGATACTTGTACCCACTTACATTATAAAATTAAATGTAGCCATATTAAGGAGCTCGTTTATTATGAGCCCGGAGCATGAGCTCCTTTTCCCAAAAAAAAAAAAGAAAAAAGGATTGAGAGGAGATTTAGATAAAAGAAAAGGGTATAAATGGAAAGAAAATTTCCTTTTATGATAAAGGATCGTCAAATAATAGTGTGACCTGGAGCACTTTAAAAAAATCCCATATTAAGAACTTTGGAGTTAATGACGAGCCTAAAAACTAAAAAAAAAAAGTAAGACCTAATAATACCTTTAAAATAGAGTAGGTGCCATATATGGTTAAAATGTTTACTTGCACGGAATTCTAATTCTACTCGTCACAATTTTATATTTAGAGACAGCTACTAAAAATAAAAATAAACAACTAGTTATAATTTACAATTCAGAATAATTATTATTATTTTTAATTTTATGATTCGTGTTTGACAAAAATATACAGTATTTTAATATATTTCCACCACCAATATTTATCCATATATAAAATAAAAGTAGTCAAAATCATTTTGGATTGATTTAGCAAATAATTAAGAAGAAGATATAAATAATTATTTGAATAAGCTTTGAAAAACAAAATTATGGTATATTTTTTAGGTTGTTTTTTCAACAGCTAAATTTTGTAAATATAGAAAAAAACTATTTTTTTTCTAATAACTTAATCAATTATTATAAAAAAAATCAATTATATATTTTTTTTTAAAATACTTTAAAAAATACACAAACAAACAAGTCCTTATCAAACTATACTAAAGTATTTAGTATATATGATATCAAAAGTTCATAAAAAATTAGCTAAATAAAAAAGTTAAGACTTGATAAAAGAGAAATTCTTTGTTTTTTTTTTTTGGTAAGCTAAATTCTTTGTTCTTAACTATAATTATTAAAATAAGAAATACTTAATTTTTTTTGATAAACAAAAATACTTCATTTTATAATAAAAGTCTAAAGCATCTTTTTTATATATCAATTATAGATTAATTTAAAATTTAAAAAGGACATTTCATAAAAATAAATATGATAATAGCTACTTCTATAAAATAAAGAAAATTTCTAAAAATAAAAATACTTGTTTATAATTAAATTATTCAAAATGCATATTAAATCCTATATCTCAAATTATGTCAAATTTGTTACTTTTACCTTTTTGCTAATCAGATTATAATCAAATATACTGCTTTATTTTAATTTGAATTTGGTTGTAATTTATTAGATTTTACATTATTGCTTCCTTGAACGTCCAAATCTATAATGAGCCATAAATGTTGTCCATATGAATGTTCTACGCGTTTCGCCATATCCATTAAAGGAAAAATAATCCACCACGATATATATAACAGATATTAATGTTATAGTGTTTCAAAAAATAATATTAATGAAAACAATTAATATATACATCAGATTAAGTATTGAAAAGAAAAACATTTTTTTTTAAATGTTGTCAACAAGCTATAACTATAACTTATTTATTTATTTTTATTTGAATTTTTAAAAGGTTTTATTAATCTCATCTAACATAAGATAGTTATCTTATATTGTATAAAAAAAAATAGGTAGATCGCATCATTCAACATCAACAGCAACAATATCTTTATCCCAAATTAATTGGAGTCGGTGGTAGATGAACCCAAATAAAAGATACAAGATTAAAAAAAGAAATATAAAAGTAAAAAAAAAATGAATAGAATTATATATATATATATATATATATATATATATATATATATATATATATATATATATATAAGTAAAAGTAAAAAAGGAAAGGGAGAAGAAGAAGAGGGAACATTGGGGGAAATGACTAAAAATGAACCGTCTGTAACATATAAATAACAACGGGTTTAATCCTCTCCACCATGTTTATAAATTTTCTCCATTCCGTTCTAAGGCATACCGTCCGCCAATCTATATCTCACTCCATTAAATCTTGTTTTACTACCTTTTCCAAAGTAAGTTTCGATCTACTTCTACCTCTTTTTATGTTGAGCTTTTTGGTAACAAACGTTTATTCTTATGGGAGCATCCACTACATGCCCAAATCACCTCAATATATATTCTCTCATCTTCTCAGCTACCAATAGCACTCCTACCTTTCGTTGAATATCTTCATTTCTTATCCTATGATGAATGTGGATCCTACTATTACAAGAAAAAAATGGGATACATAAATCCAAATGAGAGATGATATATTATATAAAAAGAGAGTAATATTTTCCTTTAAAAAAAATAATAGGATGTTCGAATTAGATTATCGTCGGACTTGTGGAAAAATTAAAACAAAACTGGGTTGCTCCGCAAATACAGAGAGAGAGAGAGAGAGAAAGGTGGAGAATAGAATAGAGATGGAGCAGGAAGAGCACGAAGTGTACGGTGCAGACATTCCCGATGAGGAGGTTGAGATGGACGCAGATGCAGAACAACATGATGAAGAAGAAGAAGAACTTACCCCCAATCACCCAAACAAGGTTAGGGTTAGGGTTAGGGTTACTCTTATTCTCTCTCTCTCTCTCTTTCTCCTTCTGTGATTAACATGAATGAAAACCATAGGACTTGGAGGATATGAAGAAGAGGTTGAAGGAGATCGAGGAAGAAGCTAGTGCCCTTCGCGAAATGCAGGCCAAGGTTGAAAAAGAGATGGGAGCTGTTCAAGGTTTGATTGTTTCGCTTCTCAATGCTTTCTGTAAACCGAGAGAGAGGGTTTTTGTTTTTTTTTCTCATGTCACTGATTGATTGATTCAGATCTGTTTATTTGGGCCTACTCGTGTTTGTTAAGTTAAAATGATTTTTATTTATTTTTTAAAATATTTTGTTTTGATTTTAAGATTCGTCTGGCTCTTCTGCATCTCAAGCTGAAAAAGAGGAAGTGGATGCTCGATCGATCTATGTTGGTAATGTGAGGTTTACTTATCTTTATTTTGCCTCTTTTCAAATCCATGCTGCTTTATAATTGTATTTCATATCTCAAGCATGTTATGCGCACACTGAACAAGTAGATTGACTTAGTTGTCTGTAGGTCCGTGCTTTCCTTTGACGATGCTTACGTCGTTCTGCAATCCTTTGATAACTTAAGAGTTTTTGCTCAAGTTTTTTGACATTTGTCCTATTGGTGAAAATTTAAAGATTTAGATCTTGGGAGGTGTGGGTAAATAGAAAGAATAGATGTCACTTCTGCTGTAGGATGTTTCTCACGAGAGCAAAAATTAGATACGGTTAGCAGACTTGGTTAGCTTTTACATATGATAGAAGTCACACGAAACAAATCTGTGACTGGAAATTAAGCGTGTTATTATGATGTTACTTTTTCAAGTTTCGAACCCTATCTCTCGACTCCCGTCTGGGCCTTCTCCACTCACTCTCGACTCACTTTCTGGCAAGCCCATCAAACTTCCATTCGTTTTTCGGCAAGCTACTGAAAGTTCACTCTCCTTCGACTCACTTCTCTCTTTGACCCACTTCAGTCTATTGACAGTGGCTCCTTGCCTCTGTTTCCTCTCAACCCACTTCCTTTTTTGTCCATTGTTTTGCGGTTTTCCAGCAAAGCTTCACCACAGGACACCTCAGCCTATGTTTTCTCTAGACCCACTTTCCCTTCTGTTTCCAGCCTCTGTTTTGTGGTTTTACAGTCGGGCTTCACTGTAGCGGCTATACCGGTACTTGCTATACACTACAACATTTTTAGGGCCGGCTGCTATGCGCTGCTACCCGCTATTGATAATTATGGTTTTGACACCAATGGCCAATTGAATTGATGAAATTTGTTTCATCAAAATTCCAACGATACATGACTGTGATTCAACAGTTTTTAATTTCATTATAATCTTATAGGGCTTCAATCGAGTTTTGTAATTTATCAAGGTTTCCATATTATGTGATTCAGGTTGACTATGCATGTACACCTGAAGAAGTCCAACAGCATTTTCAGTCATGTGGAACTGTGAACAGAGTGACAATATTGACAGACAAATTTGGTCAACCAAAAGGATTTGCTTATGTAGAGTTTGTTGAGGTTGATGCTGTTCCGAATGCTCTCCTGTTAAATGAATCAGAATTGCATGGTCGACAACTAAAGGTCTTTACTATTAGATGATCTGTGTAAATTCAATTAGTCAGTCCACTTTTCCATTGGATCATATTTGAATTCTGGTTTTCCCTTCAGGTGTCTGCTAAACGTACAAATGTTCCTGGAATGAAACAGTATTTTGGAAGACGACCAGTTGGTTTCAGATCTAGGAGGCCTTTCATGCCTTCTCCATTCTATCCACCATATGGTTATGGGTAAGCCATTATTAGAAGCTGAAGGAAACACAAAAATTTACCTTGGATTTGTTTTTACTTTCAATTTTCATGATATGCATTGTGTAAATTTTGATGTCTTGGAAAGTAAAAATGTTTTTTGATTGAAATGGTTGCATTGCAAACTAACAGAGGATTTGCTTGTAGTTGGCTATTTTTTTTACAACCTATAAACATGTTTGTTAAACTAGACTACTAGAGAACCTCATGTTCAATATACATTCCTATTACCATGAGCCCTTGACCACCTAGCAACACATCAGAAAACTAGAATATGTTGGTTTTAAATTTTTGTTTTTCTTCTTATGGACTGAGCATACACACATCCACAAACACACGCTCACACGCAAACGTAATAAGAAAGAATAATTGATTTTTCTTGAAACTGAGTCAGCAAGTCTCCCCAAGAGTTCTTTTTAAGGGCAGTAGAGAGATATTGAATATAACCCTTCTAAATGTTTGTATTTGAAACCACATAAATATGAGTTCCATGTGGGCGAACTTTACACACAACGCAGGAGAGTTCGAATATTGCTGACAGCACCTTATGACCTGGCCCTGCATGCAAAAGGTGGTGACACCTTGTGGAGACCAGAAGTCAAATTTTTTTAATGATGTGCTAGCGCTTGACTTGTTGATAGTGTAAAAAAAATTCACTGCCTGGTGGCGGATAAAAAATGAACTAGAGTATGAGAAAATTAACTAATACAGCTAAAAAGGGTAAACCCTGGGGCAAAAGCTTCTTGACTGGCGAGGGTAGGGGTGAGACTCTATGGTAAAGCAGTTTACCTTTACATTTTTGTAAAGAGGCTGTTTAGAGACTTGAACTGGTGATGTTCTGAATCAGTTCTGATTATAAGGTGTAACCTTATTGCTGCTCCTAGGCTCGCCCTAGAATTAAGTATACAACGTATGAGAAAATTAAGTTTTGATAATTTGATTGGTGACTTGTCATTCTTTCTGTGATCTGATAAAATGTTTTTATTTCTTCATGGCCCACTATGTTTTATTAAGATTGAATCTTTTTGACATGCAGTAGGGTCCCGAGGTATAGAAGACCCACGCGATTCAGGCCATACTAGTGCTCATTCTCAGTTTAATAGGCAATTGCATGTTTATGATGGGATGGGGACAAGGCGATATTATTTTGCCACTGTAATAATTTTCGCTGGTGGAGCAAGAACTCGAAGCTTCTTTTACACCCCAGAAGTTCAATGCCCTTGCCTTTTAACATTGTAGATGTATGATATGGACAATTGTAGGTTGATCGCACAGTTGCCAAACTTGAATGATCTTGGCACTTGGGCGCTGAAGGTTTACTTATACATTAATGGGGGCAACTCTGCAGGGAAAATTCTTGATAGTTTTAGTTTGAACCTTAAAATTAAGCTATTCAGTTCAATTTTGGATATTTTAAAGAAAATGATGTCAACTTCAGTGTTGGAATTGTTTACATCTGCCTAAGTCAGTTCTTAGTGTGATGCAGGTTTGTTGTTACTCCTTGGCTTATCTTAGGTGTATGGCAGAAGAGATTATTTTGAAGAAATAGTCATTTTTTTTTTTTTCCAACAGCTTCTTGTGAAAGCTTATGAAAAAAAATCATTCTTAATTATTCGGCTATTTGATACTCATTAACTCCAAAATTTGGGTTAAAAGAAAATGATTATTTGCTTAAAAACATACGTACCCTGAGAGGGTATTATGCTTGGTGCTTCTTCATGATACGTGTATATGGATAAGTACACTTGTTTGACACGCAATGCTTTTGTTTATATTATTTGGTAAAAGAGGTTATATTTAAGATTAATTTGGCTATAGTATTCCTAATTTCTTCGAATGTATTTTATTAAATTAAGATCTACAGATAATGATATTCAGTTTTAAGAAAAAGTAGTTTAAATTAGCAATATATTCATATTAAATCAATAAGGTGTTCGCTATATTCATAAGTAGGATGAGGTATTATCATATATGACCTGAAAACCATAAATCTGGCTTTTTGACATGACAAATGTGTTTTTTGATATATTCCATCACTTTATTTCTTTGACCAAATGTATTATTACACTAATGTAGGAAGATGCGTATCACGTGGCTATGCGTTTAGTCGCGTAATGACATATGCGCGTTTCATGCACATGTGCCTACAACATACGTTTAGATATGTTAGTATCAGGTGCGCATCTAGACACGTTAGTACCAGGTGCGCATTTCAGTCTATCTAGTCTGATTGCGTCAGTTTAGTCTGATCATGTCAGTATCTGGTATGTGCGTTTCATGCACATGTGCCTACAACATATGTTTAGATACGTTAGTACCAGGTGTGCATCTAGACACGTCAGTACCAGGTGCGCATTTCAGTCCATTCAGTCTGATCATGTCAATACCAAGTATGCGTTTCAGTCCGTTTGTCACGTAATACGCGCATGTGTCAGGTGCGCGATTATACGCGTAGCCACCTGATGCGCGTCTTCCTACATTAGTATGATAATACGTTTGGCCAAAGAACGAAACTAGTGAAATATTTCGAAAAATGCATTGGCACGGTCAAGAAGCCCGTAAGTCTACTTGTCAACACGAAATTTTCCTACTTTAAAAGTAGAAAAAAGAACTCCAATTTTTCTTTTTATGTTTTAATGGAATTGCAACCCCATAAAGTCATGTATATTTGCTATTTTAAGTTTTATATATATATATATATATATATATATATATATATATGAGTTTAACATTTTTTTCAAAGGATATAAAATTATGTCTTTTTAATCAAAACTATTATTTTATATATAAAACAATCGAAATCATGATGAGAGAAAGTGAGATATATATATATTTTTAATTTTAAGTATTAAAAAAAAAGCAGTAATTTAATTAAAATGATATCATTTCAAAAGACAAACATTTTTCAATTTTACACAAATAATATCAACATTGAATTGATTCTGCATCGTATAATATATTATTTGAGTTAGATTAAAAAGAAAAAAACTAACCGTGTGAACTGTACTTAGTATTAATCTTTCCTTGCATCTTGTTACTACATTTTCTCTCCCATGTAGTAGTAAAATCTTGGCAACAGAAATTCGATAACTTCTCTGGCAAGTCTAGTTGAGCATGTTTGCTAAATTTTGCTCGATTTCAAAAATAATAATATGGAAACCTGAATATATACTTATTTTTTTTTTAAAAAAAAAGAAATCTTCGAAAAAATTAGCTAATTTCCTTTTTCCGGTTTCGTTAAGAAACGTTCAGTTGGCCGGATCATTGGACCGATGTCGAACGCCTAATTGACCTGTTAGATATATTAATATGGGTTTTACAATTACACTTCCAAGATAAAAAAAGAAAAGAAAAGGAAAACAACAAAAAACTTCTGTCAAGACTTTGAGCAAGTTTTTTATATACATTAAACAAGAAAATTAATCAGTGTTTTGTATTCCATGCCTTATATTTTTAGCTGATCGGTAATTAAGTTTGATGAATTTGTTGAACAATTTAATAATGTTATCTCTAATAGTTTGCCCAGCTTCTTGATCATAACTCAGTAGTTTGCACTCCCATAGTCCTATTTATGCAGCCAATCCAAGTCTGATGGCAAAATGTTCCACTGGAGCTCACAAAAATGCTAAGCGTGTTGCTGACAATCACAGGCATCCAATGTTGTGAACAATCATAATTTAGGTGCACTTATTTGTTTTTGTTTTCTTTGCACTTATTCTGTTAATTTTCAGGAACAAAAATCTCTCTATTAATGAGGCCCAAAAGCATGTTCGGCTAAAGAATTGTAATCTTTCTCTCTCTCACACACACACATACTCTTTTTGGTCCCTGACAAAAAACACGGTCCCCACTTTAATCCCTTACAAAAAAAAATAATCTCGAGGTCTCTAAGAAATTCAAAGTGGACCCATTTAGTTGAAATCGTGGTCCCTCACAAATTCAAAAATCAAAAGGACTAAAATGGGTTCACTTTGAATTTCATAGGGACCAACCGATTTTTTTTTTTTGTAAAAGACTAAAGTGGGGACCGTGTTTTTTTGTTAGGGACCCAAAAGAGTATTATATGCATCATGATTTAGAAAATAGCTGGACCCTGTTAACATGGCAAGAAGATGCAGGATCCTGGAGGCAATTGCAAAATGCATCCTCATCCTTAGGAAATGATGTTGGTAGAGGATGGTCAGGAATGATACCAACCTACATGCAAAAGCAAATGGAGGGTGTTAGTGGGGTTAGCCATTTGAGGTGGTGGAGAGAGTCAAGAGCAAACCTTGTCAATATCTGTGTGTGCAGGTGTTTCATAGCGAGCAACTGTAACAACTAATCCAGAGCCATCTGAGAGCTCAAAAACTGATTGGATCTTCCTGCATAGATGTGTTGCTCATATTAGGAAAATAACAAAAAGTTAAATAGTATGTTTGGATTGTGAACCAAATGAAAAGTAATTACCCTTTCCCAAATGTTGGCTCTCCAAACAATATGGCCCGTTTATTATCTTTCAATGCACCAGCTAGTATTTCGCTTGCACTAGCAGTTCCCTTGTTTACCTGATATAGGCTCAAGATATTTAATTACTCATTTTTACCATAGAAATAAATGACAAATTGGAAGTTTTGAAGGACAGTTTTCAAAACTGATAAAACACGGGACACTACGACACGAACTCCGACACGTTAGTTGTAAAAAATGTTGAAAATTATAACTGTTTTTTTTGATTTTAAATAAAATTTTTAATTTATGTAGTGTATATTATATTTAATATTCAATAATTTAACAAAAAAATGAAAAAAATACATAAATTTTAAAAGAAACTGATATCACAAATATTTATATTAAAACAATAAAATAGTAATCGTAACTCAAAAAATAGTTGGAACTAAAAATTCAACACAACAACCTTTAAACCTTTTTTAGAATTTCTATAAATGACAAATTGGACACAAGGGGTTTTGAAGTGTCGGTTAACTATTAACACTGAATAAAAAATTATTTGGATGCATAAACAATAATGTAATAGCTGTACTCAATAAGTTTAACCTCTACTTTTCCATCTTCACAATTAGATTTATGGACCTGGCTCACATCTTGGAGAACACCACCACCCCTTAATATTCCCATGACTTCAAAACAATAACTAATCCATACCTTACCCAAAGTCATCCTAACATTTATTCATTATCCTCAAATTCAGACAGTGAATTGCATCCTAAAACCCTAAAGTTCCCACATTAGCTCAATCTCATTCATTTCGAAACAGCAACAAGATCCTTAAACTAGTACATTAAATTCTGACAAATTGTAATCGAATTTTAAAAAGCATATGTAACTAGATCATAAGTTCCAAGATAATCATGAAACAAGTAGGAAACTTCCAACATCGCAACTATTGAGGAATCAAGCCTAATGCATGGCATTTAGTCAGAAACGAAGATGCATATTTTTAATGAGTTCTAGGTGTTGAGGGTATTGCTATAAGATAAAAGGAAACAAAAAAACAAAATATTGAAATATTGTCTACATCCACAACCACAGATGAGCTTAGAAATTTTTTTAACTATGATATCAAAATGGGATTACAAGATAAGAGTTAATGGAACTCTCAAACATCCTTTTTGCCCCACAACTAACTGCTATCCCTGCATCTCTGCCCAAGGCTATGAATGTTCAAGACTCTCTTGAAACCCTTACAGGCTCCCTCTCATGCCCAATACAAATAACTCTCAATACTTGCATGGCGGGCAAAACCCTATTTTTGTGAAACAAGAAAAGAGAACTATCATATTTACCTACTAAGCGTTTGGGCCAAATTCTTAACTCTGATACAGATGCAGTACGTGTAGAAAACATAAACGTACCAGTACAGCTAGGGGTTCTGAAGTTGCTAGTGCACTACTTCCATCTGTATCAAGTATATCTCGAATGCCACGACTATCACAAATATACACAATCACACCTTTGTCCAACCTGGTTGATAATATCTGTTAGAACTTGAAGCTGAAAATAAGATGATTAAGTAAAAGAAAAAAATTAAGATAATACTAAAAGAGTCCTTTTCTGTTGACTATTGAAAGAATTTCACAACCCAGTTTAGCAATACAATATAATTAAATGGTAAAAGGTGTTTCCGATTATATGGTTATAGAACAATTCTGATCATAAAAAAGGTAAGAATAGTGGAGTGGCCCTTACTGCAGACATGAAATAATTGTACCCTGAAAGATGGAGAAACCATCTAGGTGAATTTCAAGCACCACCAGCAAAAGATTTAATACAATACAAGATGTAAAAATGCCAATAGTTGATAAGCATATCTTACCAGATTTTGGCAATCTCAATTCCTTCTGGGAAAAGACCACCACTGCAACAAACATAAGCTTCAGAAAGCTAGTGGTTGAATGTACATCATGTGAAATGTTATTGCTAAGTCACCTGTTATCTCTAAGGTCCAAAACAAATGCATTAACATTATTACTCCTTAATGTATTGATTGCTTCCTTGACAGCTCCTGCAAGGTTGGCAGATCCACCAGGAAATACTGAAACTTTTTAATAACCATAGAGTAATGGACCAGTTAACGTAATGATAAACAAGTATTAATATTTACAAAAATCGAAATCATGATTAGTTTAAATCAAAAGTGAAGCATAAATTTTTATATTTAGCAGTGCCTTTAATATGTCAAATGATTTATGTAGGGGATATTTTAATCTTTTACTTATTTTTACTGCTTGTACAACATTGTATTGAAACCTATTAGCATTATATAAATATAGAAGCTCACATCCACATTGGGACCTATACTTCTTTATCCATGCTTTGCAGTGATTTATAATGGGCTACTACACCAAGGAAACGTAAACATTGTGAGGATCTAGCCTCCAAAGGGATTGCTTCAGTAGGATACTTAGAAGCCTAGGCTGCACTCTTATGGGAAGCTTATTAACCTATAAGCTAGCTGGGCTTCCCTAGTGTAACAGTAAGTAGCACCCTTTCTCCAATGGGGAGGTATTAAGGCCATATGGAATGTTGGTAGTGTTTGCAGGAGGTAGTTACTAGGAATAAATATGGAAGAACAGCTTGCTTCCTGTTCAATACTTCGTTTGGATATATTTTGCATTTCTTGCTTCAGTCTTTTAAGTATACCCATTAAAACAGTAAAAAATTCTCAACAAAACTGTTTATTTATTTATTTTTTAGAAAAAATGCAATAACTGGTCACACTCCATATCTACCCTGAAGAAGGGGAGGAATAGCAATGGTTCTCGAGGGACATTTTGCAACTCTTTCCCAGATCAAACTGCCGAGCATAGCAAGAAGAACTATGCCTCGACGTATTAGGCCAAAAAAGTGTCACATGATTAAAGTATATTGCTTAGATAATTATCCTTTTTCATAGTGGTATAGAAGCAAGAAAAATCATGCTTAGACCATGAAGTACTACTTACTAGATGCCTTTTGGTTGAAAGATGTTAGTTTGATATAACCAACTGTTGGGGAATCATTTCCTGAAGCAGGTAACTTGCACAGTCTTGACTTCACTGGATTCAATGAAACTTTCTCTCGCCTGAAATGCAGAAACTCTTATTTTCAGTAAAATTTAGGAGGGTTAACAATGGTCACAATGATTAATCACATGAATGTAACTAAACATAATGAAGTGCTATCAAACTGAAAGTTTTCTGAATCATCCTACAAAACAAAACATACTCTCAAGGACCCAAAACTTAAATCTACTTCCATTTTGGAAGAAAACTAACTTACGTCAAAGCCAGATGCTTTACATCCAAACCGCTACGAATGGTCAAAGCGACAGAACTTCCTTCAGGTCCCCTGTAATTTTATTTAAAAGGTTAGGCAATCAAATAGATAAGCCGAGGAAAATAATGTGAAGTACAAGAAAGTTTGTTCTTTTAAATGGATGTTTACATTAATTATCAAGTAGCTAGAACCTTACAATTGGCTCTCATAATAGAGTAACAGTACCAAGTAAGAGATATTAAATACTAGACAAGCTTGTAAGACTTTGCACAGATAAAGGCACAATATATAATACTCCCATATTTATATTGACAATGACATAGTACTATACTCTTAACTTGCTGGGATTTAAGACATAAATGCAATCATATCCCTTGGTCCTTAGCATAATATTTATAATATGTTCTTTAATCTTTTTATTTTCACTATTCGTGGAGGAAAATATTGATTTGAAAGCACAAGTGTCATGTAGGAGAAAAAACCCACTGTAGGCGTTCAGCCGCATCATATAGCCCCATGTTTTCTGTGCTCGTATCATCAATTGCTAGGATAACATCTCCAGACAAAACACCAGCTCTATATGCAGGACCTCCTGGAGAAGCTGAAACGACAACAAGCCCACCAGGTGGCATGTCAGCTTTGGTAGGGTAGCCTATTGATAACCCCACTCCAGTTAGAGCGCCTTGAGTTCCAGACTGCCTTCAACAAAAAATTAGTTCTTGCTATTAGAGAAGCATTTATTTGCTAGACTGAACAGATGGTACTATCCAGTATGCAGTTAGGACTTTATATAAAATAAGCTAAAGGAAAACTTCGAATGAGAAAAACTCATACCCTTAAACTTCTGAACTTCTCTGGCTCCAGAAACCTAGTGAAGGGATCATCCAATGTGGCAAGCATCTTTCTTATTGCCATATCTGAATGCAAATGCAGTAACAGCAATTTGAAGTAAACTGGTTAGCTTTGACTATATTGGGTGATGCAATCCTACTAAATTCCAGATGTGCCAAAATCATGCGTGACTTATTATGAGATGGTGTGGATCCTTTATCTTACGAAGACAACATCTTAGTTAAAATTGCATCATTTTAGTCATTACCCACTCCAGTTTGATACTTCAAGTTTAAAAGCATGAAATATAAGTTCCTAACAATAAAACAACTTCTGTCCGTCAGGGTTATTATCTCAGATTTTTTTCATATGTATGGGTCAGATATAATTGGCTTATCCTCTCATAGTTCTCAATATTCAATAAATTTTAAGCTAGTAATATTGCTTCCCATCATTATATCCAGAGAACCATTTATCGGAATCCATAGTTAAGCTTTCTACCTTTCCTTGTAAGTTTGTCTAGAGCTGTGTATATGTTGGTGTTACAAACCGATTTGCAGTCATCGATGAATACAATTTAGTAATGTGGAATTGTAAACTCGAGAGAGAGAAAACAGAGAAACAGATCATAGGTACAATTGCACTTATAAAAAAGAGAAAGGCATGAATTTTCTATGTGGAAAACATTGAGAATTTACCATCTTAGAATGCTGTTTTTGTGCAGTAACATGAAAAAAAAAAAACAAATAAAAAGGTAAAGAATGAAATCTATACATGTCTCTTCTCGATTGTTCATCGGTTCATTGCGCAGTGCATCTTCTCTATACCTAAACCAACTTTGTCCGTTAAAACTTTTATCAATATATGCTCTGTCAATTGTTCTCCAAGCCTCCAAAAAGAGGAGATTCTCTTCGGACAGGGCCCCTTGAAGGGGGAAAAAAATCACACAGTAATGAATACAAGATTAAGACAAAATTATATTATAAAAATTCAAAAACAAGTTCATTATCAGATGAACTTTAATTATGGTTGTATAAATTACAGATCAAACTCACTCACAGGATGGCTTGCTGGAAGCCAAAGACACTGACATGACCAACATCACTCCAACTACCAACCGCACAAATAGAACTGAGGGATGCTGTCTTAAGTTTACTGAGTAATCATTGAATCTTAGAAAACTGTTACATTTCCTCCTTCTGGCATGAAAACCCCAACTTGATGGAAACAAGCTACACTGAAGAAAACATATGTTGCTTAACCCAACTGAAAATTCATTTCCAGAAACCCCATTTGTAAAAACAACATCTTTCTTCCTTCTATGTGTCAAAGAAAACCGAGATTCTACTATTCTTATAGAAAAACACTTCCACTGTGATGATACCTGCAAATGGTACAATTGAGTGAATACTTATTACCCAAGTCAAATTATTCATGTCCTTCTCACGTACCATCTATCTCTAAATTAGCTGATTGAGAATGAATGAATAAATAAATAAAGGGTAGCGCTCAAAGATTTTCCTTTTTCCTTTTTTGCAGTTTTTCTCGGGAAACAAACAGCATGTGGGGATGAAACAGAAAAGTGATGAGAATATAAAGAAGGAAGTGAGAAATGGAAAAAGAGAACCTGAGGAATGGACATGTTTGGGATAGAGGTCTTGTGACAGCAACGAAGTGAAAAAGAAACACTCACAGAGCTCGCAATCACCTCCATGCGAGAGAGAGAAGCTACCTCAACCTGTTTCCTTTTTTCTTATGCATTATCGGGATTTCGAAAATAAAAAACAAAATACTTTCGAAAAAAAACAAAAAATAAAAAAAATGGATCATTATCTACAAAATTCCTATTTGTCGATTTTAATTTTTTTTTTTCAAGTTTATTCAAATATTCTAATAAAAGAAAAAATATTTTTTCTTAGGACAAAAATTATATCATTTTAAATAAATTAAATTTTCACACTTTTCCATTATGATCTGCCTTTATATTTCAAGTCTCTCTCCCCTCGTAATCACAATCGTTAAATTTAGAATGTCATAATATTTTATAATTTTAAATGGAAAATGTTATATTTATTACCTTTTTTCTTATTACATCTACTATTATATTTTAACCGTTGATTTCAATCAACTTAACAGTTGTAATTTATTCAAATTTAATAATTAATTAATAAGTATGACCCAATAAATTATAACCGTTAGATCGATAAAAATCTATGGTTAATATTTGATATTAGGAGGTAGTAAGAAAAAAATTAATAAGTATAACCTCTTCCTTAAAAAATAAATACTTTTCCTTTTAATAAAAATTACCAATTATGTGAATTAACTGAAATTATTTTAACTTAACCGAGCTCAAATCCTGTCCAGCTACAAGGCTGTCTTAGAATCTTTTTGCCCTATTGTCAACATTTAGGTTGCACCGACACAGAACATGATATATGACACGACATCTTGATATGTTAATTTTAAAAAATATTAGATTCTGACACGTTGGAACACATTCGATATTAAATAACATTTTTAATTTATGCATATTATATTTAACGATCAATAATTTAATAAAAAAATGAAGCTAGACTTATAATACTGATTAATTTTGCAAAAAAAATAAGATATCCTAATATTTATATTAAACTCAATAAAATGGTAATCGTAATCCAACGAATATAATAGTTGGTACTAAAAACGCAACGCAATGCAACATTTGAATTCTTTTTTAAGTCTCTGGAATGCATGTTGGAACGTCGGAGTATCAAGGAGTGTCAGACATGACACGTCAGGATTTTTGAAGTGGTGGTGCTTCATAGGTCAACATGTCCTAGGGAATAAAAAATATTTTAATAAAAGTTAATTAAATAAATTATGGAATTAATGTTTTCCTTGTTACATTTACTTCAAAGTGAGTGAGAATCTTGTGAGTAATGATCTTGGCAATATCTCGTACGAGGCTCGGTGAAATAGATATCTCTCTTAAGATAAGACTATCTCCACCCTGAGAGAAAGAGCAATGAGATACTTTTTCATTTTTCAAGAAGTTAAAACCTAACCAGTTTTTTTAGGTTTCAGCCATGATCTAGAATGAGTTCAATAAAGTGGAAATCAAATTTCGAACTAAAAAGACAAATAATAAAATAAAACAAACGATATGGTAAATACGTAACATGGTATTAGACATAAAAAGCATCTATATAACTGATATTATATGACCTATAATATATGAGAAAAATATTTCAGCAGTTAATGCAAATAAATTATCTGTATTTATTTCCAAAATGACATCATTTTTTAGATTGAAAAATTAAGAAATTATAATTATAAAGACTATAATAATCTTAAAATAAATTAAAATCACAAAAACACCATGATTTCTATTCCAAAATGATGTTGTATTGGTTTACTGCAATGGAAGAAAAAGCGAACCCATTATATTTTAAATTTTTCATTTTATTTGAGACAATTTTTGTTTGAAGATAATTTTCAAAAAAAAATTATTCTTTTTCTTGTGAAAAAATAAATTCTTTTTTCCATCATTTTTAAAAAAAGTAAACAAATTGGGTGGATATGTATAAGATATTCTTTCTTTTCGGTTTGACATATATGAATTTTTTTTATTTTTTTGTAAAATTTCATTTCTTATAACACTTTCAAATCGATCATTTTTTATATATAGGAAAAATATAAATAAATCCCACCAATTTTACTGAAGTAATATTATTCCCCTAAATTATTTAAGTGAAAAATATATATCTTTTAAATGATACAACTTATATTCTTTCACTCTCACAAAGAGGTGGGATCCACAACTTTATATTTTTTTGTTCACTATTTTTCCTCCTTTATCTATCTCTTTCTCGCACTTAAAATGACACAATCTTACATCCTTTAAAATGACAGACACTACCCATTATTTAAACTTAATATTGTTAAACTTGAATTATATAAGTTATTCCCTGTTTGGCTGTTTCCCAGTTAATGTGAGATAAAATTATCTCTAATAATTTCAAAATTATATAATTTTGAAATTCGAGAAATTAATAAAAGATGTTTTTGATAAAATTCATATATCAAGAAATAAACAAAATTACTAAAACATTATAGTTTATCAACATATAAAAAAGAAGGAAAGAAAATGAGTGGATTTTAACATTATTGGCTGTTATAAATTCAGTTAAGGGATAATCAGGAGCTAACTGGAATAGTTGGTGGCAGCAGAGTTAAGGGAAAATCAAATAATTAATGGGTTTATCATCTATCATTTAACATGATCACAAAAAATTTCCTACACACATAATATTTTGTGGGACCCACAGCAGAAATAAAAGAATCTCTTGCACGCAAAATGAATCTCTATAACATAACACAATTATTTTTCTTACGACATAACTTTTATAAAACCATAATTAATTCCTACGAATTAGTTAAATATAGAGGTGAGTCACAGTTTTTAATGTAATCGATGGAGTAACGAGTAAAGTGAAGCGACTGTGTATGAGTAAGTAAGTAAGAGCAATATGATGAAAAATGTTGTTGTGGATGTGATTATCTAGTATAGTATCTATCCCTCCCGACAAACAAGAACCTGTCATTAGGAATCTTGAATATTCGTTCGAAATTGTAGCACTCAACTCAATGCAATTGCTTTTATCCAACACCGTTAAGGCTTTCCTCTTCCTCTTCCCACACTCCAAGACCAAAACCATGTCTGCCAAAACGCGCCTCAAGGGCGTCGTTTTTGACATGGACGGCACCCTCACCGTCCCCGTCATCGACTTCGCCGCCATGTACAGCGCGGTGCTCGGCGACGTCGAGTATCGTAGGATCAAAGCGGAAAGTCCTTCGGGGATTGACATATTGAAGCACATCGAGAACTGGCCTTCAGAGAAACAGCGCAAGGCTTACGATACCATCGCTCATTACGAACGCTTGGGAATCGATCGCCTCCAAATCATGCCAGGTATCATTCTTCTACTTTTGTTTCTTTCTTTTGCTTTTTCGTCTTTGCTGGTACAGGTTTGATACGCTGTGGTGCATGCAGGTGCAGCTGAACTTTGTGGCTTTCTTGATTCGAAGAAAATAAGGTCCAGTTAAGCACACACTCTGGTTTTCCTTTCATGTATCAATATTATAATCCGTTTTCATATGTGTTAACAACATATAGATACCAATACTTTGCAATACGAAGTTTATTTTGCGATTATGGTATTTGTTAACGTCAGAGTATAATATAAATTATTAAAGAGACTATCACCTTTTGGGTTGAATTAGTTCTTTACATTATATTATAGTCTATTATATTATAGTCTCGGTGTTACGGGTTCAAACCTTATCGCCCCCATTTTTTCTCTTGGAATTTCTCAGCACAGGTAGGTTGAGTCTGATGTATTATCCACACTATTTAAATCCAATGAGCTCTTGTGTGAAGGGACATGTTAGTTTATAATATAAATGAATTAGTTCTTTACATTATATTATAGTCTCGGTGTTACGGGTTCAAACCTTATCGCCCCCACTTTTTCTCTTGGAGTTTCTTAGCACAGGTAGGTTGAGTCTGATGTATCATCCACACTCTTTAAACCCAATGAACTCTTGTGTGAAGGGGCATGTTAGTTTATAATATAAACTATTAAAGAGGCTCTCATCCTGGGAGTTTAAACTTTTGGGTTGAATTGGTTCTTCGTACTAAATATGAATTTGTCCCAATAATAATGAAGTTATGATCTTGGTATTTATGCATCGTGAATAAATTACTAATGCTATATATGGTTTTTTTTTTTTTTTTTTTTTTTTTTTTTCAGGAGGGGATTGATCACACGCAATGTGAAGTCAGCTGTTGATTTGTTCCATGAACGGTTTGGGGTGAGTTTATCGACAACTCGAACCTTTTTTTTCTTTCTAGGAGAGTTGGATTAAATTGATACGGGGAAGTTGTGCGTGAAAATTTGGTTATACCATTTAAGCTTTGTCTTTGGCTTCGATATGGTATTACACTGCAGCTTTCATGTGTCTATAGGTATGACACAAATCAGTCTGTGATAATGGAGAAGTTATGCAGTTGCTTGATGCTTGGATATGATGGTACTTTGTTATGTTGTATTTTCAATACTGTCAAGAAAGGTTGGTGTGGTCTGATAATTACGGTTTAAGATATGGAAAAATCCTTTTTTCTCATAAATATGCTTCCTATGGTGCATGTCACAAAGTTACTATTATTGGTTGTAACTTGAATATTGGGAGTTTAGGACACTGCTTAAACCACTGGTCGTTAACTATTTCATTTCTTTTAATCCTCCCTCCAACAGAAGTAAATAAATATAGAAAACATAATAAGCAAAATGAAAAAGTGGTTGAGGTTATGGCATCTGGACTACTGACTAATTGTATATGGATATTATTCTAAAAGGTCCATCTGCTGTTTTCTAATTCTAATAGAGGCATAATAAATTGAACATTCACATTTCTTTTTCTCTTTCCTCTTTCATTTTGATATTCCATGACTGATAGCATGGTGAAGGAAATTACTTTTTTACTGTTAGTTCTTTCTTTAACTCCTTCGTTATATATTATACCTCATTCCTGCAGATTGAATTTTCTCCGGCATTAAGCAGGGAATTTCGTCCTTATAAACCCAGTCCAGCTCCGCTACTGCACATTTGTTCTGCTTGGGAAGTTCAACCAAATGAAGTAATAATGATTGGGGATAGCCTTAAAGATGATGTACGTGGTTCTTTTCCTGATAATATCAATTTCATGCTATATAATGAAATGCAGAAAGGAGCAAAAAATCAGAAAATCTTTCAAATCTTTCACATTGAGTGGGTTCAATAATGCTGATTAGTTAACGTTATGTTCTGCACTAGAATTTCATCACATGTCTGCAATTCTGCAAACCAGAGTGTGGTTGTTCGTAGTAGATGAATCCTGTGACTTAGGCTGTTATTTTATTCTGGAGTTCATTTCATAATGGCTAGTGGTATTCTCACATCATTTTATCGAAGTCAGCTGTATGCCACTTCTAATACTTGCATTTGATTGGTCATATAATGAGGATTCCTGCCCAAATAAGTGGCCACACAGGTGGCATAAGGAAATGTTTGTGTACCTCTATTTTCGCATATTTTATACCATCTTTATGCCTACTTGCTAACATTGTTATTCTGTATTTATAACTTCCAAATATGTTAAGAACTTTTTTTTTTGAATATTAACAATACATTACAATAGATAACTAGCAAAGTGAAATTTCATTGTCTTATCCAGTTATGGTGTAATTGTAAAGGTGCGCAAATAGCAGATAATTTTAAAGTGGCTCCTTATTTCCAACACAGTTGCAAACCACTAAACCAATTCCTTTCCATTTTACGCACACATTTTCCTAGTAAATTTATGGTGCTCAGATGTATTTTAAATTGGATAGTAATTGATTGATGTTGCTTGTTCGACCTTACAGGTGGCTTGTGGAAGGCAAGCAGGAACATTTACATGCTTGCTTGATCAAACGGGAAGATATGATTCTCCTGAGTATGCTAATGTTGATTTCAAACCAGATTTCAAGGTGACTTCCCTCGATGAGGTTTACTCAGTTCTGGAGGTAAATTTTGACTTGTCACCGTGATTTCGAGTGCCGTTCCCGTGGACCATTTATTTTGAGGTTTATGCTAAAGAAACCTGGAGGTGGCACATATGTCGGGGTAGTTTTATTTCTTACATCTTGTAAGGTCATGAAACAACAAATCCTTGAAAATTTTAGGTTGGAGGATTTAATAAGTAGCATTTTTAATAATACCGTTGTATCATATCTTAGGCATGAATGCCATACAAAATAACTGTTTTAAAAATTTGTCAGTAACAAGGTAAGACATACAATTTCCCTAAGCCATTAGAATTGGTCTAGTGGTGAGGGATTTGAGTAGACTGCATGAGGATATCTCAATGCCACTATTGTATAAAAAAGAAGAAAATAAAAATTCTCTGGTTTCTTGGCATTTGCTTTCTTTGTTGGAAATATTCAAGGATGAATAGTAATGAAGTCCTACTTGATTAGACAGACATAGACCTAGTGAGAATTACATAAGTGCAAAACACCCATAGTCCTACATCCTTAGGGTTTTGGGTTAAGATGTGGTCAGATCACTTATTGTGATTTTTCATTTGGCCCATTGGTGAATGTATTCTTTACAAAGGGTTTTGGGCTCTCAATGGTTGTGCCGGTCTAGTATTTGGAGAGGATGATGTTTGGGACTCACGCTTAAGGGAGGATATTGGAAATATTCAAATGTGATGAAATTTCATGTTGGTTAGACATAGACCAAGTGAGGACAATGTAAGCCTAAAAGACATACAAACCTATAGCTTTAACGTGGTGTTTGGGACTCACGCTTAAGGGAGGATATTGGAAATATTCAAATGTGATGAAATTTCATGTTGGTTAGACATAGACCAGGTGAGGACAATGTAAGCCTAAAAGACATACAAACCTATAGCTTTAACGTGGTGTTTTTCGATTGGCTCATTGGTGTTTTTGCAAAGGATACGATTTGATGCTACCCGTCAAGTATACCGATCGCACAAGTAATAAAGTGATAAGAAAAGTTCGTCTCCACAGGGATTGGGATCGAATATCAAATAAATTTTCTCTTAAGGAATGGAAGATTTCAAATAGGGTTTTTGACAAATATTGTCAAATTGATGGAAATTCAAATCTGAAAATAAAAGACTTGTTTTTGTATTTTTGTTTTGAGAAATAAAACAATAAAAATGAAAATTGATTTGTAGAAAAATATGAGAAAAGCATTGTAGCCAAGGTTCATTCACCAAATGATCCCCGCTTTTTACTCCGGATTGATTTACAGCAATTATTTATATAATCACTCAGATAAATTATCCTCTAAAAAGAGTTAATAGTTAACCCTCAATTCCTTGCAGGGTTAACCCTTTAATCCCATGAGAAACCCCAATTCCTTGCAATGTTTCTCATGGGATCAAGCAATGGGCGCGATAATTTAAGCATCTGCAATCGTATACACGTCTATTCCTAGCACGCATACAGATTGTTATCTTACCCCCTTTCGAGATCAAAACCCCAATATTCCTATCTAGGATTTTGATCCTCAGAATATCCACAACTATCAGATTGATCAACTCTAACAAAGGGAATATAAAATTCGCACAGAGTAAAAATAAAGATAATTATATAAACCAAAAACCACAAATCAATCCTTCGTATCAAGGGTTCACATATGGATCGTGACCCTGACTACAATAAAAATGATCTAGCCAATCAACATACTGATCGCTGATCTAAAATTCAACATAAACTAAAAATAAAAGAGAAAGAAAAAGAAGATGAAGAACGAAGAACGCGAAGAACTCCACAGCTGCCTCTTTCTTCTCCCGGTCCAGATCTGAATGGAATAGAATGGTGGAGGACCACCCTTTTATACTTGAGTTTCTGGGCCTGGTCCATGTGATGTTGTGTGAATAGATGAGGATGACACTTCAGCGTGATGTAATGCTGTCAAAGCATCCTATCCTTGTTATCTAACCTCATTTTTATCGCTATCTCTATTAAAAAGCTTGTTAAAGTAGTTCATCTTAACTTTTGTATCTCTTACCAATTTTTTTTTTTATTTTTATCCTTGATGCATCTAACCTGGGTCAAGTCTTTACTTTTCTTATCTCTTATTGTTGCAAGTTTACATATACTTTTTTTTTTTTACCATCCTTACTCCCATGATTTTTGTACAAATTGGAGAAAACCTTGCCATTGGTCTCTCGCAATACTTTTTTAGCATTTTTTCTCGCCAATCTAAATTTTTGTAAGTTCTCATCATTCGAACATTTATGTAGACATCTAAAGCGGTACTTCTTCTGCTTAATCGCCTCTTGCACATCTTCAATCCACAACCAAGTTTTCTTTCTTTGAAATCCATTCCCTTTGCTTTACTCTAACACCCCCTTCCCACTTTTTGGATACACATAGCTATCTCGTTCCACATTTCATTTGCTTCACCATCAAACCGGGGTCCTTCACAAAGCATTCTTTCCTTGTACTTTCTTTGTTTTTCCCCCCCTTTAGCTTCCACCATTTTATTCTTGAGTTCTGAGCACTTTTTCTCATTTCATGTACTTTGTTTAACCGAACCTCTAGAGCTACCAACTTATGTTGCGTAAATACACATTCTCTAGGGTATACTTTATAGTCAACACATGAGGTTCTATCTTCGAGTTGGCAAAACAACTGAAAAAGGATAGACAAAACTCTTCTAAATTGAATTTGTCTATAAAGTGTCTTAATTTACTAAAATTTAGAAGCAGATTCATGCACTTTAGATGAGTTTGATCTACAAAGCTATACCCACTTTTCTCATTGAATGAATCGAAAAAGAAAAAAAGAAAAGAAAAAAGGCAAAGTTGTAGAAGCAGGAAAATCTGCAGCAAGAATACAAATATTCACATATCCTAAACTTACCATCATTTATTCTTCCTAAACTACTCTTTCATCCTGTATTTGTTTGAAAAGAATTATCATTCATCTCCATATTAATGGTGACTACCCAGGACAACAAAGTTATACACACAGCAAAAAAAAAAAAAAAAAGTTATACAACACTTCTATCCACAGTGGCATGAATCGTCGAATCAACATCTCTTAACACATGCAGCCAACTTCCTGTTACTGCTATTACATTTGAATTGAAGATCTCTGCTATCAGGTTGTAAATGAGAATGTGAACTCCATCCAGATCCCTATTCTCCCATCAAAGGGGGTAGCTCATATGCTTTTTGTTACCCATGCAGCAATAAAACTTGATTTGAATGAGATGGTTAAAATAAAATTCTGGTCTCTAGTTTTTTTTTCCTTCCCTTTTCTTCTAACATGTGAACATTCAAGCATCTCATCTGCACATTGATTAGTTGCTCAGTATCTCTGGGGATATCAGGGGACCGATTGCAGTTACCAAGTTCAAAGATACTGTCGCAACATAAAGTAAACCATATTTATTAAAATCACCTATAAGCTGGGGTTTTTTATCGTTTTTCTCACTCAAATAATGAACAGCATATCTGATTTTGAGTCTTCAATGATCACCAAGCAAATAATTTCAAAGTTGGCTGAGCTATGGCTGGCCAGTTTTCAGTGTTTACTCGACACTTCCAAGATTTTCATCACATCAATACCAAGAGATTTAAGTCAGAATATCAATATCAACACGACCATCTTTCATTATTGATACAAGGTCATCAAGCATTTCATAGATTAAACTAGAAGAAGGATGTGCTTTGTCAGCAACAGAAAAAGAATGAGTCTTACCACTAATAGTTATCCAACTGCAACCTGGAACTTTTATTAAACCTCTTTCTTTCATCCTTGTTCTCACCTCAGCTACCACATCCCATCTTTGATAAGAAGCATATGTATTTGAAAGCGAGATATAATTTGAAGGGTTATCAGGTTCTAGCTCTAAGAGACACCTATAAGCCAGGTCTCTTGTCATTGAATTCCCATGCAGTACAGAGGCAGTTAAAAGAGATCCCCAAACACTTGGACCAGGATCTAGAGGCATTTCTTTGATGAACTGTAAGGCTCGATCAAGCTGGCCTGATCGACCCAACATATCTACAACACAAGCACAGATTTCAACTGTTGGTTTCATTTCATAGTTAGTCATCAGTGAGTTATATATGCTAATGCCTTCATCTACCAATCCTGACTTACTACAAGCAGAAAGAACACCAACCACTGTTATCATGTCAGGTTTGATCCCTTGCTGAAGCATTTTGTAATATGTAATTACAGCTTCCTCTCCTCTCCCATGTAATCCATATGCAGAAATCATTGAACTCCAAGTGATAGCATCTTTGAGGTAAGAACCACTCTCAAAGACTCGTCTTGCATAATCCAAACTCCCACATTTGGAATACATATCAATTAAAGCATTACAAAGGGAAATGTCATAATTTAACTCCATTTTAATAGAAAACGCATGTATTTGTTTTCCTCCCGTTAATCCATTAAGCAAGCTACAAGCTGGAAGCACACTAACAAGTGATACTTTATTGGGTCGTACTCCATCCTTCATTTGCATGTCATTGAGAAGAACCAATGCATCCTCATGTGCTCCATTCTGTACATAACCATTGATCATTGCCGTCCATACATATATGTTTCTCCTTTTCATTTGGTCAAATACTCTCCTGCTAAGAACAACTTTATTACTCCTTGAATACATATCTATCAAAGATGATCCCACATGAACATCTAAACCCATCTTCAAATCCAATCCATTCTTCACAAGATAACAGTGAAGTTCTCTTCCATAATCCCATTTCCCAGTACTACCACAACACACAGGCAGGAGACTCGCAACTGTGAAAGCATCAGCCTTAAACCCTTCATATTGCATTCTTAGAAAAAAGTTCCATATATCATCACGGGAAGCAGAAGTACAATTTCCACATGCAGAAATTATAACATTGAATGAACCCACATTCCTTTGAGGCATTTCATCGAACACCTTCATTGCATCACCAAGCTGTCCACACCTACCATACATTGACATCACAGAATTGGCAACAACGATATCTGACGCAAACCCAATCCTTATACTCTTCCCATGAATTAATTTCCCAGAAACCAAGTCCTCAAGCTCACCAGAAATTTTGGAAATCGTTGCCAGAGTGTAATCATCCGGCAACACACTATTATCATGACTGCGACCCATTTCGCGAAACAACGAAAGGGCTTCGTCAAAGTCATGATTTTTCACATACCCATTAATAAGCGAGTTCCATAGATAAACGTTCTTGGCCTCAATGGACTCAAAGACGAGCCTTGACATGGTTAACTCTCCACACGTGGCGTATGTAGAGACGAGCCTGGTGCTGAGGAAACCGTTTTGCGCAAACCCATTTGCGAGGATTTGAGCGTGACATTGCTGTGCAAGTTTCTGCGCACGAAGTTCTATGCAGAGCTGAAGCAGATCAAGGAGATTGTGCGGTGCGTGAAAGACAGTGGCAGAACTGTAATAACGAGAGGTTGTGAGGGTAAATGTCCTCCTCAGAACCATGAGAGCCACCAGTTGCGTTGAGTTTGGTTTTGGCGGGTCTAGAGAATGAAGAGTTTAACTGGAATCCTGAGTCAGGATTACATGGGGGTATGGAAAAGGATATACACGTAATTTCCTTTCTCATCTCCAATTCAAAACCATCTCCTTTATTTAATGAACTTTTAAATATCTATTTTAAACTCAATGAATATTGCATTGTTTATTATAGGAAAAAATTAGCCCGCGTGCAATCATTTATGCCCTGTGTTTTTTTTTTATTACACATGATCTTGTGATTTGTAGATGGGTATATTTTTTATCACATATATTCCTGTGATTTTTTATATTTTATAAAATACAGGGGTATATATAATAAAAAAAAATTACAAGGACAAATAATTTGGGAGGAAATCATAAGGGCATTAATGAATTTTTCCTTTATTATATTTTTATTTTTTCATGTGCACAAGTATTGAGAGAAAATTTTAAAATATTTCATTAATTGTTGAATTTATAATAAGGGTTTATTGATTCTCAGGAATTATAAAATTATATCCAGGATCATCAAAATCACGTTATTTTAAGGTTTAAGAGAATTAATTAAGGATATTTTGGTAAAATTAATATAATAAAAAATTAAAAATTCTTAAAATATTCTTCGGTAATTCTCTCGATTCTCGTAACGATATAGTTTTGGAGTTGTTGACTTGTTGGAAACTCTTTTTTGTCATGATAAATATTTAAAAGTTTAACAATTACATAATTATTATAGAATAAAGAGATAAAATATAGAGAGAAATAAGACAAATGAAATATGAATTAATGGTTTTTTATGAACTAGCGATAACGTTTTTTTCTTACTCTTTAATCATAAGAAATCATATATAATATAGGATTCGAAACATAAATGATGAGAGGAATTGCACTTCTTGATATAATGTACTATTTTGCATCATATTTATATTCTAATTAATTACTCCAAAAATCAGAGTACATACCAAAATTCATAACACTAATGATACCTTTAATAGTCATCGCCACATAAAATAATGTTAGGGGAAATTGTTTATGCTTTACAATAAGGGATTTGATGGAGAAGTTGTTATTTTGCAGCTGACACAATAATTATAAGAGAGAAGAAGAAGTGAGAGAAAAAAAAATTAAAGTGGGCTCCGCCATCAAATATATATATAACATGAGAAGGCTATTCTCCCTTGAAAGGAGAAATATAAACCCCTTATAATAATGATACTTTTAATAGTCATCGCCACGTAAAATATTGATACCTTTACGCTAGTTCATATAAAAGTGAGTAGATTCTATATATATATTTTTTATCTTCTCTTTATAAAAGTAGAAATATTAAACCTTTTAGAATACTAATAAATATTTTATGGGTTCCATTTTTTTGCATTTACATAAAGATCTATTGTCACATACACATTCACAAGGATCCGCCGACGGATCCTGATCAAAATGTGTTTGTGGCAGACAATATTTCTGTCGCAAAAGCAGAAATGCTTTTGCAATATTTTATTAGGGTTAACAGGGAAAAAATTTGGTCCTGCAAAAAACAATTATGTATTACGGATAGTATATAGTTGTAATATTAAAAGTTGAAAAATTCTCTCCTCAAAAGAACTGTCGGCTGATGTGGCAGAATTTTTTTTTTAATATTATAACTATGTAGAACTCATAATATATAATATAATATGTAATATGACCAAATTTTCCTTCCTGATTCTTATATATAATAAACATTATATTTCCTATTTTATTGCTCATAGTAAGTGTCCGGTACACTAAAAAAGAAAGTACACTGTTTACCAAAAAAAAATTGATGCCTATGCCGCTTTGGTTGCTTCAATCATAATTTATTTACTATATTTTAGGCCTTCTCTGATTGAAATTAAGAAAAATCTGTAAATATATAAAACAATTTTAGAAAAAAATTCATTCTTTAGGTCGTTTAGTTGAGCTTTTGAAATTTATACACATTTTTCTAATATTTTACCCAATTAAATCAATTATTTTTTTTTAATATTTTACCCAATTAAATCAATTATTTTAATATTAATTCTTTCAATCTTTTCCTTCAGCCTCAATAAAATCAGTCTACACCATACAAATACAAAGTTCAGAGTTAGTAGAAGAAATTTTTTTTTTCTCCTTGACGATTTCTGGTAGTATCTCTCCTCCCCCTTTAATTCCAGATTCTGGTATAGATACTAGTGGAATGTTAGAATCGGTGATACTTCTACAGACATGTTTAGGGTATAATCAACATGTAAAAAGATGATTTGTGAAATATAAAATGATACCTAGTGAGATATTTGAGCTTTAAAGAATCCAATTCTATCTTATTTTAAGCCTAATCCCAAATATATTTATATGCAACAAATGAAAAAAAATAAGAGAGCATTTGTATATGTGTTGCTTAAATAGACGAAAAGAATATAATGACAAAGATGTCATGATTCATGAAGAACTCCATGTTGAGTTGTACTAGTACCAAAAGTGTCTCATGATCTATGCTTAAAAGTGGATTTCTTTATGCAGTAATGGCATGCTTAGGCTTATTATGTACACAGCTTTCACATCCAAATGACGCAAAGGGTATTTAATTAGTTCCTTTTAAGTGCTTTATGTAATTTCACTTTTATTTTAAGCTTCTACTCCCACTTTGGTTTCATACAACTGGAAGAGGAAAAGCAAACAGCTCAGAATCATTGTTAAGATTATGTCAAAAGGGAAATCTAGTTTTATCATTTTCCTATTTCTTCCACTTTCCTTCTTATTTTCCTCAGAAAGTTGTCAGTACTTCTTTTCATCAGAAAAAACAATCTTGAAGCAAAAAAGCCAAATTCATTCAGTCTTTATAAGAAAAAATTGAGACACTTTATCGACAGGTAACACAACAACTCACCTTCAGAATATCACTCACTACCATGAGTCCACTCTTTTATCAAGCAGTGACTCAAATTTGTAGTACTATTCTTCTTAAATCTTAACAGAATTTAAGGCTAAAGAAAAAAACTTTAACAAAAGGGAGAAACTAAATTGTGAAGAGTGGCTTTGCTTGTAGCAGTGGCTGCACTGAAATTGCAAAGAATATCATCCAAGTTCCACAATCCATCCCACATAAAATCTTCATTTGAGGATTCTGGGACTGAGACATTGCCATTGAGCATAGAGTAGAAGTAACCCTGCTGTTCTGTTGTATTTGGGTACATGCTGACCATTTCTTGAGTCTCTAGAGATATAGAAGGCTCACTATGGTTATTTTCCTCAAGCAAGTTTATGACCCCTTTCATTTCCAAGTTGAATTGTAGTTGTTGTTGTTGTTGCTGCTGAACATTATGCTGCTGCCTCAACTGCTGTTGTTGAAGTTGAAATTGCTGTCTCCTCAAGGGATGATTTTTAGCCTTATCAGAAGCAACAGAAGGACCTTTTGTCTTTTTCTTGAAATGGGTTCTCCAATAATTCTTTATCTCATTGTCAGTTCTTCCTGGCAAGCTTCTTGCTATTGTTGACCATCTGAAGTTTTTGATTTAGAAGTCAAGACTTTGTTATCCAGGAAACAGCCTCTTTGCAATTATGCAAGAGTAAGGTTGCGTACAAAGATTTCCTCCACCCCACACTCGGGTTTAATGGGGAGTGGTTATTATTATTATTAAGTCAAGACCTTGTTATATAGTTGAAGCTCTAAAACATGCAAGTTCAAGAGATTGGCAATTCAAATTTTACCTGTTTCCCCACATAGCATGCAGCTCTAGAATTATGCTTTCTTCCTGTGGTGTTATCTGACCCTTCTTGAGATCTGGTCTCAGGTAATTCACCCATCTCAATCTACAGCTCTTCCCATTTCTTTTCAGTCCTTTAAGTCATGTAGAAAAAAGAAGAGATAAAAGAGTTTGAAGGGTGAGACTTAAGAGTTGACAATTATCAAAAACATGGTCAGAAAAGGCCAAATGAAGAACTTAATAGTACAAGGGTAGCCAATCTAATGAGTAGAAGTTGGAAGCAATTTTAGTTGTTGTGTTGCTATAATTGTGCTGTCACTTCTAATGTGAAAGTCAAATGATATTGAACTAATATATAAATTATGTTAGGAAATTAAGAAGCAAAAGAGAGCCTATAAAGATTGGTTTGGTACCTGCAAGCCTAGCAACAGAGTTCCATCTACCTTCACCATGCAACTTGACATACTCAATGAGCAATCTGTCTTCCTCAGCAGTCCAAGGTCCCTTCCTCCATCCATCATATTCTATCACACTCACACCCCATCCCTTGTTTCCTGCCATAACTCCGCAATACATACACAAAGGCTTCTAATTTTGCTCTTATGTAAAATTTGTTTTCCAAATTCTATGGTTACTGATTTGTGTTCAGTGTTTGCTGCATATTTATACCTGCAGCTATGCCCCCACCTTTATCCCAATTTGTTTTTGTTTAGCAAAAGTAAAAAAGAGTAAATAATTAAGAGTATGATCAGTGCAACTAATGTGTGAATCATAAATCTTATATCATGATAAATAGTATAAAAAAAGAGAAAAAAATAAAAATAAACAAGGGTAATATGTTATGTGAATTATGTAAAAAAATTATTACATGTAAGTAACATTGTTAAATAAATAAAGGGTTCGTTTTTTCTGCACAGATAACTTATCTGCATTAAGTCTAATATGACGTTATTTTGGGTGAAAATTATGGTGTTTTTATAATTTTAATTTATTTTAGACTTATTATAGTCTTTATGAAGGGCCGGTTTGGCTGGGTCGACCCTTTAAGTAACATTGTTAAATAAATAAAGGGTTCGTTTTTTCTGCAATTACTGCAGATAACTTATCTGTAGTAAGTCTAATATGATGTTGTTTTGGGCGAAAATCATGGTGTTTTTATAATTTTAATTTATTTTAGACTTATTATAATCTTTATATTTATGATTTTTTAATTTTTTAATCTCAAAATGATATCATTTTGGGAATAAATACAAATAACTTATCCGCAATAATTGCTGAAATATTATTCTCATAAATAAAAGGGTCTAGGGAGACTAAAAAAGCATGCTTGTTTATCAACTGCAAATTTACGAAAATACCCTTACCCTCTATTATTTACATCTTGTTGATTTCGGCCTAACCCTTCGATAAGCCCCACCTCTAAGCAAAGTTTACTTCATCATCAACAAATTCCGAGCCAATCAAGGGGTTAGGAGATTGCAATTAGTGAATCATGGTGACACGACATTTTAATTAACATAAGGGCATATTTGAAAACTCAAGAACGTGCTAAGCTATTAGGTAACATGTTTAACCAAGGATTATACTAAACAAGATTATATTTTTATTATGCTAATGTGAGGCAAGAAAAAAGGGAAAGAGAAATCTTCTTATGTTGACACGTGTGAACTAGGGCCTATGCATGTTGACACAAAATTACTAGTTTATGAGCATAATCTAAAGGGTGACACATAAAGTATTAAGGGTGGGGAGCTTTTGTAAAACTGAAAACTACATGATCCCCAATGGGCATTCTGCAGGTGTTCGATTACTTACTCCTTTAAGGGATCATTACATATAATTTCTATGATATTTCATTAATATATAATAAGGTCGGATGCCATTTTGGGTAATGGGTGAATTAAATATTATGGTTATGATGGGGTGAAACGTCATTTTTGGGACAGGTGTTGCATTGTAGTTATATTTTTAGAAGGATGGTGCTTGGAGGACTATTGGACGAATGAATTCTTAAATGTTTTAATAAACAATTAATATTGTGAGATTTAAATACCTTCATTTCTGATCTGTCTTATACTTCGGATCAGTAAAAGAGTTGAAGTTTGAGATACCAAAAGAGCAAACTCGTCTAAAAAAAGATAATTAGGATTGAGTTAACTCAAAAAATAAAATAAACAATCAATGTTGTAAAATAAAATTAAAAAAAATAAAGAATCAATGAATTTGGTTCGAGATCTTTGGTGCAGTGACATGTAATAAATAAATAGTTAACTTTTTTAATAATGAAATCTTCGGGTGGTATCTTGTTTCATTCTAGTTCTAGAAATAATACTTTGTTTTTAAAAACTAAAACACAAAATAAAATCGATTTGGATACTTGATTATCATCTGATTAGTTTGAAAATATGTTCTCCATAATTTATTTTCATAATACAAAGACAAGAACATATGTTAGTTGTTTTTATTTTTGTTTTTTTATAAAATTTCTATTCTTACTTTAAATCATCATTATTTTATCCATGGATTTTTTTTAAGGAAAAAATGTTTATCATTTTAAATGACACAACTTATATCCTTTCACTCTCACAAAGAGGTGGGACCCATACTTTTTTTTGTCAACTCTCTCACCCCTTTATCTATCTCTTTCTCTTTCTTAAAATGATACAACTTTATATCCTTTAAAATAATACATATTTTTTCCTTTTTTTAATGAGTAGAGTACTGAACTCGATACTCCTTTTTTCGAAATAGAAAATTTTATATTTCATTTGAATTCATATTTTTATTTAAATTTTTTTTAGGTATCAATAATTTTTCCATTTTGGAAGTGATGTAGGTCTTTAAGTAGTATCCAAAAAATTCTCCTTGTCGCCGCTATTAATGTAGTTATAGTATGTTTAATTGAATAATTTTTTTGATATTTTAATTCTATAAAATAATTTATGAAATAATTAAAAAAAATTGAATCAAATGAGGTCAAAGATAATAAATTCGTATCTTACTATTTTACATTAGTCTATATTAATATAGACGATTAAATCCCATAAGGGTTAGAATGAAGCTCGAAGAACGTGTGATCTGCAGGTTGCTAGACAGAGTTATATACTTAAATGTTTATTATTATTGAATATTGTTGTGAAAATTGGACTAGACCGGCCGGGTTGACACGAAATTTGATGAACTGGACATCTAATCGGTCCGGTTATTATATTCTTATTTCTGATTATTTAAAGATCAGATTGCAAGAAATATTGTTACCAATCTCTTAGTTTCAACGTAAATGAGTTTTTTTTAATCAAATTTGTGTGATGCATCGGTTAAAATACATCTAAGATAACTCAAAAGTTCAAAAAAAAAATACTCCAATAGTATTGTTTGAAATTACTTACACTTTTTTTTTTTAATCACCTAATTCCTTGTGATTTTTTCCATTCACACCCTTGTTTAATACGATTAGGAACTTAACTAAGTATACTTATTTTACCAAGATAAAGTGATAAAAAAGAAAAAATAAGATCAAATGTTACGAAAACTTACAACACTTAATAAAAAATTAATCTTTGCTGGGTTAGCTAAAAAATCAGATAAAATTGGGTCTCTAGCCTAACAACAATCTGGTCATCTACCCAACCCCAAATTGGGTCATCCATCCAAAGAGTTGAGGAATGAGTATACTTGTTCTTCTAAACAATCCAAAGTAGATTATGTTATGCCAATCCAAACCCTTCAAGCCCTTCAAGAAATAGGCTTGACCCATCTATCAAAAAATCATGGGTCTGAAATATCCTCAGAAGATGAACGGGAAGGATGTCTTTCTGTTTTGATTGATAACTAAAAAACAAACAAATTTCTAACCTTCCAACCAAGGCCCTAGAAATCGAGGATATTTAAAGTGAACCGGGACCACCATTTTTAGGTGGTCCCTGAGTGTAAATAGGAGGGTAAAATGAGAAAAATGGGAAATTAATAAGGGTAAAAAAGGAAAGAAAAAATTAATGTCGTGAGAGAGAGCACCAAAAGATTCAGTGGTCCTGGAACATATTAAATTTTTCCCTAGAAATCCAACCCAAACCTATCCAAAAATCAAAAACCCAAACACCATATCTCAAAAAACAAGTTCATGGAAGTAATACAAATGGAGCCTGTCTATTGGGATAACAAACCAACCGAATAATATATATATATATATATATATATATATATATATAGGGAGGGTTCTTTTGATTCCAGGGTAAGATTTTTAAGTCTTATTTCCCATCTCAACAGTTGATGGACGGAAATCAACGGTTGTCATTTATAGTGTAATTAATAATTAATTAATTAATATAACTTCCTAAACTATAACCGTTGGATGAACGGAAATCAACGATTAGGATGTAGTGTAAGACTTATAAATCTTACTCTGGAGTCAAATGATCTCTCCCCATATATGAGGCAGGATCCTTTGACACCGGTGTCAAATTTGAAGTTTGACACCTCATCTGAGAGCCGTTAGATCAAAAAAGATCAATGGTGTCACATGCTTACAAATCAGAGCCGTTGATCTTTTTTGATCTAATATATATAGGTGTCAAACTTCAAATTTACACCGATATCAAATGATCCTGTATATATATATATATATATATATATATATATATATATATATATATATATATATATATATATATATGCTCAAAAAGGATCCTACGTACCTCCATATGAACTTAATTAAGTCGATTTTGGTGGGGGAAGTGTTAGAAACTCAGAACTTAACCCAGATATTGAATTCCGTAAAAATTAATCAAATTGGTTTGGTCAGTCAGTTTTGCTTACTCAAATAGGATCATCTTGTGTCGTTTACTTGGTGTCTCAGACAAAAAATGAAATAAAAGAGCCTGATCACCACTAAGTCTAATAATACTGTTCCGAATTCTTTTAGTTTAAATAATGACATTAAAAAATGAATATATACCAGATACTTCCAGTAATGTCCATGTGTGCTATATATAATATATTAATCATCGTCATAATAAAGTAAAAGCCATTTTATATATTTATACGAGTACAGTTGTACTCCTGAGTCCTGACACACTTTGTTTAACAGCTAAGCACTTGTGTGCACTTAAAAACAAAATTTTAAAAAACTAAAGGCGAAAGAGAGGATCAAATGTGGTTTCATGAGTTTAGTTTTTTTTTTTTTTTTTTTCGTAGATTAGGGTCAAGGTTTCGTGACTATTGCGAGTACACTTTAAGTCTTTTAGAGTTTAATTGCTTAATATGATGTAGGGCATGTCGTGGCAGGCCTTCTAGAAATCGCGTTTTTGGTAGAAGATAAATTTTTTTTTTTATGTTCAGAAATTATAATTTTTTGAAATATAATGAGAAAGTCACTTTTTTGAGAATGTCATATTTTCCAAAATCTGTGATTCCAAAAAAAACTCTTTAATGAGAAAGTCATTTCTCCGGAAATATCACTCATGATTTGATGATATTTTTAAATAATATTTTGAAATAAAAGTATACATAAAATAAAATTTCGAAAAAATCAAATTCTTAAAAAAAAATTCTACAACCTTATACCCAAAGTGAATAACTAAATTACCATTATCACTTTTCCGAAAATCTCAAAAACTTCCTCCTGCCAAACAAATAAGAAACTTTTTGACACTAACCCATTTAACTTCGATGAAATTTAGAAGTTACGATAGTACTGTTTTTCAGATCAGGTTTTCAGAAGAATCTGAATGCATCATGAATGCAGTTTGGGTAATTCATGTACTAGGTTCAGCTTCAATCATGTTCAAGGATTTGATTCGTGGCAAGATAATCATATTTGTTAGATGCTCGTGATGGTTGAGTAGCCATATCTATAACTTATAGATATGGTAAGTCATATTGAATAATTAAGTATTATAAATTAATTGATTAAGTATCCAAGTTAATTAGTTCTTGAAATATATTTTAAACATCATATTAGTCCTTTCAAATTTTAGACATTAATTTAAATGATAATATTTTCTCTCTCAATTGATAGTTTTTTATTTATTAAATTGTCATTATTCAATTAAAGAAACAGAAAAAAATGAGAACACGTGATTTGGGACCTGTTTGATACAATTTTTATTTTTTTAAACTGTCTTATAGAATTATTTTACTGAATAAAAATATTACAAAAAGTTGCTTTAGTGAATTTTATTCTCAAAAAATATTTTAAAAAGTTTAATGATATTTGGACCGGAGTGAAAGCTCCGACAACACGGCTCAGACTAAAGAGAATGGGAAAAACTTAATATGGTCCACACTTATTCAGTATTTCTTTTTCTATAAATGGAAAATTTTCTTTCATTTCTATCCCTCTCTTTTTTGAATTTTTACCCCTCCGTTCCTTTTTTTTTCTATTTTCGGAAAGGACCACCATGATCGAAGCCCACAAGATACCTTATCAAGAGAATGACTATGATTCACTTTCTTGAAAAGGGAGAATACTTGGATTTAATAATGAGAGAGAATTTAATTATTCTCATTAAATTGAAAAATTATTCAAAAATTTAATTGGATTTAATTATTCAAAAATTATTTTTATAAATATAAAAATTTTAAACATAAATTTTTTATAAAATTTAAAATAATAAATATAATAAAAAATAGCTTATGCTTGATATGGTATTTTTTTTACATTTAGAAGTTTTTAAATTATTCCATACGTTGTATTTTTTTAATATTCTTTTTATGAATTGAATAAATAAATTTATATATTGAATATTTCACTATGTTTTATTATGTGATTTACAAATTTAAATTTAACCTATAATAATAAATGTGTGTACGATTAAGTATTTTTTCCTAATTGAATATATAAATTTAATTATTTTTTTTCCATCAAAGTAAATAGTCCTTGATGTTTTGATGTAAAATACTTATGGCATTTGGTAGAGTAGAATTTTTTTTACCAGGTAAATAAAATTATTAGGAATATGGTAGAAAAATGAGTTTGATAGGAAAGTTAAAAAAAAATTATTTGATAGGCCAAAATATTACCTGAAAAAATGAGTTAAATTTTCCAAATCTATATTTGGTTGAATGTAAAATGGGTAAATAGGATAAAATTACCAAACTAACCCTTGACTAAATACAAAGAAGACTCTCTCTCTCCAGTTTTCTTTTGGCACATTTTCTGAGAAGAGATATTTGTGTCAATTATTTTTTTCAACTATTTTTTGATTTGATGGAGTAATGCTGAAATGATAAATTTTTTCAATTTTACACATAAATCGAGATTGCTATGTAAATTCAAATAATTGACAAATTTTTTAAAACCTCCTACCAAATATTACCAACTAAAAATTCCATCTCAATTTTCCTAGATACTTAAAATAAACTCTCCTATCAAACACCCATAACACAAAAGTGAAGGGATGATTGCCTCATAGATTCTAAGTAGAACAGGCAAAATGGGCTCGGCCCAGCGGGCCCACCCGTCAATTTGGACGGACTGAGTTTTTCAGCCCACTTTCAAAAGTGGAGCGGAGAGATTGACTCATTTTTTGGTGGGTTAATGACGAGATGAGACGGGGTGAGCGGGACAAGTCGGCCACTTTGCCACCTCTAATTCTAAGTACTTGGAGGAGATTTATTGTTTTATGATAACTCACTAACAAAAAAACCTCTAAATTAAATAATCCATTTCACTGTGTGTTTGTCTTTGCCGAAATGCAATTAAATAATCCAATTCCTATTACGATTTAGAATATTTTATAGATATTGCTGTACTGATAACATAATGATGTTTTTAACTCTGATTATTGTGCTTTTATTTAATTGAAGATGCAGAAAAAGTGAAATGTTATTTGTTTATTGAAAGCCACATTAGCATGTGAAATGACGTGAGGATAAATGCCTAATTGTACTAATCAGCATGAGGGTGATCCACACTAGCAGAGGTTATTTGTTTGAAAGCAATCTATATCAACATTTCAAAGTAGGTTGCATAATATATTTGTTTGTAGGCCATATATAAGATGAAGTGGGATAATTTGCATGTACACATGATCATGGTGATCCCCATTATTAGCTGAGGTTATTTGTTTGAAATATGTCCACATTAGCATTTTAGAGTATGTGACATTATATGTGTTTTGGACCCTTGCTCATAGCTTTTAGAAACACCAATCTAAGATAAGTCATAAGCTTAAGAAATGAGTAATAGGATCCCTTATCCTATCCTCCCAACAGTTTGACTCTTGTTAGAACTTTTCATTTATAGATAACCTCTTCTATAAATAAATGATTAAGCCTTTCAGTTATATACTTTAAATTACCTACTCTATTAGTGATAACTGTACACACATCACACACTTTTAGTGTTACACCTTTATTATTGCGCATAGCATATAGATCGAAGATATATTTGCCAACATTCGGTAAACTTTTACTGATCCTCTAGATCAATCAATATGTTTGGAGGAGCTACTTTTAACACACACACACATAGATAGATTCTTATGATCTCAATATTTGCCAACTCCAAACTTACACACACACATAACTTCTACTCTCTCTTTTTTTGAGATATTTTAATCAGTTCATAATTTCGCGATTAGTTCGAGTTGGGACTAATCTCGGGATTAAGACTTTAAACCCTTAGTGATTCGGTAGATTTGGATTCTTCTATATCCACTCATGCAGTACTTCATTGTGCGATAAATAGAAGAATTCTACGATATATAGAAGATCCACCTGTATAGATATTATCATCTACATCAAGAAAGCTGTATGCTTTGGAAGAAACTTGTACAGTTTGGGGAGGGGTTTTGATTGATCAAAAAGAAGAATCTACTTCAACCGATATGCCCTTAGACACGGTCATACATAACATAGAAATTACATTCGAAAAGGGTGGACAATTAGCTAGAGCAGCAGGCGCCGTAGCGAAACTGATTGCAAAAGAGAGAAAATTGGCCATGTTAAAAGAGAAAATTGGCCATGTTAAAATTACCCTTCTGGGGAGGTCCGTTTGATATCCAAAAATTGCTCATACGTTACTAAGGAGGATCGAACACATATTTTTACTCTCACCTACTCAGCTCCTTGGTGCCAATTGAGCTATGGTACACACACAACTTCTTTTAATTTCCCCTATGGAAGCAATTCCGGTTGCAACTAAGTTCCATATCAAATGATGAATTCCCTTTGAATTTGAAGGGTGGCCCACAACACTCTTGTTAATTAAGTGAATGTCGCATAGCTCCAATTGCACGTGGGATTACATCAATGAAGAAATTTGAGGTTGATCGTCCAATTGCAAGTTGCGAATTTGTGTTAATTAGTAGGTAAGTGAAAGTTTAGTGATCTCACAGTTGTAATGGCACTAAAACAAAGCCTTTCAGATTGATAAATTTGACCAACTGTTCAAGTCTCTGACCATAGCAATCAAGGCAGGTGAAAAGTTATGTAACAATTACGGACTATAGTTTAAAGATCAAAAGAATCAAAGCTTGCAACAAATTTGTGCACAACATTGGCTTCGATTACAAAATGAGACAACTTAGGTAATTGCATTATTTGACCATACCTACCATTTATGTTCCCCCAAAAATTAGGGTGGTGCTTTTCAGAATGATTGTAGTTTCTCTTTAGGACCTAACTTCGATTCTGAGTATTATCTTCAGTTCCTTTTCCTTGCTTCTTCTTTAATGTTAGAAGAGGATGAATCGTAAGCATTGACCAATGACTCCGAAGTAAATGTCCACATTCAGCTTCAAGCTTAAAAGTTGTAGTGATCACATAGTTACAAATTCCTTCCAAAAGCAAGGAACAATATGTATGTGCATGGGTTGAATCGAACCAGATTTTTTGAAAAAACTGAACCAAGTTTTTTGAGAAACCGAACCGAATTGGTTTAAATGGTTCGGTTCTTAAACCGGTTCTAAAAATCGGTTCGGTTCATGAACTGGTTTTTAAAAATCGGTTATTTTAAGGGGCGGTTCAGTTCGGTTCATGATTCGACCCAATTTTTTAATTATTTTGCACACCCCTATATATACATTGCAACCCTCTCTCTACTGCATTCTCTATCTATGTGTTGTCAACTATGAACCACCGTAATCAAACTATGATAGTTCAGTTGACATATGAGAGCTTGTTAAATAACAAGATACAAGAGGAATTGATAGTAATCCTTGTTGTGTTAAACTACACGACATTGGTTCTATTATATAGCAAACCAATTGAAGAATACAATGAGACACACACAATGTGGGACTAACACTCTTAACACAATGAGACACACACAATGTGGGACTAACACTCTTAACACTCCCCCTCAAGCTGTAGCATATAGATCATATGCTACAAGCTTGATACATAAATAATACTCCTATTAGGAACCAAAAGCAACAGTGCTACATCAACAAAATGAAATGACCAAGTAACATAACATCAAAATAAATCTCCTATATGAGAAACCAAAAATCAACAATGTGCTAAAAATGGCGTCGGAATGAACATCAACATAGAAGATGCCGGAATGATCATCGGCAAAGACATCTGTGCTGGAATGACTATCAGCAACATGGACGACGGTATGGAAGATGCCGGAATTATCATCGGCAAAGACAACTGTGCTGGAATGACCATCAGCAACATGGAAAGTGCTCCCCCTCAAGAGGAACTTCGGAGCCGGAATTATCATCGGCAAAGACAACTGTGCTGGAATAACCATCAGCAACATGGAAAGTGCTCCCCCTCAAGAGGAACTTCGGAGCCGGAATTATCATCGGCAAAGACAACTGTGCTGGAATGACCATCAGCAACATGAAAAGTGCTCCCCCTCAAGAGGAACTTCGGAGCCGGAATTATCATCGGCAAAGACAACTGTGCTGGAATGACCATCAGCAACATGAAAAGTGCTCCCCCTCAAGAGGAACTTCGGAGCCGGAATTATCATCGGCAAAGACAACTGTGCTGGAATGACCATCAGCAACATGAAAAGTGCTCCCCCTCAAGAGGAACTTCGGAGCCGGAATTATCATCGGCAAAGACAACTGTGCTGGAATGACCATCAGCAACATGGAAAGTGCTCCCCCTCAAGAGGAACTTCGGAGCCGGAATTATCATCGGCAAAGACAACTGTGCTGGAATAAACTTCAGCAACATGAACAATGCTCCCCTGAATAAGAAGCCAAAATAAAGCCAAACAATGGCAAAACCAAATAACATCCACCGACAGTACATAAGAAAAAAAAAAAAAAATTCCATGAGCTCCATGAGTCTTCACAAACCTGCAAAATGAGAAGTGAAAGAGAACAAGTAGACAGATCTGAAAATAAAAATATATCAGAGAAGAAGAAAAAAAATGACCAAAAACGCAGATCTGGAAAGCAACACAGATCTAGAACGGAAATGGCCGGAGAAAAAAAAAAATGATCTAGCCGGAGAATAAACGCAGTCAGAGATAAAAATAAAAACGAAACAGATCTGAAAGAGAGAAAAAAAAAATGTAATAGAAGGGAAAAGAAATGAGACAGATTCGGATGAAAAACCAAATCTGGAAAATTCAAAAATCAATGGGAGAGAGAAGAAGGAGATGCTGCTGGAAAATAATGATAACAAACGAAACAGATCAGTGACGATGCAAAACGAAAAATGCATGCAAAATAAAAAATAAAATGAAACAGATCTGAAAGAAAAAAAAATTGCAACAGAAAGAGAAAAGAAATGAGACACAGGACTGGATGAAAAACCCAGTAGAGAGAGGATGATGACCCAAAACAATGAAGAAATCACAGATCTAGGACAATGGAGATGACCCGTAGATCTGGAAAACCACAAATTGAAAAAGAAGATGAAAGCAAAAGTGACGGAAAAAGAAGATGAAAGGAACCAAAAGAAAAAGAAATAACAACGAGAATCCCTCAAGGAGGGTGATATCTTTCTATAACCATATTGAAATTATGGAAAAGTGAACTAAGTTAAGCGGATTAAGATTCCTCTTGTTAGGCTCTAGATACCATGTTAAATAACAAGATACAAGAGGAATTGATAGTAATCCTTGTTGTGTTAAACTACACGACATTGGTTCTATTATATAGCAAACCAATTGAAGAATACAATGAGACACACACAATGTGGGACTAACACTCTTAACACAATGAGACACACACAATGTGGGACTAACACTCTTAACAGAGCTGAACACATGAGATGAGAGTATGTGTTTGATCATCTCAAATATCATTTTTGGAAGAAGTTTAAAACTTTAATTCTGAACCCCCCAATCAGAATTGCCTCCGGTAATGATACTTATGATATATAAAAAAACAACTGTGAACCACCGTGGTTGACATTGTTGAGGAATAGAGAGTGCTTAGTTGTATGCCTATCGTTCGACCAATTATGAGCTATTTAAGTTGCGTACCAAAATTTCACGCAAAGATCCAATTTCCAACTTTTTTTTCTTTCAACTTTTCAATTATAAACTTGTTAACTTTATTAAAAATACTTTATGAATTAACGATCGCTTTTTTCTTTACTTTATTTTGGGAGTATAAGATTATATATATGTTAGTCTTTAATTAAATTAAGTACGCTGTATTTAATATTTAATTTAAATTTAGTGTATGGTTTAATCATTAAATTATTTAAGCTCATTTTTTTGTTACTCTTTTGTTATATTACGTTTGAAAATTAACACGAAACAGTTTAAAATAATATAATAACTAAATTACAGGTTGAATACATCTGAGATTAAATTGTAAGAGAAGAACATTTCAATGATTTTTTTATGTATAACTTTTGTATAAACTATTATAATGGGGATCACTTCAGTTTGGTCACATATTAATTATTTTCAAAATATCAATATAATTTAATCAAAAATAATACAAATGAAATGAAAAAATAGGAGAACAATAACAGTATTGTTTTTAAAAATAACTATCTGGATACTTAAACAGAAGAGTTAATGTTTATATCATTATAGATAATTAAAAATAACTTATGTTTTATAGACAATTATTTACCAAATTTTAAGCCAGGAGAAATTGTTAAATAAAATTTATTCCAAAATGGTAATATTAAGATTTAAACTCTTTCTATTTTTTTTATCAGTTTCTTGTTGAAAGTTATTATACCATTTCGCATTTTTACTTTCTTGACATTGAATTTAGTTGTAAGAATTTGATCCCCAGTAATGCTCTGGTTCCCTTATTAAAAAAGAATAAAGTTTAAACAGACTCATGGAAATGTTAATAATTAAAATATGTTTCTTAAAGCGAGGATTATGGTTCAGAAAACAATTTGATCATCGATTTAATGGCAGAAATTTGAGGCACGCACTCAGACATCTATGTCAAAAACTTTAGGACATACAATAGTTAGTTCAAACCAAACTAATTGTCGTAGTTGATCTGATCTTCAATGTGTTTGCTGTTTGGCACTACCGACCAACTTAGCTAATTCTTTGTTTTATTTGGATAGTAATAATGATCATAATATCACTTGCAAGGTATGGCAATATTTTATTTGAAGATTAACTTTTTCTTTCATTTTTTTACTCAGTTAGCCCTGAATTCATTTGGGATCTGTGAACCAACCCACATCCTTTCCAGAATCCTTTTTTTCCATGTAAGCTAACTTTTTGACTCAAAGAGGATATAGGATTATGCAATATATCCATGGTTAACTAGTCAAACTTTGGACTATCATTGTATTCAAAACAAGCTAACCACACGCTTGGGTAGGCTTACATAGCCATCATCCTCACCATAATCTCCACCACCTCATGCGCTTATCTTTGCAAGTCCAAAATCATTTAAAGATCCCACAGAAAGTTTTTCAATGTAGTTGTTTATTATTCATGATTGTGTATTAAAATTTTCTTTTTTTCGACTGAAGCTACCGTCATAATTAGTGGAGACTGCCTAAAATTGGCCTTTTGGACTTGAAAATTCGGGTTGCATATTGTAAAAATTATATCTCCCTCATTTGTCATCCAAATTAGGCTTATGATATATCAAATTGAAGGTCTGGGTATATACGATTTTGTATAAAAATGCGAGATCAATTGGACTTGTAGATCATCTGAAATTAGTTATACCGTGAGACAAGTGTCCTACTAGAGCTGTGTGGACAGATTTCATAAATTAACTTACGGCGAGCGTATCCCTTATAGAACTCTATTTGAGGCGTGTGATATCTCATTGAAAAGTTTGTAGAGCCTAATTTAATATACTAAAAGATGAGGATTTATAGATGAGTGGATCATGTCCAAAGTTGACAAAACGTTTATTTTTCCACCATCTTTTGTTGGGAATGACCTCTAATAGCAAGGATATAAAAGATTTTTTCTATTTTTTCATTTTACCACATATGAGTAGTAGATTAAATAAAATAAGAAAAAAACACTTCTCATGATACATGAGAAGTGTTTTCTCATATTGTGATTTTTCGATCTTTGTGTAATTCTTTTTTTAAATAAATATAAGATACAAATGAGTAGCTAGTGCGATGAATAGAATGAGGAAAAAACACTTATGTGAGCTGTCTCTTTACAATTATTGATTTATGGGATTAAAACTTCTTCTGCAGCAGAAGTTTACTTCTTGCAGCAGACAGAAGACTTCAATGGGACCCACCATCACAAAAAACAAAAATAAATAAAGGGAAATGTTTTTCATCAGTTGCAGGGGAGAAGCTATACTTTCCTACCGAGACATTAACAAGTGGGGGCCATCGTTTAAAATAAAATAAAAATTAAAAAGAAAAGCTGATGCAAAATACCATGTATGTGTAGGAAGGAGGAATAGTGTTTATGCAACAGAAGAAAACAAAATCCCACAAATAAATTAAGCCAGCTCGTTTTTCATGAGTCTATAGTTGGAGGAGTAAACTTTTGATCTGAGAGCCCTTGATTTAGAGTCATATATTTAATGAATTTCCCATTTCTCCTGTGACTCTTAACCAAATTTCATTTTTAACATGAGAAGATTTTTTGTGGGGCGGGACCATGGTGGTTCCTCCTAAAAATAGAAAAAAAATGAGAGATGGAGGGGGGAAAATTAAAAAGAAAATGGTAGAAATGGAAGAAAATTTTCCATTTATAAAAAAGGGACCACTGAATAAATGGTGGACCTGGAACATGTTAAATTTTTTCCTTTAACAGATGTTCTCTCTACACACATTTAATTTTTTGTTTTTTGATTTCTTGAGATGCACAAACAAAATGCTTATCCTTTTAAATGACATAACCTATATTCTTTCACTCTCACAAAGAGGTGTGACCCACACCTTTATTTTTTTGTCAACTTTCTCTCCTCCTTTATCTATCTCTTTCTCTCTCTTGAAATGACACAACTTTATATCCTTTTAAATAAAACACAGTTTACCCTTTTATTAAACAGAAAACTGTAGCTCTAACAAAAGTCAAATCCTACAATTTATAGTGTTTTTTTTTTTTTTTGGTACATACAATTTATAGTGCTTTACTTGCAAAGCGAAAGAAATATAAATATTTTTTGAAACGAAAATAAAAAATATTAACAGAATTCTAATAAAATAAAGATGATATTTTATCATATATATTAGGGAAAAATATTTTTTCAGTCACCGGAGATAAAGTTATATCCGGTAAACTCAAAACGACGTCGTTTTGGGATTATAAGATTAAAAAATTATAATAATAAAGACTAATGTAACCCTGCAATATATTATAATTACAAAAATACATTAATTTCCGTCTCAAAAGGACGTCATTTTGAGCTCACTAGATAGAAATCCTTTATCCTATATATTATCACAACTGATAAAATTGAAAAACATCAGGAAGAAGATAATCATAAAAGCATCATCATTTATAAACTATCTTATTTTTATGTTCTTATTTGTCTTTAATATGTACATCACGTCTATACAGTTATAGCAAGCTGTATCACGAGGGTGATTTGAAATAAAATTAAGATGTGTTAATCTCAAATTCTAAACGTTATTTCTATATAAGAGAGTTTATGTGAGGGTGAAAATGGGCTGAAAACATAAGTGGTTAAGATGTCAGGCTCAAAATTTGTATTTTGTTAAGAAGAAGGCATTAAAAAATAAAATATCAGGACTAGTTAGGATTATATGAGCATGTGCTTTTATGTCAACTTAAATAATACGTAGTAGTACATGATCAAACAACTCAGGCGTCTATTATTTATAAGCTAACATAAATGATAAAATGTAGCAACGTTTTTGCTTATCATAAGTCATCCATTACATGCACCATGGAAGTCAACAAGGTCAGTTTTAATGGGACAATGTTTTCATCAGGTCCCCAAATTTGTAGAAAGGTAAAATGTGAAACAAAAAAAAAAAAAAAATGTGCTTCGTCCTACCAATGATAAAATTTTAACCACTTTTTCTTTTTTTTTTGGTGAAAATTTTAACCACTTTTTAACTTCCTCCAAGTTGTTCATTTACATGCCAATCAAAAATAACAAATTATGACAGAACTATAAGTTTCTGTTCTCTTAGAAAATACTTTATTAACAACCTTCCAACGCCAAAAACTTCTAAAAGGTTAGACAACTATGCAGATCTCAGGTGATTATTTTGGTGGGACCAGATAAATTTGCATCTTGCCTCACAGTATGTCCTGAAAAAACCACAAAAGAAGAACTTGAAGGACAAAAATCATGATGTAGTGCAACAACCATTGTGGAAAGAAAATGTGGATTTACCAACCATCCGATCCATGTAATAATTCTTTAACTTGGATAACAAGCATCAAGCTTTTACTACACAGCTTTACATAATAGCTATGTTAAAATATTTTAGGCACTAAACAGCCTTGTAAAAGAAATTCACACTGGTAATAAAACTATATGTGTCTAATGCTGTCACTATTAACAATGCAAACCACATGTTTGCAGTCAAAATGGGATATAATATGGCAAAAATTGAAAAATAAAATAAGAAAAAGTATTTTAAAGAGGAAGACAGTCAGATTTGAATTTTAAATACTTGGTGCAATGAGTGAAGTTTGTGCGCAAATGAATTCATTTAGCTTATCTATGGTGCTGTAATCTTGAACACCTTAGAGTTTAGAGGGGATTTCTCTCACACAGAGAGTACAAAGGTTGGAAGGAATTTCTGTAATGAATTTTTGTCTCTCTTTTTTTTTTTCTTCTCATTTTTCTCAGAGTTGTCAGTAGCAGATAGCGGTCGGTAGCGGCCGACCCCGAAAATGGTATAGCGGTGTAGCGGGTAACGGTATTGTCGCTACAGCAATATCGCTTTTAGTATTATTGCTCAAACATAAGAAGTCACAAAATATCAAATGCATAATTCCACAATCAATGTCAAATACAAGGAACATAAAGGAAGGACCCAAAATTAAACACAAATGAACAATAAAATTGTCAAATAGTCAAGTACAAAAGTGAACTAATGAAGAAAATCATCATCATCTCCGGATTCTCCATCAAATTCCAACATGGGAGTGGTGTAGCGGGTAGCGGTATTGCCGCTATGCTACGCCACTACTTTCCGCTACGACCAACATCGCGTAGAGTTGTGGTTTGTAGTGGCCGACCGCTGCTACCCGCTACGGTAACGGTTTAGTGGAGCTACGGGCCGCTACTGACAACCTAGATTTTTCTTATTTTTACAAATGAGTTTGAAAAGATTTTTTGCCCAATATTTACACTTCTCTTTGCTCCTTATGATTGGAATGTCACTAGTTTGAGTACGGGAAACAACTTTTTTGTAAAAACGCAAAGGTAAAACTACGTACAATCGACTCTCATCCCCCTTTCGCAAATATGGGAGTCTTGTACATTGGAATTTGCCCTATTTTATTTTATACTTCTCTTTCAAAAAGTTAACTTTTAACAGTTAATGCAACTACTGTTTTGCATACAGTCCTGCTTTCTACCTCTATTTCCCCTATCACAGTTTTTGTCTCAACAGCAAAAACTAACAAAAAAACTGGTTCTTATCAACATGACATTCATAAAATTTAACAAACAGTCTGCTGTTTCGGTATCAAATAGCAAAACCAACAAAAAAAATTGTCAGGGCTTACCAGCGTGATTGTAGTCTAACCCATCCTTTTTTTTTCATTGGCAAAATCTTAGATATATTAAAAAAAAAAAAAAATGAAAGCCTGAACTCAAAAAAATAGAACTGCCACAGCAAGTAACAAATTATCTCTATGGTCTATCTACAGTAATATATCATCACCTGGTATAACATTATTTACAGGAGTATGAGGAAGGTTGTTTTCAGTTTCACTTTTTCCAAATTGAATCTTGCTTGGTCAAGGCAAGTTCTTTTCCAGAATCATTATAAGCATAACAGTGAGAATGAAACTATGTTCCCTCCCAAACAATGGATCACATTATAAGCATACTGATACTCCTCAAAGATAAAGGATTGAAGCATAGGCATAAAATTAATCTCTATTCTTTTAATTCCCTATAATCATTTTCTACGTTAAAAAAAGGGGCCGACCCAGTTCAATACCCACGCGTGAGTGTTTGAGGAAGGGAATCGAGTCAAGCATTATAAGCATACATTAAAAAAAGGGCCGGGACCTTGAACATCACGGTAAGCATGCTTACCACTGAGCCAAGCTGGCCCTTCCATTTTCAAAATCAAATTAATGCTTCAACTGTTTGATTCAATTGCTTGAGTATATAGCAGGGGGAAGAGATAGAAATGAATTACCAAGTCTAGGATGTTGAGGAGGTGGGGCTTCACCATAGATTGCTTTGAGCCTTGGCAGAGGAACCACAGCAGAATCAGTAGAGGCTTCAGCATAAAGCTGTTGTTTCCAATCCCAGATGGTGTTTCTAATGGACTTGTTGGATTTGACAAGAGATTCCTTCTCAGCCTCAAGAGCTTCAATGATCTTTTGCTGATTCATAGATCTTATGGCCAGTGTTACAAAGGAAGCAACAAGACAAACATTTATCACTGTGTTGTTGTTTGAAGCTCTCTTAGCCCCCTCAACTACTTTGTTAACAAACTCCATTGCTATCCTATATCAAATCAAATCAAGCCAAAATTACAGTAAATTCATCCTGAAAACTCTGCAAAAATGGTTTTTTCTTTTCTTTTCTTGAAATATCATTCTTAAAACTCTCATCCAAAAAAGAGAAATCCCAGAGTACAATGCAGCTATTCAAGATTAAAAAGAGAAAATCTCAAAGATTTGAAGAAAATGTTTAGGTTAAAAGCATACCAACACTAAATAACCAGAAACGGCGGCGGCGGCGGCGGTACAAATAATTTAGAGAGGGACGGAGGATTTTATCATCAAATTTGACCGAACAGTGTAAAATAATTAATTTAAGTACGCATCTAATATTATTCTTCAATAAATTGTTTTCGGTCGTTTTTACTATCTTTTATTATATATATATATTTTTTAAAAAGGTATATTGTTACCCAAAAAACAAATACTTAACCCAGGCCCAAATAAAAAACTTCAGCCCAGTGATAAGAAGGAACCCACCTTGTCCCGTGTTATAAGACAAATTAATCGTAACTGTTTATATCATAAATTTACTCTTAAAAAGTGTTCTATTTCAAAACCGCATTTAAATCTTGTATCCTCCCGTAGGGTGTCCTATATCCATAGGCTGCAAAGAAATCAGCGTTAAAACCCATTTTTGTAAATCGAAAGTATAGATAACTTACTTCTTTAATTAATTATTCTGAATTTTTTAGAAAATGATTAATGAAGCTAATGAAAGATACAAGTATGCTAATCAAAAGGCAGAAGAAGAAAATTTGAAATCATAGAAGGAAAAAGAAAATAATAATATCTTATTAGAATTTTTAATGGGATTCAGAGTCAAATATACTACTTAATCTATTTATTGTACTGTTTAAGTTGATGGACTGCAGAAAGACAACTCTGGTCATTAATTGTTCATATCTTGTTTGAATGGTATCTCAACATATTTTTTGTCATTTATTTGAAGTATACCTCAATATCTCACTTTTATTTTTTTTGGATTCATATTTTTAATGGTCACCATCTAATGGAAATTATTAATCGAATAGCTTTGTGGAATTGACATGTTATCGTGGAAGTTATGCATTTATATTTTGGCAAAAAAATTAATTTATAGTATTTTAAATTAAAAAATCATGAATTTGTTGCTATTTTTAAAATTATTTACGTATGTATTACACAGTGTCACAACCAATTTGGGTGTCACAAGTCACGTCCCATATAGGCGTCACCTCCACGTGGGTCACACCTAGATGAGGCGTGACCTGTGGTGCCCAATTTGGACATGACACATGCAATAATGATGCTAACCTAAGGCATGAATGGTGCAAATATATCTATTTAAACCCTTATCACTCTACACAACTCTTCTCTACCATCAATTCTTACTTTTACATACAAAATTATTAGCTTATTCATAATCTTTTATTTTATTTGTTATTCCATTTTAAAATGAGTTCACATTTTGATCCTGCTCATGTTGTGTTATATTACAATAGTAGGCAATCCCAGTATACCAGCCACATCCTACAAGGTGATACTCATCTCATACCGGGTCATATGAAAAGTATGTGTCTCTGGTCTCTACCTCTCGACTAGAGCACTAATCAAGGTAGCATCAATCTGAAATACATAATACAATTATCACACGATATGTCATACATAATACAATTATCACACGATATGTCATTAAATTGAATAACAATATAGGGATTAAAGTATATGCTGTAACTTTTTTTTGAATAAATTCAAAGGTATCCTCCGGCCGTAACCGAAGACTAATCCCCATCGAGCACCGTCGGACCCTGTCGGGGGCGGCTCTCCCAAATTCCTTTTTTCCGTTCTTAGGGCTCGAACTCGAGACCTCTGGTTAAGGGGCTCAGGCTCCTTACCACTTATGCCAAAGGAGTTTGGTTGTTGTAACTTTAGATAAGTATATCTGCTGTTCAATTAAACGACACTGTTTTTTGTCCTTTTTAATTAATATGATATCGTGCTTCCGTCTTCAGTGCTTATGTCTTCACCTCGTTTACTTTCTCAGTTTCTTCTTTCGTAAACTATAGTCATCACATCGTTATTTTTTCTTGCTATTAAGCATCTAAATGCAGAAAACAAAAACCAACAACAATTCAAGTAAAACACAAATGCATGCAAAAAGGGGGGACAATAGAATAAAATGGCGTATGAAATAAAATTATGAAATTATGACAAAAACCTGATCTTGAACATTCCTTTTAGGAACTTGTTTGGTATGATGAGCAATGCAATGAAGAATATTAAAAGGGGTGTTATGTGAAGCCAAGCCAATTCTAATATTTGCATAACCTGAGTAATAATGGATATGGTATTAACGAAGCTACAATACTTCAGAGCTTTGGTGTTGATTTTACAAGAGTTAAAATGATTGTAGGAATAAGATGCCAAATGGGTAGCGAGCAAAATTGGATTTTTTGCATACCTGGGTTGATAACAACCAGATTGGACCCTCGTTCGGACATTATTTGAGAAGGAAGCGTCGATTTAAGGTAATCATGTGACATGAGCACATAACCGAACAGAAGTAAATAGAACAAAAATGTGGAAGAGTTAACACTAACATAGAGAGAGAAGGTGAACGAGATGAAGACGGAAGCTAATTCATTTTAATTAAAAAAAACAAAACGGTGTCGTTTAATTGAACAACATATATACTTATCTAAAGTCACAACAGATATTTTAATCCCAACAATATAATATATTACATTCTAAAATGCATACCTGAATATGTCGAATGCGGGCAACATGTATAAATCCTGCCTGATCAGGTAATCCACTACCACATTTGGAATATCGTTGGCAGGTGGCCCCCTGCATCTTACCGCGCCTGGTCTTTAGCTGGCGTACATACTCCGTATTCCACACGCGCTGTGATATATTTGCACTTTACGTCCTCTTCTGAAGGACCTCCCACCTACACAGCCCAGGTATGATATACATACTGGGATCGGTAGGCTCTGACTCGTGATCGGATGCAGAACCCCCCGATGATGATGATGAATTAGCCATGAAAAAAAACTATACAAGATATTAAATTTATTATTACCATTAAATTATAATCAAATTATATAAACATATGTAATACAACGTTAAATATAATTTAATTTACAATCACTTACAATATGTAATGGTAATATATATTTAAAAATTATGCATACACCCCTAACAAGAATCGACTAAATGAAATTATATTATAATTATAATTTCAATTACTTCTTCTATGTCACTATTCAGTACCTAAGCCATTATCAATTTTATTAAGATACACGAAATTCCAGGAAACTACCAAATTCCTAAGTCACTCATTAATTCGTAAGTAAACAATATTAATTCTTAGGTCACTACAACATTCCTAAGTCACTGCAAAATTCCTAAGTCACTTGATATTTCTAGGTCACTAACAGTTTCCTAAGTCGCTAATAGATTCATAAATTACTAACATATTTATGACCTAATACTGTAATTTAAACTTATAGAAAGCAGATATTAAAAACTTACTTTTTTTAACTCCCAATGGTATCTTAGTTGGCAATTGAGCTCCCTTGATTCAAATCCTGCCTCAAGCAAATTCTTGGAAAATCTTTGGGGGTTAGAGAATATGCCTCCCTCCTCGAATGAGGGATTAGTATCGTCCTTCCTTCGGTAGCGAAGCTCAATGCACCACTGTTCCAATGAGGGACTAGCCTTCAGGGTCGTACCCCGAGGACAAGGTGACTGGAGGAGGTTGAATGGGGATACATCCAGGTTATACCAAAAAAAAAAACTTACTTTTTTGACAGAGCTTCGTTAACCAATTTTCCACGTAAGGGAGAGCAACAACGTATTAGGGACAAGTTAGAGAGAGTAAAATGGTAAAAAATGAAAATTTTCGGGTATTTATAGGTTGCAGGTAATCATGCCTGAATTGGGCGTCACTCGTCACGCCTGGATTGGGTGTGACCCACCAATGAGTGACGTCTTCTTTGGGCGTGACCCCTGCCGCCCAATCAAGGCGTGACATACTGCAATACACGTGTAATTATTTTCAAAACAACAATAAATTCATAATTTTTTATTAAAAATATAATAAATTAATTTTTTTACCTTTATATTTTATCTACTTTGAGATATTAGGATGGATCGGCGTGCCAATATGATCTGGCAGCATATAAGTAAAGTTGGTGATCAATAAAGAAAATACATCAACTAGAGAGGTATGGTCTATCTTTTTCAATTAGGTGACAATGCAATTAGCAATAGATTGTAAGACATTGCAACAAAGAAATTTCAAGAAATCCTGGATGATATTGTAATAGGTAATTCATTAAAATCGTCAAATTTTTTAATATCATAAGATTGTTTTTCCTTTGTTTAAAATCATGATTGAATACCAATTTGGACGAACTCTAAAATCATATTTTAAAATCCTAATAAAATACAATGACTTTTTAAAATCATTTGAAATCCTAATTGAATATCAATGATTTTTTTTTCAAAAGTGTTCCATTAAAATCTCAATCCAATACACCCCTTAAGTGTGATTGGTTATTTTCATCTTTATCTTCAATATTACTATTTAATGAAGAAGATAATTTTTAACTAATTTTTCAAACTCAAGAGCAGGAATTTAAAGATGTTAATGTATGGAGGGAAAACATAACTTTAGATATGTGAAAAAAATACTACTTGGGAAACTATGAAGTTGTATCAAATTGCTATTATATTGAGAAAAGTGTATTATTATTATTATTATTTTTCTTTTTATCAATGTTGTTGTATATCTTCGTTATCTTTTTTATTTACTTTTGTAACTTCAAATTTTTGTTAAAAATTCATTTGGTGTTTTGAATACAATGATAACCCAAAGTTTGACTAGTACTTAACCATGGATATATTGAATAATCCTATATCTTGAGTCAAAAGGTTAGCTTACACGGAGAAAAGGATTCTGGAAAGGATGTGGGTCAAAATAAAATGAGAATACTTTTCTTGAATTGGTTCACAGATGACAGATCCCAAATCAATTCAGGGCTAACTGAGTAAAAAATGGAAGAAAACGTTAATTTTATAATAAAATACTACCATACCTTGCAAGTGATATTATGATCATCGATGTCCAAATAAAAAAAAAGAATTATAGCTAAGTTGGTCGGTAGTGCCAAACAGCCAACACATTGAAGATCAGATCAACCACGACAATTAGTTTGGTTTGAACTAACTACTGCATGTCCTAAAGTTTTTGACATAGATGTGTGAGTGCGTGCGTCAAATTTCCGCCATTAAATCGATGATCAAATTGTTTTCAGAACCATAATCCTCGCTTTAAGAAACATATTTTAATTATTAACATTTCCATAGGAGTCTGTTTAAACTTTATATTTTTTTAATAAGGGGACCAGAGCATTGCCGGGGATCAAATTCTTAAACTAAATTCAATGTCAAGAAAGTAAATGGGAAATGGTATAACACCTTTCAACAAGAAACTGATGAAAAAATAGGAAGAGTTTAAATCTTAAAATTACCATTTTGGAATAAATTTTATTTAACAATTTCTCCTGGCTTAAAATTGGGTAAATAATTGTCTATAAAACAGAAGTTATTTTTAATTATCTATATTGATATAAACATTAACTCCTCCGTTTAATTATCCAAATAGTTATTTTTAAAAACAATATTGTTATTGTTCTCCTCTTTTTTCGTTTTTTATTATTTATTTTTTATTAGATTATATTGATAATTTGAAAACAATGAAGATGTGGCCAAACTGAAGTGATTCCCGATATAATAGTTTATACAAAAGTATTAAATTGTGGTAGCTGGATTGATAGCAGTAGAGCTGAGTAATTGAAAAGAAGAGAGTCTCGCGTGATTCGATCATCACATGTCACTTTTGAGAGAGATTTAAATATTTATCTTTATCTCTAACTCGCACCGCGCTCTAGATTAGTCCCGAGTTGAGTAACTCCAAAAAAAAAATAGTTTATACAAAAGTTATACATAAGAAAAGAAAATCATTGAAATGTTCTTCTCTTACAATTTAATCTCAGATGTATTCAACCTGTAATTTAGTTATTATATTATTTTAAATTGTTTCATGTTAATTTCTAAACGTAATATAACAAGAGATTAACAACAACAAAAAATGAGCTTAAATAATTTAATGATTAAACCATACACTGAATTTAAATGAAATATTAAAAGCAGGTACATAAGCAAGCGTACTTAATCCAACGTACTTAATAAGTACGCTGCTTTTAATAATTAAACCATACACTAAGTACGCTGCTCCATTGGGTTTATTGTTGATCTAGCCCATTAAAATCAAAAAATAAATGGTAGAATTAAGGAATAAATGGATCTGGATCCTCTTATGTAAAAAGAATAAAAAATTAATATGGTCATGTTTGGAATCATAATCATACAAAGGTGAATTAATGGTAACGAAGGAAGAGAGAGAAAATATGTTAAAATAGGTAGTTAGCAAATCATAATTGTTAATTTATCTTTGTATGATTGTGATATTCCCACATAATTATGTCATATATTTTTTTCCATATAAAAGAATTCATTTCAGGAATAAATTGTCATAACTCATAGGCCACGTGGAAGAGTCAGAACTTCATATAAATTTGGAGGGACAATGACTCTAAAATTTTTAAATTGTAATTCATTGATTTTGTTAGATTTTGTGTTAATATAAAATTGGGCTCGTGATAAATGTAACCAGATATAATGATTTAAAATTATGAATAGGTTCATATTATAAAATTCAATAATAAATATGTTTTGATGAGTATGATTCTCTTCCATGGACCCAAAAATATTGCAACGCGATTCTTTATTTAATTCCGCCCTTGGTTTGTTGTGGACAAGTAGCTTTCGAATAGTAGAATAATTTAGTACTCATTTAGCTTTATTTATTTTCAGCTTCTCTACTCCTTAAACGAAAAGTCTGATCAAACAATTTTTTGGAGAGGCTCGAAGAAAATATTAGTTTTTTATGAGAATAAAATGTAAAAAATTTATTAAGATCGATTATAAAATATCCAACAATATGAAATCAAGGTAGGGATTGCCCTTACCTCATTGGGCTATCATAAAACTCGAGAAAAGAGAAACTAATTTTCTTCTCTATAACTTATTTCGAAAGTGATTGTCTCAGTGCGATGAGAGCATGATGGGCCATGGGGTTTAACCCTAATATAAATAGGCTAAAGAGGGGACATGGTCAAATATATTGAAAAGAGTCTGTGTCTACTGGATTCACCAATCACGAAAAATCAGGATCACACTAAAATCTATATTGCTGCTTAACTAGACCCGATACCAACAGATCCCATAAGTACAACTTAATATAATCACAATGGGTTAGTCAAAATAACATAATTGGAATATTTATTAATCCGATTAATTTTAAAACACAAAATTAATTAATTAATATTGTCAACGTGAAAATTTCTAACATAAAAAATCATGTATTTCTTGCTCACTCTTTTTTGTCCTCCATCCCTCTCATCCGCAACAAAACGATCATTATTGCTTATTGGGAAGATTAAGCACCGGAATGTGATTTCTCTCGAGCCTTTTACAATTTCAAAGAATGGAAAATTACGTGTTTACCATTAAGATGTTATTCCAACTTTCCTATTTTTTATTTTTTTTTCATAATTTGGTCCCATGTTATTTCAATTTAACTTAATTTTTCATAATTTTCTTGGTTAGTTATTAAAATGGTAATCTATCCAAATGATTATAGCTTATCAAGATAATGCTCCCACATTATTGCAGTGCAAGTCAGATTTGTATTATTGAGAAAGACAACGTCAGAGAGAAAAATATTATAAACAAGTATTTTTATTTTTATTTTTTTATAACAAAACAAGTATTTTATGTAGTGGATATTAACTTTTTGTTCTGTAGATTTACTTTTAGCGCATCTCAAAATATTTTCGATGCAGGAGTACCATTCAGCGCATTCTTTATTAAATATGGAAAAGATAATATGTTTATATCTTTTTAGGGTTTTATTATTCTCCTTCCACATAAGATAATTATCTTATGTGGTAGAGAGAAAATGAGTGGGTCCCACCATTAAATAAAAAAAGAAAAAGTTGAAAAAGGTGGGGTGCGAAAATCGAAGTGAGAGAAAATGAGATAAGTTACCTCATGTAAAAGGAGAGTAATATTTCCCATCTTTTTAATCCTTCCTTTTAAATGATATAAGTTTATATCTTTTTAATCCTAAGCGTTGATTTTCGTCCATCAACGATTATAATTTATTGGATTAAAATTATTATTTAATTAATAATAAATTTGACACATTAAGTTTGACCCAATAGATTATAACCGTTGATGGACGGAAATCAATGGTCAGGATCTAAAAGGATATATAAACTTATATCCTTTAGAATGACAGATGTTATTCCCATATATTTATGGGAAAAATGTGTGTCATTTCAAATGATGTAAATTTATGTTATTTTAAGAGATAGAAAGAGATAAATAAAGGAGGAGAGAGAGTTGACAAAAAAAGTGTGGGTCCTACCTTTTTGTGAAATTGAAATGACACAAGTTGTATCATTTGAAAGGATAAGCACTTTTCTCTATTTATGGGAATAACATCTGTCATTTTAAAAGATATAAATTTATATCATTTTAGATCATAACCGTTGATTTCTGTCCATCAACCATTGTAATTTATTGGATCAAAATTATTAATTAATTAATAATAAATTTGGTTCATTATGTTTGACCCAATAAATTATAACCGTTAATGAACGAAAATCAACTGTTATGATTTAAAATGATATAAGGTTATATCCTTTGAAAGGATAGATGTTTTTCTCATATATTATTCCTGCTTTTATGATTATTTTGTCAAATATTTTTTTTTCTTTTGTTTTGGGTAAAAGAATAGGGGAAAAATGTGTGTCATCTTAAAAGGATAAACACTCTTCTCACATGAATATCTACACCTCAGTACAATCCCGCCTTTAGCTTGTCTTATTTTTTGCTAGTAATGCCTCTCTTAGTAATACCTCTTTCAACCCTGAACATTAATTAATTTAACATGCACGCAAATCAATAAAAAAATTCAGAATAAGCGCACATGGCCAAGAAATATAATAATAATTAGTATATGGTAGCCATCTGATTGCATCTGATTTCTCGGTCAATATATTGGTAGTAAGTATATGCCTATATCATTTATTTGATCATCTAATTTGCATTGCCTGCATACTGTGCTTTCACTCATGGCTTTCAGCTATTCATCTTTTATCCTCTGCAAGGTCTTTCCATTAAGCTTATTAGAACTCTTAGCTAGCTCTTTACTTTTATATTAATTCGATAGATTTATTTTATTTTAGCTAACACAAATTTGTAAAATCTGATCTTCTTTTTTTGTCACAGAAAGACTTGGGTCTGTCTGCTTTACCTTCATTATCATCACCATCATCATTTATAATTGATCAGAAATGCAAGAAACCAATATCAAAGAATATTGTTTCAGTTGTGTCATCTCAGGAGAAGAAACGCAACCCTTCTGCAACTGGATCAGTTGGGTTTAACTTTCTTTCCCTGTTTTCCATTGATTAGCTCAAATTTTATAGTGCTAGATAATGATGGGTCTTGTTTGGTGCACTGTAGACCAAAACTCCAATGACGGCGACGGAGAAGATACTGGCGAGAGCTTCAGAGAAGTCCAAAGTGAGCCCTGGAGAAAATGCTTGGATTAATATTGATGTTTTGATGACCAACGATATTGCTTGTCCTGGTGTGACTGGGATCTTCAAGAAAGAGTTTGGCAGCACTGCAAAGGTATATATATTTATTGAAAGGATAATTTTACAATTTTTTTTTTTATAAATTACACTAAATATGAGTGGAGATACATTCTTTAATTCTTTGATTGAATTATGACCGATCATATTTAGTATAGATAGGATCATTTGACATCTCATATGAGATCTATTAAATCAAAAAAGATGAATGACTCTGATTTGTAAGCATATGATATTGATCTTTTTTTATTCTCAGATAGGTGTCAAATTTGATTTAAAAGGATGATACCCCATATATATATATATATATATATATATATATATATATATGCTCTCTCTCTTCTTTTCTTTTTCATTTTTTGTTAAGTATATGCTCTTTTATTTAGTATATGATCTTTTCTTGAGATAGGCTATTTAACTTTGTGGCTCTGTTTGGAGATTTATTTTAGGTTTGGGACCGTGAAAAGTTTGTAGTTATCCCTGATCATTACATATTCACGAGTGATGAACGTGCGCACCGTAATGTGGATATTTCAAGAGACTTCTGTGTGGAGCAGGATATTAAGTACTTTTATGATATTCTAGATCGCAGTAATTTCAGGGTACGCTTCTCTTTACTCTTTCTTTACTTAACATTTTTATGTGATTTCTATATAATCAAATTGTTCTAAAGAACCAATTCAACCCAAAAGCTTAATTGTTGGGTGAGGCTACAATAATGGTTTTATATAATACCAACAACATTCATTTGAAATGAATTTTTATTTATAAAATGATTAAGTAAAAGTGTAAGCATTCTTAATTAATTTGATAAAGTATATTGTGATCTTAATCCACTAACTGATCTAAGAATGGATTCATTCTTATTTATTTACTTTGAAGACAAGCTCACTTTAGAAATATTTTTTTTTTTGGTAAAAAGAAATATTTTTTTTAATGTACCAATATATACGGGTGAGTGGATGTCCTTTAAAAGGAGACAAGTTGTGTTTTTAGTGACTTACACAAAATCTGATCAGTAAGACTTTGTGTAAATCTGAAAAAAAAAAATTCACTTTACACTTTTCTAGATTTATACAAAGTTTTACCGGTCAGACTTTGTATAAATCACTAAAAGGACACAAGTTTGTAGGCTTAAAAAGGATACTTCTTTTTTCCATATATATATATATATATATATATATATATATATATATATATATATATATATATATATATGATGCAATATTTGAATAATGAAATTAAATGCTGTAAAGTTTACCCCAAAAAAAAATGCTGTAAAGAAAAGTTACTGATTTATGCTAAGAATCATGATAAAAAAGAAGGTGGTAAAATGGGTAATTGACCTTTTCAACGCAAAAAGTCACATTTGGTTTCGTTGCTTTCATCTTTAACTATCATAGTCGAGTAGAGAAAACAAAATTTGAGCTACTTAGGCTTAGTATCTTAAACAATGTTTATACGCTGATAACATTTAGTTCGTTTGGAGTGAGGATAGAGGAAATGAGAAAGTGAAGGAATTAGAATCTCTTTCGTAATAACGTTTACAAAACATGTTCTTGTGTGGCTAAATAAGAACCATAAAATAGTTCAATTAATGTCAACCATTACACCAAGAACTGCATTTCTTTCAATTACTTTTAGAACTCTGGAGAATCCTAATCCGGAAGTGAAAGGGAATGAGTTAAAAATGCATTTGATAGTTTCCTTGGAAAATAAATCATTAATTTCCATGATTATAAAGGTGTCAAGAAATAAAGTTATATTGCTTAAAAAGAAAAAAAAATCTTGTATAAATATTATAAATCGCATAATAATTTATACATTGCAGGCTAACCCTGATTATAAAGGTGTTTGCCACATTGCTCTCGCACAGGAGGGTCATTGCAGACCTGGAGAGGTGAGTTCTGTTAACAAAGCTAATAAAATGTTAAAATCTGAAATATACTGGTTTGAAACTATTCTGAATTCTGATCACTTGATATATATTGATAACAGGTGATGTTTGGTACGGATTCTCACACCACATCAGCTGGAGCATTTGGCCAGTTTGCTACTGGAATTGGCAACACTGATGCAGCTTTTATATTGGGGACAGGGAAGCTTTTAATCAAGGCAAGTAAACACATATCTTCATTTTATTATTTGGCAATAACATATGTGCATGTTATCCTTTATAAACTTTCACGAAGTTGTTCTATTATATTCCAGCAACTGTCTGTGCATTTTTTTCTAATAAAATATGGAATGGCTATTTTATTGGTGTATACAGGCATTGATCATCCCATCACTGCATAAGTTGCTTCTATGAGTGATATCATAAGTGCTTAGCAGTAACATTGTTGTTTGACTCATTAGATCACTAGAGAAAATTGATGGAATTTGGAAAAATACAACACTGAATTTATTAACAATGGAGGCATAGCCTCTTTTTACATACACTAATATGTAGAAAATTAATCCAGAAAGCCTCAACTCCCCCTCAAACCAAATACCTAGGCTCAAGAGTTTCCTAGAGATTTCCCAATTTTCCCACTAACCAATATTGAATACATGCATACCCACACTACGCACATTGTCTCCCTTTTTATTCTATACTTTAAGAATATTTTAGAATAGTTTCCATAACAAACTCACTAATTCACTAACTTTTTGGCCTATGGCCCATCAAAATCCTATAGATAAAAAGGGAAAAACCGGTGCACAGGCTTCCCCAACTTTGGAGAATTGGGGTGGAGTCAACTATAGGCAATCTTACTCTTATGTTTTTGTAGAGAGATTATTTCCTAAACTAAAACACGTGACCTTCCGGTCACAAAAGAGCTACCTTACCTATTTCAAAGCTCGCCCTCAGACTAAACCTATAGATACTAAGATAAATTTATAAAGGGTTATTTTATTTGAGGAGGGATATTCTTACTACCAAAATTTTCCACTATCAACTTAGTACCTATCTAATCACCATTGGATCAACATTTTCTCTCTCTTCAAAAACTTTTTAACATTATCTCTCTTTGATCCAATGATGATTAGATTGGTAGTAAGTTGGTAGTGAAAATTTTTGGTAGTAAGAATATCCTCCCTCATTTTATTTAGTCATGCGCCATATACTTATCTTCTGTAAAATCTTGGATAAACTTTCAATATTCATTTGCGAATATAGGACTATAACTGACTGCTATATCATTTAATAAGAAGCTTTATGCAAAAATTACAGTTCATAGATTTTGTATGAGTTGGAGTGCATAATTAAAATGACAAAACTAATTATTGTGGAAAGTTTCTATAGAAGTGAAAGCTTCCATTCTACTCCTCTCCTATTATTTTTCTCATTTTCCTATAACGCCATCATCATTCCTAATAAGACCTCCACCAATCCACCTACTGCATACGCTGTGTTGGACTTATCGCTCCTAATAATTATATATAACACTTTCATTGCTTGCAATAATACCACTCTGACACTAACACCTGATGAGATATTCATGATCTTCTTCCCTTATCTATTTTTTTTTTTTTTTTCAAGAGCAAGCTAATGCCTAATTTTTTTATGGCTATCAGCATGTTTTGTTAATTAGTACTAGTAATAATAGTCTTGTCTTCAAGACAAGGCAAATGAATGATAAAGATGGCCTAGTTAACTTAATTTATGCTTGCAGTTGCATTTTTGTCAATATAACAGTCAGAATCCAACCTTGGTGATCCAAGTAATGAAAACATCATACACATTGTACTATAGTTGATTCGTGTTGATTTGGATTTGAAAGAACTCTTGATCAGTGCATTATTTTCTTCCAACCTTTCTCTCATGTTTTTTCATACATGATATTTGTCAAAATTGTCAAGCAATTACTTCGATTTACAGAGATCACAGGGGAAGGATTCTGCAAGAATAACTTTCTAGTCCTTAAAATATTTGATAGTACATATTCGACCAAATGCATAAAGAGTGCGTTAAAGCACTATTTTGATTCATTGGATGTGCAGAAAGGTTTTCCTTTTACATGAGCTGAAATATCCCTTAGGATGAAGGTTAAAACATCTCAGCACCCCTCACATACAAGATGAATGTTAATATTTTTATTCCAAGATAAACAGCACTATCATTTTGCTTCTGCATTTAGTATTTGTTGTTATCAATCACAGAAAAATTTCCTGAATATACTTAAACTACAGGTGCCTCCAACATTGAGATTTGTACTGGATGGTGAAATGCCCAATTATTTGCTTGCAAAGGATCTAATTTTGAATGTAGGTGATGGGTTCCTCTTGCATGTTTTTCCATTTGTATGAATTGCGGTTTATCAAAATTATGTGACACGAGTATATTATAACACTATTTTCTTGGTGGTGTTGCCTTATGAAAACACTAACCACCATTCAGATCATTGGTGAAATATCTTTGTCTGGTGCAACATATAAAGCGATGGAGTTTGCTGGGACCACTATTGAAAGTTTATCTGTATGCATACTTTTAACTTTTTCTTGTTTTCTTCCTCTATGCTAATGTTATTTGCACAAGTATAAGATTTCTGAATTGTTGTGTTGTAGATGGACGAAAGGATGACAATATGCAACATGGTTGTAGAAGCTGGAGGGAAAAATGGTATTGTTGCTGCTGATAGAACCACATACGAGTACCTTGAGGTTGTTGGAGTTAATCAGTGCCATTTATGTTTTTCTCAATTTCATTGTTTTTCTCTTCTCTCTGGTAGCAAGCATGTAAAATATGCTTATGCACGTGCTTAAATATACATATAGACATACATGCAAGATGCTGAATTTTCAACAAAAAAAGATGTGATAGTTCTATAATGCTTTAAATAACCTCCTGCATGTGTTTTTGTGTATTCTCGACCCCAACTAGTTTGGGATAAAGGTGTTATTGATATTGATGTGTTTTTGTGTATTCGAGTTTTGCCAATCATACTCTTATTTCACTTTATAGAGCTTTTCATCTTAATTCTTTCCCCTTTCTCTCGTTGCCAAGTATTATATATTGCTTAGCTGCTTTGTACAGGATAAGACATCTGCACCCTATGAACCAGCTTTTAGTGATGAGAAAGCAAGGCAAGTTCTATTTCCTCCTCATATATATATATATATATATATATATATATAGTTATTATTTATTTGACCCATAATTACCACGTTTTAAATTTTCCTTTGTTTGTTATTAGCTGAAGGGCCGGCTTGCCTCAGTGGTAAGCATGCTTACCGTAATGTCCAAGGTCCCGGCTTCGATTCGGCCTCTCCGCAAAAGCGGAGGTAAGGCTTGACTCGTATGTCCTTCCCCAGACACTCACGAGTGGGTATTGAACTCGGTCGGCCCTTTTTTGTTTGTTATTAGCTCAAAGTGTTGCTTGGATATGGCATTACAATATTAGATGGACCAGAGATGATATTCTGAGTCTGCTTTGGCCTTAGATGTAGTTTAAGAATATTTGTTCTTTGAAAATGTAACTTAAGATATCAGCATTTCTGATTGGCCAACAGAGTAAATGTTTTATAGTGGTCTAATGCTGAGTTTATATACTGCAAGTATTAGTAACTTAGCTGTTGAATAATGAACTAGTCATCTTATATTCTTATTCATTTCTCCCAATGAAACACAATCACACATTTTCAGAATAATTCATATATTTCTCCCCTTTGCTTTGTCTTATGTGACTTTTTATAATCGTTTTTCGTTTTCTTTCTTGTTGATGTGCTAGTTTTCTAGCCGAGTACAGATTTGATGTATCCAAAATGGAACCAGTGGTAGCAAAGGTAGTTCTACTTAAATTTTTTATCTTCACTTTTCCATAAAAAATTTATGAATCTTTTATTGTCAAAAATCTTTTTGCGTTTGATTGCTGATGAAATGTAATATGTATGAACCATTACACAGCCACATTCCCCTGATAATCGTGCTTTGGCAAGAGATTGCAACAATGTGAAAATTGACAGAGTATACATTGGATCATGCACTGGTGGAAAGACTGAAGATTTTATGGCTGCAGCAAAAGTTTTCTTAGCTGGCGTATGTCTATTATAATTTCCTTTCTCTTTCACTTTCTTTTTTAACGTGCACTCAGCATATATTTTACGATGGAAAACCATTAATAATCTGGACTCTGGAGGGCTTGAACTAGTTACCTCTCACCATGAAGGATGGTACATAGTTAAGCCCATGCAGACACTAAAATGTTTCTGTATGTGTGGTCATAAATTTGAACTGAGGACAAACATGTTATTTCTTTTCTCCACCTGTTATGAAAGTATTCAATTAAATATTTATGATGTATAAAAGGTTTTCCTGAATATCTATGTTATAGTGATAGCCATATATAATTTCTGCAAATGAGTTAGTGTATCATAATACCTATACAGAATAGTGTGTTTATGTAGTTCTTATTTATTTACTTTTTTCTGCATAATAAGCATTAGTTACTATTCTTTTTGCTTTTTTATAATCTTTAACATAATGAAACCGGTTCCACTGTAGGGGGAAACTGTCAAAGTTCCTACTTTTCTTGTTCCTGCTACACAAAAGGTTTGTCAAGTTGTACTATTTCTATTAAAGAATATGAACTATATTTCCATTTTCAGAAGTGTTAATCACCAAGATCATCGATTGAGCATATCACTCAATTACAACTTTTTCAGGTTTGGATGGACTTATACACGCTTGAGGTACCTGGCTCAGGTGGCAAGACTTGTTCGCAGATATTTGAAGAAGCTGGTTGCGATCCACCTGCAAGTCCTAGCTGCGGTGCGTGTTTGGGTGGCCCAAAAGACACATACGGACGCTTGAATGAACCTCAGGTAAACTTACACTTTCTCATAATCGAACTTCAATATTCAACAATCTGCTATATATATAGCTTGAAAAGAAATCTTAATTCCTCTATAATATTTGGAACTCTTGGATACATCAACTTCAATTATGAAGACCATTTATTAGTTTTAATATAACAACTTGTGTGTTTTTGTTTTCATTTTGATGTAACTGATGAAAGGACTCTGATTGCAGGTCTGTGTCTCAACAACAAATCGAAATTTCCCTGGCAGGATGGGGCACATGGAAGGTCAGATATATCTTGCTTCCCCATATACTGCAGCAGCATCTGCATTAACTGGTTTCGTAACTGATCCCAGGAAGTTCTTGTAGTAAGCTACTACGTCTAAACAACAGTTTCTGCCTAGTTGGAAGAATAAAATGATGAGCTGAAATAATTTGTACGCTACAATTATTTATTCAAAGTCAAGTAGTTTCTTAGAAATTGGCTTGTATTCTAAGTCAAGGACCACAGAATTGTTACAAACAACTCTTGGAAACACTATATGCATAGGTTTCTGTCGAAATTCATGTTGAACAACACCAGAATAATGCAATGTAGAAGCAATCTTAAGGTACTTCTTCTCATCTGAGTATTTCCTGAAGCACACATCCAATGGTTTATTTATTTATTTATTTATTGAAGGAAAAGTAATATTAATACATCTAACTGAACACACTTTAGTAGATTGAATCACGATTCATTCTGTTGAAAATTATATATGAAATCTAGCATGTTAGCGCTTACTTTACCAGAACCTCCTCTTAAAACCTGATATTTTGTTCAGCTCTTGAGCAAAAAATTCCACGTAGATTACAAAGCGAAAACTAAAAAGGAATCGCATACAAAGTTCACTTTACTAAAATTAACCACATCATATATATTAAATCCTCAGTCAACTTTGAAACATTAATTTAATAATGTAATATCTAACAACATACAATCTGCAAAAACTATAAGAAAACAGAGAGATGTTCAAATATAAATATATATGATGTTGTATATGTATATGTGTATAGCGTTTATGTTGAAATTGAATTGTAGAGTCCCAGTAATTGGAGGCAAATGGGAAGCGAAACTGCGAAACTGACATGCATTAGAATGACAAAACAATAGCAAAAATAAATCAATAAAGAACGAATGAAAATTACAGTTTAGTCCTCTCCCACATTTCCTATGATCTTCTTCACGTTGGATCAACCTGGTGGCACTGTGGTTGTGGTGAGGTCACAGAAAGCTTGCATTTTCCGCCGAGGGAGTGCGGCGGCGCCTGTTCTTCTTGCCTTTATTGTCACCACCGCATACGATGGTGCACTCAATACCACAGATATTACTGAAGCATGAAAACAACCCATTATCACCGTCCGTGTGCCTACGCGTGTGGCGGCTCGTCTTAGTGCTCGACGTCGTCGGGATGCTCGAGAACTCGCCGCGATCGATCACCGGCGGCAGCTCCGTCCGCCACCTCTCTAATTTGGACTCCAACCCTTCAACACTCTGTTCGTCCATGCTCCACCCTCCCACAGTAGAGTTCTCTCCCTCGTCGACCACCGGCCTCCTCGCCATGGCCGCAGCCACCTCCGACGGCGACGGCCCCAGCTCCGATTCCGTCAGAACAATTGGCCCCATGTTCCCCAAGTTGGACCTGCGCGGCGTCGCATATTCAAACCCACCATTCACCTTCCCAAACTGGTGCATCGGCGTACCCCTGTGAGAACCACCAAAACCCACGGCCGGGTTGAACTTGGAAACCACCGGCGAGTTCCGGAACTGCGGTTTTGGAGTGACCATAAACTGCTGCGGTGCTGCCGGAGTGGCCATATATTGCGGTGGTGCCGGAGAGTTCTTAAACTGCGGCTTCGGAGAGTTCTTCAACTGCTTCGCCGGAGAATTCTTAAACTGGTTCGGTGCCGGAGAGTTGTGAAACTGTGGTTTGGGAGAGGCTTTAACTTCATAGGTAATCTTGGTGACAGGCACGTGACGCTCATTGGTGTTATTAGCGTTCATTTCACTTGAGGGTGCTTCAGAGACGCTATGAATGGGTGAAGGTGCTTTCTGGTGGTTATCATTATCAACGATTTCAACGACGTCGTTTTGAATGGGTGGTGGTTGAACTTGAACGGGAACATCAGAGGCACTGAGTGCGGAACTTGCTTTTCCATTTTTAACCTTCCAAGGCAACACATCGCTGATAACAGAACTCGTTCCTTTTCCGCTTTTTCCGCTTTTTCCGGAGACACTGCTAACCACCGACGACGAAGCCTTCGACCTTCTCTTCTTCTTATGATGGCTCCTCCCGCTTTGTCCGCTAACTTCCGAACTCGCTTTCTCCTTACTCGCCATCGCTATGCGCTGTCTCGCCACCACCTCCGACCCGATCATCGAACTGCTGTCGCTCTTCGTTCGCCGGAGCTGCTCCGGCCTCGGAGCCGCCGCGGAAAACACGTGAGGGCTGAGATGGTTGTGCTCTTCATATGCATCCTTCTCTCCCATCAAATGGCGGTACCCGACGGCGGAGGAGTTCAGAGCGTACAACGGCATGCTTCTCATTGAGCTGTCGAGGACGGCGACGCCGATGTTGAGGATCCCCTGAGGCCTGCCGGAGGGACGTCGGACCTGGAGTGCGACGAAGCGCATGCCGACGGGAGCACGGTTGTTGTGAAATGGCCTGGCAGGCGGAGGGATGAGGTTTCCGACGAGGACACGAACGGTGCCGACGTGGACGTCTTTGAACCAATGCAATGCATAGATCTCAATCATGATGGCGGAGGTATCAGAATATAAAAACTCCTCGTCGACGCGGAAGACGAACTTGTCGTTCCACGTAGGGTTGGTGTGGCCTTGGGTGTCGACACGTGTGGAGAGCTTGCGATCAGGGTGGACCCACGCCACCGCGTAGGTTCGCATGTTGCGACCCACGGAAGCCAAATCTTGTGCGGAAATGACATTCAGTTCCAACAATTGGAATGGTGCTAATATTTGAGACATTTTGTATTATATATAAATATATATATTTAATTAACTATATGGAATTGATTCAATAAATAATCAAGTGAGAAGAAGAAGAATAAGAATGAATGAATGAATGCACCCTATACCTATAGTGGAAATTGTTCTATAGGTATTGGGTGCATAGGAAAGAATGGAATGAGGTTGAGTTTATTTGAGTTTGTAAGAACGAACGTATTTCTTGTAGAGTTTGTCAGCGGGTTTGGTTGGTTTGAGTTTTTTGATCCAAGAGAAAGAGAAGAGAGGAGAGAAATTATGATGATGACGATGGCGGGTTATGGAAGAAGGGGTGCCACTCACGGTCGTCCAGGGGGAGGACGACGAGGGAGGGCGTGACATGAAGGGCTGGGAAAACCAATTGGACACCAAACACGCCAACAAAATAACGCGTTTCCATGTCCATCCATGGATTCACTCATCTCTGCCTACTCAAACGACACCGAATCAACATTCTTTTCTTTTCTTTTCTAATGTTGGTTCTCTCCGTTCTTTTCGCTTACCTCTCTCTCTCTCTCTCTTTGGGGCAACACAACAAAAAACAATAACAAACAAACTGTGTCAAAATTATTATAACAATTAGGACATATTTTATTACAGGCCATGCCTTGTTATTTTTAGTGTGTCTAGATTTTGAGCAATTTGAATGATTGGTACAACTAGGTTTGTTAATTAGAGTTCCATTATTAGCTTACCTTCCTAAACGCAGGATAAATTATATGACTTTATGTTGTTTGTTTTCACAATAATTGATTTCTTTTCACAATAATCTATAAAATATTTTTTTTTTGGTAATATATAAAATACTTCTTTAATTCCTCATTTTTATTTTCTTTAGTTGTACTACAATGCCTTAACTTATGCTTAATTGATTGCATACGAAAGAGAACAGAGCGCATCTTGAAATATAATGGTGACAGGAAAAAATTAAAGTCATTTACTTTATATATATATATATATATATATATATATATATATATATATATATATATATATATATATATATATATATATATATATATATATATATATATGAGAGTTTATATGGAGGATATTTTGACTAACAATTTTCCACTACCAACTTACTACCGATCTAATCATCATTGGATCAAAGAGAAAGAATGCTAAAAAATTTATGAAGAGAGAGAAAATGTTATCCGTTGATTCCATTTATATCTAATTGTTAATTTTTTTTTAATAATGTGAGTCATTGGATACAAGTGGATCAATGATATATATATATATATATGCTTTACCTACTCTCATTTTCCATTACTTTTCCCTATATATATATATATATATATATATATATATATATATATATATATACCAAAGTTAATTGAAATTATAATGTAACGACATTGGAGATGGATAGATAAAGTAAGTACGAAAATATACAGGATTTTATCATATATATATATATATATGCTTTACCTGCTCATTTTCCATTAGATCAAAATTATAATAAGAAAAAATAATGACGAAAGTTAATTGAAATTATAGTGTAATGATAGTGGAGATGGATAGATAAAAAGAAAAAAAAAATAAAAATGTGGGGACATAAGAAAAGAAGTGAGAGAACATGATAAAAGATATTTTATATGAAAAAAGAGTAATATTTCCAAAAAAATATATAGATAGAAATACATATACCTTACATTATTTAGAAAATTTAAAATCTGAGTTGGGTTGGGTCGAATTATGCGACTTAAAAAAGGCACAACCATAACCCAACCCATTTCAATATATGTTTGAAGTTTTTTAATCAAACAACCCACTATTCAAGAAATGGGTCGGATTAAAACTCGTGAAAACGCACGCACGCTGGACGTGATCATAGACCCGAATATAGTCGTAATATGTGCCACTTAGAATTGAGCTCAAAACTAGAAAACTAGTCTGATCAAAACACAACCCATGTCCCTTTTCCACCACTGCATGTGCCCCTAACAAGTTGCAACAAATTTTTTTTTTAATTTATTGTAAAAAAAAATTATATAAGCAACAAAAATTAAAAAAAAAAGCATTGGAAGAATTACATAGCTTAAAACAGAAATAAAAATATAATTTTTAAAACAAATAAATATTAGTATAATTTTATTAAATAAAAATTCTTGCCTTTATTAAAATAAAGTTTTGCAGATAATTTTTTAGGTAGCATTATTTGTTCCATTTACAAGGTTGCCAGTATGGGCGAACAAGTTGTGCAACATGCAGACTTAAACATGGAATCTGATTACTTTCATGTGATGGGAGACTTTCCTCTTACGCTTCTCTTTACAGAATCACGTTCATCTTATTTCTTGTGGTTGTGGGTTGCCTTTTGACCTTGTGTTGCATAACTCGAAATTTAAATCTAAACTTAGCTTCATGTGTGCATGCTTTCAAGATTATTTTGAGTTAACCAGATTAGTTGACGTTGTAATGGATGAGTATGAGATATCAAGATAAGCACACAATCACAAATTCAAATCATAACTATGTCAATTACTTTTCACCATATGAAAAATAAATATTTTTGTGAATTCATTTATTTTGATATGTATAACTTGCCTTTGATTGGAGTATATATATATATATATATATATATATATATATATATATATATATATATATATACATTTATTGAGATACATTTACTAACCAATACATTTGTATAGTTTTTTTTAAATATATACATAGTGGACTTTAATTAGGTGACCCAAGAAATGAAATAAAAGATTCAGGTGCACGTAATACCAATAAGAAATTTGAATAGCTTTATACGCAAATTGAAGCTAAGTGTAGATAAATTTTGTTTATTTTGATTATAAATTGATCTCGATATCTCACCATTCTTTTTTTGTTATTTCGCAAATTTCAAGACGCAAATAGCATCACAAGATTTGAATAAAATTATAGGTGGCTCTGTTTTAGTGTTAGAGTAAGAAGTTTCCAATTCTTTGAACATAAAAGAATTTCTTCTAAAAAAAATACCACTAATATTTATATTTTGACAAATAAAACCTCCTCCTTAAAGTATGCCAATTTATATCTAATAATTTTTTTACAAAATAAAATATTGGAATTAATAGGAAACATGTTAACTACATTTAGGAATGTAAATGGGTAAGGCCGGCATACAGGGACTACGGCCGAGCCTATATTAGGTCAGGCCTGTCTACGGCCTAGCCTATATCAGGCCGGGCTAAGCATAGTATAAATATTAAAATAGAACAAGCCTAGACTTTAAAAGTATCTATTTAGAAAATAGGTCATAAATTTTTTTGCACATGTCTCATCTATAAGCCTACAGTTCGCCTATATCATATTATTTATTTAAAATATAATAAATAAAATTATTATTTTAATAATTTTGACTAATAAATAATATTATTTTAGTTATTATTTTAATTGTTAAATATTTAATATGCTTAAACAGACTAATAGATCTAGGCCAAAAATTTTATTTTTTAAATATAGGTTTAGGCAAACTTATAATTTAGACCTACATAGACTAATAGGCCATCTTATACCCAATACTTTCTACACAAATATGACTTATTTAAATCAAATTCTACCCATTTCCTCCCTTATTGTGACTTTAGCCAACCATTCAAACAGTGAATGCTATTAAATTAGAAAGTTTTTCACCGAAAGTGGTAAATCTCTCTATTTTTTGTTTTCCCAAAAAGATTGGATGACATACGTTTTAGCTTTTGTTTTTACTATTATTTAATATTATTATTTTCTAGGGAAAGGTTCTATTTGCATCTTTGCAATTTAAAAGCAAGCAAAAGATTACATAAAAGCATGGACCAGAATGAATATCAATCAACTTGAAAGTTGAAACTCTCATTTTTCCCATTTCTCAAAAACTTCAGTCTCTTTCCATAACGGTGCTACCAATATCAAACACTTAAAGACTTAGATTCTGAACTAAACAAATCTAGTAGCAATTCAGAAACATTAGATATCTTGTGGCTAGGTTCATGGATGAGTTTCATAGTCCCAAGTCACTAATAGAGGATGAGTTTGAGTCAACGTTGCATTCAGCTCCATCATTTGCAATATACAACAACTCCTCTCATGGAGAGTTTGGAGATGATGACAACTACCCAGAACAAGTTTTGAAGAGAACTGCTTTGTTTGGAAAGAGTTTGAAAGCTAAGGGCAATGAGGAGTTTAGCTTTGTGAGGAAGAGAATGGATTTGATCGAAGAAGGAGAGAAAGAGAATGAGAATGAGAATGATTGGTCAACTGGGATTCAGAATTTGAGTGTTGAGGAAGAAGATATTGAACCACCTAGTCCTCCCATGTATTTGGCAACAGGGCTTGGTGTTGGATCTGATAACCTTCCCAGTGATGATTTATTTACTCCCAACTTGCAAGAAAGTGAGGATCTTGAAGAGTATTATAAGAAAATGGTTGATGAGTATCCCTGCCACCCTTTGATTCTGAAAAAATATGCCCAGTTTTTACAAGTGAGTTGTCTATTTTATCTTTATGGATCTTGATTCTTCTTGTTAATTAATTGCTTCACATGGCAGTGTAATTTTGGACATGAGATTTCACTGATGAAACTGATTTTAATCATTTCAGTTTAGTCTCTGTGTGTGTTCTTCAATTCAAAAAGACATAAATTTTGATTCTCAAATTAATAGATGCAGGTCCTAGTTTTGGATTGATTCATGTGGGTAGTGGATTTTGGACCTTTTATTGATGTTGTAAACCCCACGATTGTTGGGATAAATTTTAAATGTCCGTTTTTTTATTAATGAGTCAGTTATGTCAATTATAAAGTAACGAGGGTATTATGTGTAGAGTTATGTTGGTCAGTTTTATAGCTTATAAATAACCTTTGATAGTTTGTATGAAATGTAGATCAAGAGAAAAAGTGTAGATCAAGAGAAAAAGAGAAAGAGCAAGAAAGCAAGAATAGAAAAGAAAAGTTTTTTTTTTTTTTTTGTAGATACACAAGTATGGTTGTGGCTTGCATCTATGTGGATATTCAATTCTAAGAACGATGCATAGTTACTTAAAAGAGTTTCACTCATAACTTGTTTGGGTATGCAGAACTCACTAACAATCTCATTGATCTCAAAACCTAGAGCAGAAAAATAGACAAAGTGGCATACTGCCAATAGTGATATAAGAATTAATGATCTTGCTAGGAGAACTAACTACATGGTTGACAACTTATGAGACTCACTTTTATTTAATCATAATCTTTTAGTTTCATTTGGACAAGCTTGATGTTTCTTATAGTTCTTCTCAGATGCTGAGTTCTAATGTTTGACATCTACTGATAGGGTAATGGAGAACTTCAAGGGGCTGAGGAGTACTTTCTTCGTGCCACCCAAGCAGATCCTAATGATGGTGAAATCTTGATCCAGTATGCGAAGCTGGTGTGGGAGCAACATGATGACATTGATAGAGCATTGATATATTTTGAACGTGCAACTCAAGCTGCTCCTCAAGACAGGTAACCACACTGTTAAACTGTCTGGCTCATTTAAAAGGAAACATGCTCTTCTTCTTTTTTATATTATTCAATGGTTTATCGATTACTCGACTAGTTTAATTCAAGCTGGGTAGAATCACACGGTCGGCAAAGCTCTCCCAACCAAGTTTTAACACAGATGTGTTCCCAGACACTCGAATTTTAGATCACGGATTAAGCTGGAACAACCCCTTCCCAATTGATCCACATGCTTGGTAGTGAAAACATGCTTTTTTTAAAACTCAAAATATCATCAATTAGTCTTGGTCTAAAGTATGCTCTTCAACCTCATTGTAGCCGGCAAAACTCTCCCAATCAAGTTGTAACACAGATGTGTTCCTGGATACTCGAATTTGAGATCACGGGTTAAAGCTGGAACAACCCCTTCCCAATTGATCCACATGCTTGGTAGTGAAAACATGCTCTTTTTAAAACTCAAAATATCATCAATTAGTCCTGGTCTAAAATATGCTCTTCAACCTCATTATAGCCAGCAAAAACTGCAAATCTCTCTTTTAAACTTGCAAAATGTTGATCTTTCCATGAGTAAAAGATAACAGTAAAGATATAACATATCCTTTTCAGCCATGTTCTTGCAGCATATGCTAGTTTTCTCTGGGAAACTGATGATGATGAGAACGAAGGTGGAAAACATGAAACTCAGGTGCTTCTTTCTTTACTTTTGTTTTTTCTGTCTAGGAGCAGTTTTGTCTTCGAAATGACACACATTGGTTATTTAATACTCAACAGTTTATAACTGAGTGCAGAATGACACGATAAAACAAAAGACTGAACATGTGAAGCCCTCCAAAGAAGAAAGTGATCCTGTTCGTTCATTCTCAATCCTTGCAGCCGGACAAGAGATTGATACAGCAAATCTTGCAAGAGCTAATTATAGTGAAGATAGTAATGTTGCAGATTATTTTAAGAAGATGACTGATGAAAATCCTCACAATCCTTTGTTTCTGAAAAAGTATGCTCAGTTTCTGTTTCAGGTGAGGTCTTTTTTTTTTTTAATGTACACATATCTCTTAGCATTCATGTTAGGCATGATTTTACATCAAGGCGAATTTCAATATTTTAAGCACACAATGTGAAGATGCTTCTAAATCTAAATTTTGATATGGACCAACACATGAAAGCTTCTTGAGCTGTCTTAATATTTTGACAGAAGAAAATCTTTTTACCTTTGTTTTTCTGTTCTTTTTTTTTCTAAAACATTCTTTCTTTTTTTGGTTTTTTGGATGGAAAATTCTTAGACAGAACACTCATTTCTGGCTTCAAATATGCCCCTGCCTCTTACAGTGGCATTTATCAATAGTAGACACAAAGCACCGATACTCCTTAAATTTTTTTTCCAACGTATCGGATACGCTTATCGGAAACGTATTGTTTGGTAATCGACATCCTGTATCATCAAATAACGTATCGAAAACGCGTATCGGTGCTTCATAGGTAGACACAAACAACAATTGAGGCATAAACTATGGTTAGTTAGTTGAGCTTCTCTTGATTTAAAATGAAATATTCGACAATCATGCATCTGTGATCATCATTATAGCATGAGGGTAAATTTGAGAATCCCCACGGTTATTGATTTGTTATTACTTAGTTTAGGGTTAGAGAATTTTGAGACTTATAAAACTGTATTCTCCTTACCCCTTATCCACCTTAAATGTACAGTCCAAGAGAGAGCTTCAAGCAGCAGAGGATTACTACTCACGTGCAATCTTAGCTGATCCAAGTGATGGTGAAATGATGTCAGAATATGCTAAACTAGAGTGGGAACTTCATCATGATCTGGAAAAGACTTTGTTTTTATTTGAGCAAGCAGTTCAAGCTGCCCCTGAGAATAGGTACAATTTTGGAGATACATCTTTAAGGATATATGAAATGTTTTGTTACTACACATGCCTATTAATGCTAAAACATGGAAGAGAAAAATTCATTGGTGACTAAGTCCATGTTAAGAGTAAATCCTACTTTGAAAGAATTGTTGAATCATCACTAGTGTGCAGGGCAGTATAGAAGTTAAATAATTAAGATTCAAGTGTTTAACACTTGTCTGCTTTCAGCAATGTTCTTGCAGCACATGCCTGCTTTCTTTGGGAAACAGAAGATGGGGAAAGCTGAAATTTAAAGGCAGAGCCATGTTCAAGAGATCTTCTGCTAGAAAATGCCGTGACTGTAGCAAATAAATGCTCATAGTCATAGGAGAGAATAAAGAAAACCATACACAATCAAAACAAGGGAGCAACAAGATTAGCTCATCTAGAAATAAGGAAAACCATATTTCTTTTATTTGTTGCTTTTTTTTTTTTGTTGAAGTTTTTTGTGCTTCAGGAATAACATGTATCTAACTTTCAGTGAGACAAAAATAACTTAGAAAATGAATTATTGTTATGTTAAAAGCTTATGCATTTCGAGAAATCCGTCTTGCATAATTAGTTGATGAACTTTTTTTTTGGTAATCAGTTAATCAAATATGTCATTTTGAGAGTTAGGAGAATTAAAGAATGATGTTTTGTTAAAATTTATATTACACCAATATCATGCAATTAAACTCTGAAGTGATGTTGATAAAAATAACTAGATTTGAATGATGAGTAAAACAATTTTCAAGTTTTTTAAATAAATTGCCAACTAAACATGAGATTCCTGAATAAACAAATGAAAGAAGCCCGTTACACAAACAAAAATATAACATTCATTTAGAACATCTTAATTTAAGACTTAAAAAAAAAAATATCAATATTTGGTTTTTAATATCTATCGAAACTGACTATTTAGATCTGAAATATCTGGACTCAAAAAATTTGATTCTGTTGCTAAAATTTCATGTTGATTCAGCAGCATTGTGAGCACTTCTTGGCACTTGATGGCCCGAATATCCCCTCTCTAGGCGTGGACTTGGACTGGGTCTATAGAAACCATTTCCTTTTGGTTTGTTATATTCCCTTTCACCTCCATCTTGGCCATTTCCCCTGCCAAAGCTCCTTGAACCAAAACGCCCTCTTTGTGTCTCTGCTTGATAGCTAGTCCTGCCTCTACCCCTCCCCCCTGTTGATAATAAAGTGAGAATAAGCATATAACAAAACAAAGTAAAAACAATAAGACTTCTGGGAAAACTAAAGGTTGTTGCTGGCAATCATCTTTCTTAACCAATGTGAACATCAATGAAACAACATAGCTTGCCAAATTGTATCATTTTGAATAATTAAAACCACTCCCCGTTAAACCCAACTAGCGAGTGTGGGGTGGAGGAAATCCTTGTACGCAGCCTTACCCTTACATAATTGCAAAGAGGCTGTTTCCTGGATTCGAACCAATGACTTTTTAATTATAAAGGAACAGTTTTATTACCACTGCTTCAGTTCGCCCCCTTATCATTTTGAATAATTGATGAGACAAAGAGCCTGTTTGGATCCTCTTATTTTTAAGCTAGAAGCTACTTATAAGCTAAAGCTAAAAAAAAGAGCTTAAAAAAATAAGCTAAAAGCTGTTTGAAAATTACAAAAAAAAATTAGCTTAAAATTAATTTAAAAGCACATATTTCAAGAAAATTATCTCTCTCTCCATCTTTATCACTCTTCATTTTTTAAAAAGCACACAATTCAAGAAAAACAGATAAGAGTTTAAAAAAAAACTCCTAAGAGGAGCTTTTAGTTTTCAGCTTTTTTCTTCATTATAAAAAAAAGAGCTTTTCGTTATAAGAGCTTTTCCCCAAACCTGTTTGGTCTAGCTTATGCTTATAAGTAGCTTCTAGCTTAAAAAAAAGAGGATCCAAACAGGCACAAAATTAAATGAAGCCTCACGTGGGTCAAATCATAACCATAACATATCTTTGTCCATGTTACTTGGGGGACCCCAGCAAACAGTGAGGTGACACTGACAAGGATTCTAATATGAAGCTACTATATAGTCCATAGCAAACATAAAGTGATCCTTATACATAAATTAGCATATAGTAGTTTAATTTGTAATTTCTCAGAAATGCCATTTCAGATTCCACTACCAGTCCCATTAAAAGAGAGAGAATAAAAAAAGACATACTTCCTCCTCGGGAAGGGATGTAACTGTTTGGTCTCCGCTCTTCTATGTATACTTGTCTTCCAGCTACCTCAACTGCTCCCGCCTGCGAACATACAAAGCAATCATGAGCAACTAAGTTTCTACGCCAAAGATCACAAACAGCTTGAATCTGTTAGATCAATAATGCAAATCGAGAACTCATGATCATTGTGAGCAACTAGTATGTTCAACATAAGTTTTTGCTTGAGAACGGGTATTATTACATCATAACTATTAATTCACAAGCAGTAGATATCAAAAACTTATCATTTAAAATCAAATCCAAACCTTGACTGCATTATGAACACCAGTCATATCTTCAAATTCAACAAATGCGTAGCAAACTCCCACATCCTGGAGATTAGAGATAAACTTAGCTTTATAATGCGATATAAATGAACTAATACAGTTATTTTAAGATGCAACGACTTATACCTTGCGACTTCTTATGACAACGCCATCAGGCTGGATCCTACCAAAATTCTTGAATTCCTCTTCAATTTCAGAAGCAGACACGGTAGATGACAAGTTCCGCACATAAACAGATTTGATTTCATCTGAAAGCATTTCCCAATCAAATCAAAATCTGCAATATTGACAAATGAATACGTGATAAAAACTACATACAAGCAAATTACAAATTAGTTTGAGTAAAAGGAAGACGCAATGACCCATCAAAATGTGCATCAACACCAAAGAGAAAATGAATCAATGAGTCTCCACAAGTACAAAGAGTAACCTTCATCTTCTGTTGTGGGAACCTCCTCCACTGCATCAGTTTCAGACCTTTCGAATGCATTAGTCAATGCAGTTGTTTGCTGACTATTATTCGGTGGAGTATGATCCCACTCCAAAGAGGACACATTCTTTTGAGATGTCTGAGAAGCTACAGATAGTGTAGATTGTCCTTTAGCAACCCGTAACTACCAAAAACAGTTTAATGGCAGTCAGTTCCATAGCCCTAACTGAATCTCAAAAGAAATCATTGTTTGGACATTAATCTATTAGTTAGATCACACATACGATTGAGGCATAAGTATGTTTTTGGGGCTCCTCAGGAGGTTCTTCAGCAGAAGTAGGTGCATTGTCTTGCACGGCATTCACAGTAGATTGAAGTGAACCATGAGACTCTTCAGCAACATCATCCTCTTGAATATGTTCAGAATCATGGACTCGCTGCAAATGTTGCTCTGAAAATCCATAATTGTCAACTAAACCATTTTCTTTGACCTTATTTGTAGCAACAAACTCCCTTGCCTGTATATCTCCACCCAGCAGGTAGTTGGACACTGTAAAACCCGTAGCTCTCAGTTACTTAAAAGATAACAGTACAAATAATTAATTATACTCCAGAATCAGCCACAGTGGTTATAAATCCTAAATTTCTCATTGGTAAAAACTGTGGAAAGATTTTAAAAAAGATATGCCTTATGAAAACATTTATCAATAATAAATGCAGTTTGCATTTAAACCTCACTTTCAACTTTACACTAAAAACAAAAACACCACAATTGGCATTGCAATATTCATATGGACAGTTGTCAAAATCCTGATTTAGAGTGTAGTGTCCAAGGATCCTGCTATCTTTTCGCCAAAATATATCTGAATCGCAGGTAGGATCCACGAGGAACAGGATCGCATCGGATCCTAGAGGAAGATCCTAAAATCAAGATCCCACCGCTTCAATGATTCAAAAAACCCATACCCAAAATCATTTAACCCACAACCCCAAATCACTAACCCATGACCTGCATTCATTTAATCCCAGATTCCCCTTTCGTAAACCCTACCTGAAACGCTGCAACAGCCAACTCACTCTTCTCTTCTCTCACGATTTTGGGATTTTGTTAGAATGTGATTTGAATTATTTGAATTTGGTAATATTTTAGAATTTAACTCTATTTGGATTTGTTGTCTTTTATAATTACTATCTTTTATGAATGAAGTTGTGATTTAAATGTTATTTTATATGCATATATATTATTATTTTTATGATTAAAATTAGGAAGGTACGATTTTACGATCAGTCCAGATCTCACGAGTTACAATCTTTTTATTCCCAACCAATTTTAGGTAAGATCTTGATCTTGACAACCATGCATATGGATCTACGGTTAACACTTGTTAGCAACACTTTGATTTCAAGTCCTACAAATCCATATCTTCTCTTATCATCCAATATGTCTGAGACCAAATGCTAAGTTTCAGTTAATGAAAAGCAAGGATACAGTTGTCAATGTGATAAAGGCAGGTGACAATAGAAGACTGATGGTGATGTAAAAAGTACAACAATTGGTAATACATAGACTCCAAACATAGCCCCTGTATTAACAGCTAAAAGGCGTCAGTAGTGCCAGAAGCAATGAATGTGAAAACAATAAAAACTTAATAATATAAATAAGGGTTTAATGTTTTTCCAGTCACTAAGATTACTTATCTATTGTGACTCCAAAACGACATCATTTTAATATTAGGAGAAAAGCATTTTTGTAATTCTAATTCATTCTAGGGCTATATTAGTCCTTATCATTGTAATTTTTTTCTTTCAACCTCAAAATGATGTCGTTTTGGAATTATCTCCGGTGATTGGAGTAACATTAAACCCTTATTGTATTATGTTTAGTCAGAAACCCAAGTATATAACATTCTCTGCGACTAGCAAGACACCAGCTAAAAAGCACAGGACTAACAGTGTAACACAGATTCTAAACAAAAATCAGATCCCCCATCCACATAAAAGAACGGGGAGCACCCATGGCCATAGAGAGACACACAGTCTTGACATAACTTCCAAGAAAGTATATCAGTAGAAACTATATCTTACTTTTTGTTTATCTTCTAATTAAATAACTAAGTGAAGCAATAATTATAAGATTCAAGCAAAAGAACCCCGAGGCTGAAGCAGAAACTTACCTGGTTTATTAATTGTGTTAGAAGCATTCAATTTTGAATCAAGATTGCCCTGAGCTAAAAAGACCCCTTGGTGACGATGAACTGCCTCCTCTTCAACAAAGTGAAAAACATCATTGAGCACAAAAAAGCCTTTTTCTTGGGGTGCAAGGAAGAATGTCTGCATAAATTTCCTCCTCAAATTGTAGTCCTTAAGTTGCACAGATCCAGAAACCATCACAAGAACACCTCCACTCCAAGATTCCAGGGATTGTGCTGTCTTGATTTCAATTCCAGTAAAACTGAGTGACATGACAAGTGCATGGATTTGCTGCCCAGAGAGAAATTTCTTTAATTCTGGGGGGAAATAAGAGCTTTACTATAATTACACAAACATAAAATAATGCCCAATCCCTTCAATCAAACAATTAATAAAGGAACTAGCAACTGTAAGAAATCCAAAAACGGCACTGAGAAGTGAGAACCCCTAATCATTTTATCTATGACAAATAAATATTTTAATAAAATGCCAAGAGGGCAACACTAAAAGACAAAGCCAGAAGATAGGAAAGTTGAAACTGTTCAATATATTCCAAATAATCAGAAATGTATACATTATATCCAAAAGAAAAGGAAGAATATTAAAGACGGTTGCTGTTTAATGTCTTAAATCATCAAAACCCTGGTTTTTTCAACGGCTAACAGATGAACAACCACAATTATGCTTGCTGGTATCAAAAACCAAATTTTGAATAATACAAGCAATCCTTTTATAATAATAATAATAATGAAAAAAGGGAGGAATTACTAGCATTGCTGTAGCAGTGTCCCTAGCATTGCCATCGATGCGTAGCATGGTACTGGCATCAGAGTAGAACTGGTACACCAACTCTGGCTTAGTCTCGAGTACATGGTAGTACTGCCCCACAAAGTAAGTTCCAACCTGAACAATAAACCACACCCACCCCACCAAACAAAAACACATTTTTCAGCTTATAAGCAAGCAAATAGATTGTTTAAGGCATAAAAGAAAAGAAAAGAACCTGAGCAGCAGTGAGGGGAATGGCAAAGGGCGTGGCCATTCTATAAAAACCCTAAAAAGGAGTTGTGCTGTCTGTCTGTCCCCTCTCCAATCAAAACCTCACCTCAGATCCAAAATGCCTCCCCTTGAGATTCGCACCACAACCACAATCAGAGGGTGAGGTTTTAGAGAGAGAAACCTTTTTAGAGAGAGAGGGATTTCGAGGAAAAAGATGTTGTTTTTTTAAACTTTTTTTTTTTATGTTTTTTATTAATAAAGAAGTTTGTGGCGTGTTGTGCTGAGGTTTTGTTTTGCCTGAGATTCTGTTGTTGATATCATATTGCTGGTGGAAGTAGCTTTAGCTTGCTGTGCCTTATTAGTGCTTCGCTCATGCTCACAACACCACAAATCTTGTCACTCAACCAATTATAATTATAATTGTCGGTCAATCAATTTTATCTATTATTTTTTCTCTCTACCTTTATCCTATCACTCTAAAAAATGAATAAATTTTTGGTGTTATTAGTACACCAAAGATTCAGTACATCTCACGAATAAAAATATTACATATCAGCTAAGTTATTTTTTCTCTATCACATTTTTTCTTTCTCCTCTGAAGTGTAATGTTTCTATTTGTAGAATGCACTGAATCTAAGTGCTACAGTAACACCAAAGATTTATTACTAAAAAAGATCATTAGATCAGAATCTAAAGAGAAAAAAAAATGTTAATTAAAATTCTGATCTAGTCTTGTAAAGTGATGGGAAAGATAAGTAAAAAAAATAATAGTAAGTAGAATAACATATCCCTAATTATAAACAAACACACTTTTTTTGGCACATAGATTAATACTTTTTGCCAAAGTTTGACCAATAAATGTTTTGGACGGCAAAAATCTCAAATTGATTATGCTGTATGAAAAAAATTATCATCACGATTTATAATTTTTTTTCCCTTTATTTTGGCAACGAAACAAAAAAAAGAAAATGGTTAGAAGGAAATTTGTAGGCTAAATTATAAATTAACACCTTATACTTGGACCTCATTTTAAAAAAACACCCTCGACTCTTAACTGAAACAATTAACCTCCTCAAATTACATTATTAAATTAATTAAATATATATGTTAAGAAATATATAACTCCAATAACTCTCCCACATGATGATCATAAATGGTTCACTTTCGCACAGGAGTGATCAAAATCTCTTTTGCATTTCTCTTCGGCTTCTTTTCCTAGCTCTTTTTCTACTTCTTTCTAAATTATTCCAAAGATATTCGACTTCAATGTGCCACTAGTTGATCCTTAAAGCCAGATCGGAGCACCCCAACAATGGTTGAACAGTGCGGGATAAGACATAGTTACAAATTGAAAACAAAAAACTAAAAGGCATAGTTAAATTTACATGTACTTTTTTTAAAAAAATTACAAATTTAAGAATATCATATATGTTGTTAATAATAATAATTTGAGAATTAATTTTTTTTCATTTCCTAATTTGATGAATAGAAAATACTCTAGACGGAATTGAATTTTTTAATCGAACAAGAAAAGAAATCTATAGTTAAATTATTATTATTATTAAATTTAACATTTTTTAGGTTAAGATTTTTCTAAAGAAATAAGTAAAAACTAAATTTACTTATGTTGTTAATTATTATTTAATTCAATCGATTTAATATAATTTTTAAATTTAATATTAATTTCTTTTTTGTCACAATAATAATATCATTTTAATATTAATTTGTACAAATTATAAAAAAAATTATTCATAATAAATTAATATTTTAAAATTTTAAAATTTTGAAAGATCATCGAATAAATTAGAATTATTTATTTTTAATTTTTATTTATTCACTGATTTTGATGTTAATTTATAATTTAATAATAAAAAATTCTTTTCTAAAATAATTATTTATATATGAATATTTTTTTCTCATAAATTAGGACAAAAATTACAAATTATTATTATTTAAAATAAATTTAACATTTTTAAATTTGTAAAAATATAAAATAAAATTACTTACAGTTAATTACTTAACTGGATTAATTTGATGTTAATAATAATAATAATAATAATAATAATAATAATAATAATAATAATAATAATATAATTTAATATGATTAATATAGAGTGGGAGAATAAAGATAAAAGAAGAAGAATTTAAGATGGACGAGAATGATTTTGCCACTTACGCAACCGATTTGCTTATGAGGTCATTGAAAGAGTGTGATATTTCGATCAATAATTCCGGAAGCGTAATATATTTGAACATAGTTTCGAAAAATGTTGCACTTCAACATTTGTGTCAATTAAAATTTTCACTATTCAAAATAATTCCCCATTTAAAAACCCAAATTGAAATTTTACATGCCTACTAGGCTACTACGTTATTTTGAATTCAAATCCAGCTTGTAAATTTTGAATTCAATTTATAACACCGAAATAGAATTGCTATAAGAAAGCTGGGGTAGAATTAAAATATATAATATGTATGATTTTTTTTTAAACTGATACTAATTACCTCTTTCATGCAAATCAGAACCTCCGGTATTCCCACGGATTCGATTGTTTGAGCCGCCTATGGGACTAATCCAGAGTTTAGGTGCGAGTCCAAGTATTACGGTACTTATGCCCCTCCCCAGATAGTGTTGGCGAAATTCGAACCGAGGTCCTTTCTATCATTCTTACAACGTGAGCGGAAAGAAAAACAAAGCGGGAGATACTAGGTCATAATTACATATATTCAATTCCATTAACAAATAGCAGAAAGCATTTGCAAGCATATAAACAACGGTTTTTTCACCTTTTGCCCCTCATTAATTATTTAATAATCATTTTACCCCTGATTGCAAACTATCTACCAATATGCCCTTCTTTAATTGATTAAATTGAATATTTAATCGATTGAATGGTCAAATGAAGATCTTCAACTTAATCGATTAAATCTTCAACTTAATCGATTAAATCTTCCTCTTTATCAGAAAAACAACCTTATGTATGGGAGATTTAATCGATTAAATAAGGAGATTTAATCGACTAAATCTGCAAGTTAACGATTTTTGTCTATTTTGACCATTTAATTGATTAAATTTTTAGCTTAATCGACTAAAGAGGAGCAGATTAGTAGATAGTTCTGAGTGAGGGGTAAAATGATTATTAAATTATTAATGAGGGGTAAAAGGGTGAAAATGCCTATAAACAACATCCAACATATTTTAACTCCACAATTTAATTTTCTGCAGAATGCAACATGACAAGCGGTTTCCCACACAAATTGAAGGGCTTTGTCCCATTTAATGGCTGTGGCGACATGGGAGGGTTTTTTTTTTTTTTTATCATACAATGATTTAAATCTATAATCCCGTATAAACCACCCAAACTTCCAACATGGTGGGGATTAATTAAGGCCATGAGATGAACAGAAAAGTCAGTAAAAGCAACAAAATGTAAGTATTTCATTTCACCAATAGGATACGGAAACTTACTTCACATTTTGAATTGCACAAAAAAGACTATTTTGTAGATCATCAAATCGCAAAAAAAAAAGAAAAAAAATCAAAAATCAAAAATCAAAAATGATATATACCCCTTTGTCTCCTATGTTATACACTTACGACTTATGAATCAAAAAAATTCTCAGCACAAATCAACCCAGAGAATGCATTGCATACGTCCATTTTCCATTACAAGACCAATTCCATGTGCAAGGGATACAAAGACTTACAAGTTACAAGGACATTGCACAAGAGTAAAGATGCTGCAACTAGTTATTTAAAAATCTTGAAGAACGAAGAGAAAATACAGACAAATATTCTACATTCGTTTGGGGTTGTTATTTACATGGAGACTGGACCCCGTGCATAATATTGGGTGTAGTATATAGACTTATATGTATTTCCTAAACCATATACATGTATCTAACTTGTCTCTCTTTCTATTGACTTTGGTGGACTGATTCATATTGGTTTGATCTGCAAATGTCTGTGGGCCAAAATTTTGTCCAAGCCCATTATGATTCTTTCTCATATCAGCTGAAGTTTGGGCCCATGTCCACAATAGCAACACATCTAAAACGGTGACGTTTTAGTGTGACGGTTGAGTGGTACATGTGTTGGCTTTGTGTTGAGCGTGAGACACATTCATTTCTTGATATTTTCTGATGAGCCTTCTGGAAAGAAAACGCTCTGCTAGGGTTTTCGGTTTGAGAGTGTTTTGAACGAACACTGAGCGAAACACTGCGAATTAGGCTATGATGCTTTGATAGATCTTGTTCATCTCAACAAGACGGTTACTTTGATCGGTGCAATTTTGTGATTTGTGTTTTAAACGGTGGAGAAGATAATCTGCAAGATGGTCCTGTGAAGCTTGTGTGTTCAGCTTGGAGGTCCTGACATGGGAACAACATTTCCTATGCTATATTGCGAAGATTGGGAAGTCTCTTTCATCTTTATAATATCATTTGTTGTTTACCGTTTCTAATCTTGAGTGTTAACTCAAGATCTGTTTGTCTTGTTGTTTAATTTCTTAAGAAGCGTAGGTTCTTTAACTGCATGTTCTGTATAGCTATTATTGTATACTGTGAACCTCTATCTTTCTTGTTAATCTTGAATAAATTGCATATCAGAGGGCGTTTAACCCTCTTTAGGCCCCAGGACGTAGGAAACTCACTAATACTGAGTTTCTGAACCTGTAAAATTATGATGTCATCTTCTTTATGCTTTCTTTTAGCTTTCTTGTTTTGGAAATTCGTTTATTGTTTGTGAAATCCGTTCCCAAAGTTACAACATTGGGGTTCCAGTTTTGTTCAGCCCTTCAGGCGTATCTAGGACACGCAACTCGATTAGCAAAAGAAAAATTTTGTTCATATTGTAAAAGAAGGTTTTGATTTAACGTATATGGTTGGATTACCCAACTAACGGCTTTTACTAACTCATCGCATACCTACAATGAGCACCGCTCATGAAATTCTATATCCAGTTAAGCAGTTCTTTAATCTATATACATAACATATAAAATAATCAATTAAAAACATAAACTTCATGTTTGCCACCCAGATATTCATTTTTCACACATATATGACTTACCATAAAGCACTTATATATGATATCTCAAGCATTGAATTCTTTTTCCTTAAACAATCTTACAACAAGCACAAATATGACGTAGTAGAAGAAAAGATAAATGATATCACAGACTTTAGCTTCTTCTGTAAAGAATCTAACATGCACACGCATCAGGTAAACATTATATTGGTGTAAAAGTATTAAGCATGTTGGCATGATTAAATCAAAACATGCACTATTTTATTCTTTCCTTCTCTTTTCTTTTTTTTGTTTTGGTGGGGTGGGGGAGTGTTTAGTGAACCTCGTCCTAGACTAACATCATAATACATTTTGGCTACCAATCTAGTAACTAGCCACGCTCCTAGATTATAATGGAACTAAAACTTCCACTCCCTAGCTACATTTTCCGATTTTATGCTGCCTTTATGAACCTTTTTTTTCTCTACAGGATCAATTTTATGCTTAGACCCAGGCTCCTTGTATTTTCTTGTGTCTGGAGGAATATCAGTAACGTCATGTGATTTAACTTTACATTGTGCATGTCTATTTTGTACGGTACCATTCTTCGATGCAGAAAGTCTTCCATCTCTAATCCGGTTTCTATTCCCGATCAACATGTCATTATCTGAATACAAAATAGAGACAGAATTTAGAGGTCAACTTTGAGACATCACATATAAACTGTGAGTTGGCCTGCACACAGCTCTCTCATATCTCAAAACAAAGAAACTAGAATCAACAACAGAAATGATGCTTTCGAAAATCACAAATATCCAACTCTCTCTGTTTAAAGCATTTCTTTCTCCGCAATTTGGGAAGAAAACAAAGATTTGCCTTTTCTTCTACATCAGGCAGAAGGGAAAGTTATTTTAAAATATTTTAGGTTTCTTATGAGTGGTGAGAACCATGGAGTAGATATCTTAAGAGCCTCCACTTAAACCTTTTGCACACCATAGGCTTTGAAGCAAACCTTATTATTCCTGTGAATGATAATTGATTGGCTGTCTGATTCCTGGAATTGTCATCACAATGATATTTCATGTGTTAATTTGCATTTAGATTTAATGGTTTAAATATATTTTTGGTCCCTATATGTAACACTAATTTTCAATTCAGTCCCTACACATATGGTTGAAAATATTAGAATTATCTATAATTAATGTTGTAGTTTTCTGTAATTATCTTATTAGAATTTGAATGTATTCTTATTAGGATTTGGGTTTATTCTTTAAGCCCATTAGTCTCTCTATATATTATAAACTAATGTACATGTTCAATACACAATTTTCTCAACTCTAAGTTGTACCAGAGCTCAAGTTCTGGGAAACCTAGCTTCCCCCAAATCCTAATTCTGTTGCGCCCACTGCCCAACAACCATCATCTTCCTCGCTGCGCATCCTACCGGCGTCATCTTGCTTGTCGCGCATCCTACCGGCAAACAATCCTTCCACACATCCTATATAAGAGGAACTTTACATGGAGTAACCACTTGACGTTGTTGCTGAAGGGGGTTCTGATCTAGTGCACAAGCTTCACAAATCTTTATACTACTTGAAGGCTTGAAGCAATCACCTCGAGCCTAGTTTAGTTGTTTTAATTCAGCAATTCAAGCTTTTGGGCTATCTTGTAGTGAAGTTGATCGCTCTGTCTTCTATCGGTGTCGCTCCTTTGATCCGTACCTCTACTTCCTAGTCTATGTTGATGACATTATCATCACTGGCAAAAATTGAGTTGGAATTGAATAGCTGAAACAATACTTGTTCGATTAGTTTCATTGGTAAGCTCCACTATTTCACAGGTATTGAGGTGGCACAGTCAAGACAGGGTGATAAGTTCATGATTTATGACTTAGAACATGTGTGTAGATATTAAAATGTTAATTAAATGGATATCTTTTACCAAATATAACCCCAAATATTACATGAAAATGATAGATTCTGAGTTTAAGTGCTAATGGGCTGATTTGTGTATTTTGCAGGCCCAATTATTAAATCTGTTCAAAGAAAGCAAAACAAAAAGAAGTGGGCTGCGAACTCAGCCCAAATTGAGATCAGCCCAAGAGAAAAGAAGAAAAAGAATGGGCTCGGCTGAGTCCCACCAGCCCAATCGAAGGAGAAAAGGGCTGTGCGTTTTGTAGTCCAAAAAGAAAAGAAAAAAAAAGGGGATCCGGTCCACAAGAATGAGACACACTGCTAAGTCTCAGGAACCCTAGCTCTTTCTCTCCATTGCTCGAACCCTAGCGCAGCAGCTCCGAACCCCTTCTCTCCCACGGCCACAACTCTCTACTGAACCATCCTTCTTAACCATCCGTAAAGAGCCCTTGTTCTAGTAACCGGTTCACTTGACCATCGTTCTAGAAGCTCATCTCTAACAGAATAGTGACGTGGAGGTCAGTACAATCGTGGAAAGAGAAGTTGTTGGGTGAATCCCTTGTGAAATCGTGGAGCTAAAAGTTGGTTGAAGGACCTACAGCAAGGAAGCAATACGTGGAGGCTGCAAGGAGAGGGCCCACAGCCCATGCATGTGCGAGGAAGGTGCTATAAATAGAAGAAGAACAGTGAATGTGAGGGGATCCTTTTTCTTCATCCATCTGATTTCTGTATTTATCATTTCCTGAGTTTTTCATATACGTTTGGAGTTTGTTATTTTCTTTTACTCTCTGTATTGAATACTGTTGGTGCAGCAGTGAGGTCGTCCGGTTGTTAGGACTCTTGCTGCACCTTTGATTTCTGCATTTTTCGTTTTTATTTGAACATCTAGTTGTAGTGTTTAGCTTAACCCTTATGGGTATGAGCTAATTTCATCAAGGTTGGGTGTAGGAACCCGAACCACAGTCTTGAATGGTGTAAATCTCAGTTGCTTAAAATTGTTTTCATTTTGTTCATCGTTGTGTTAAATTTTACTTATCCTATTTTTGAGGCCTGATTATAGGATATTATTCCAGGATTTAGTCATTGAGAAATGACTAAAGCCAGAACTATGTTGGACATCATGGACTTGAGGGTGAAAGTTCTCAAGGGGTGTTACTCAGAGATGAGAACAGCCTCCGAGATGTGTTGATTGGATTTATTGTTCGTTCCTTCTTTTAGCACAGAGATGTGTGAATTGAAGGTAAATGATAATAATGTTTTTAAGAGATTAAAAGCAGCAAGAGAAAGTTCAACACGTGGGAATTGATTTTAAGAAACTGTTTCAGCACTCATTTGAAGGCTGTGGGGAAGGGGGACTGAACTCAACCTGTTTTTCTTCACAAACTTTTCTATACCTTCAACAGCATTTTTGATCACCATAACTTTCTTAATTCCTAGATTTTAATTCCTTTATATAAAAAGAAAAATTGTTGGCATTTAAATCTGTTTCTGTTTATAACTAAATTCCCAAAATCATGATCTTTACTTTGATTTTATTTCTAATGTGTGTGCTGATTTACAATCACTAATTAGTTAAGTTAGAAAATTTGCAAAAGATCCTTGAGGGAACGATATTTGGGACTCTTAAAAGCCCTATATTACTTGTTGTCGCGTATGCTTGCGCGTGTATTTGCACATTGTAGCAAATTACCAACACAGGGTATCTCAATCTATCAGAGAAAGTATGCCTCATATATCTTGGAAGAGATTGGCATGTTGGGATGCAAGCCTATTAATACACCCATGGATTCTAATGCCAAACTTCTACCTGGACAAGGGACGGCGGAGCCTCTTACTAATCCTAGTTGTTACCGAAGACTGGTCGCAAAGTTAAATTATATTAATGTAACAAGACCAGATATCTCTTTCGTAGTTAGTGTGGTCAGTCAATTCCCCAATTCTCCTTGTGATTCCCATTGGGACAAAGTTGCCAGAATTCTTCGATACATCAAAGGAGCACCAGGAAAAGGCTTGTTATATAAAGATAAAGGGCACGTGGACGTTTGTAGCTACTCAGATGCTGATTGGGCAAGTTCTCATTTAGATAGATGATCTACTTCGGGCTACTGTGTCCTGGGGGAAATCTAATTTCTTAGAAAAGTAAGAAGCAAGTTATAGTAGCCAGGTGCAGAGGCTGAGTATCAAGCAATGGGAGCTGCAACCAATGAGCTTATCTGATTAAAGCAATTGATCAAAGGACTTAGCCTCTGCGAACAATGTCCTATGAAACTAATTTGTGCTAATTAGGCACCACTACACATATCCTCTAACCCGGTCTTTCATGAGAGGATCAAGCTTATCAAAATTGATTGTCACTTCATATAAGAAAAGATTCAATCTAAAGAGATCGAAATAGCATTTGTCAATTCCATTGATCAACTTGTGGATATTTTCACCAAGGCTCTTAGATGTTCCCGAGTAGACTATATTTGTAGCTAGCTTTGAGCATATGATATATACACACCAACTTAATGGCGAGTTAATGTTGTATTTATCTTATCAGAATTTGAATTTATCCTTACTAGAATTTGGATTTATCCTTTAAACCCATTAGTCTCTCTATATATTGTAACCTATTGTACATGTTCAATACACAATTTTCTGAACTCTAAGTTATACAATCATTTTCAAATTCAAATCCCTACCATTTGTTGCCTTATAACATCGTGAAATTGGTTTGAGTTCTTGGGAAGTATAGGAACCAAACTGAAAATGACTGTCACATTTAAGGACAAAAATATAGTAATTTTAGTCCCGAAACATGACACTAACTGTTAATTTAGCCCCTACGCTTTACTTTAATATATCTCCAACAGATAGTGTAATAATAGTATCATACGAGGATCAAATTGAAAATAACTATATGTATAAGGACTAAATTTAAAACAATTTTTTATATATGGACAAAATTGAAAATAAGTGTCACACGTAGGGAGCAAAAATATATTTTGACCTTTTATCATGCTATGCAGGTTTCAGAATAGGAAAATGACGTAGAATCTTAGTCAAGAAAACATGACTCGTTGCATAACAGAATAATCCAAAACTAATGTCATGCAGTCATGGTATGTTAACTTAAATATCTAGCAAAATATACTTTCACCCTTGTTATTTGGAGGTTTCGCTCTTGCACTTGTGGAATTTTCTGCAACATTAATAACTACCATGGTTAAATAGATTGGTTTGTAAATAAAATAAGCGCAAATAAAAACTCCCCTTTGAATCTCACTTGTATGTCTTAGTGACTAAAATGCTTTGATTTCACCAAATATCTTCAACATATAGAACGACAAACATAATCTGATAAGGACCCAACCTCAACCAATAGAACACAGCACTCAAATGGAAAACATAGATGAAAACAGGGATATGTATTACCGGGATTTAGCTTCAACACTACAAGGAAATTGATCAATTCTACAGTACAACTGATCTGAAACACTGCTACAGGGGAATTAAGGAATGTAGTAATGGAAGAAAAAAAGCAATCGATGACAGAAAAATAAGAGGATAGTGTAGAGCAATTAGAGAGGCTCTACTCTCTCCCAAGCCCAAAGTTCCAGCCAAGATTCTTCCTCCCCTTTCTCCCACCTATTTAACCACTCTTACCTCACCTCCCATGCCACCCATTATGTTAAAGTTAGTTAGGACCAATTGCATCTGAATGGTTAAGTCATCAGCTAGGGCCCACTTCCTCCTCCTTTTATCCCTTTTATATACTTCGATGGTAATTTTGTTTAAAGCCATGTAGTCCACACACACTCTCAAGCTCCCATCTTTCTTTTTCACTAAGATGATGAGGCTGGAGTAAGGGCTAATATTGTGTCTAATCACTCCATTTTGTAACATCTCAGAAATCAAATTTTCAATTTCAGATTTCTGGTAGTGTGGGTACTTGTAGGGTCGCAAATTAGACACTTGGCTTCCTGGCTTTAGGTTGATAGCATGGTCGTCAGTCCTCTTCCGTGGTAAGCCATCGGGTTCTTGAAACATGTCCTCAAATTCCCAAATTAACAGCTCCAACCCTTCCCAGACAACTCCTTCTTTCTTGGCACCCTCCTCAGAACTTAGAAAAAACCCTAGCCCCTGATCTTGTAAGGCTTTAACAGAAGACTTCTGAGAGGACACTGATCTGGATCAGGCAGGGTCGCCCTTAATTACCACTTCCTTTCCTACTTCCCCAAACCTCATTGTCATTTTCTTAAAATTCGCTTTAATCTCTCCTAATTGCACCAGCCACTCCAAACCCAGAATTACATCAGCATCTCCAGGCTCAAATGAGTAAATATTGCTTGACTCTATTTCCTTACAGCATGATTTCGACTCCTTTACACACTCATCGACAACTAACCTTATGGCCACCACCTCTACTTGGTATTCATGTGTTTCTGTGACCATCAACCCCAATTGCTCTACGATCCCCTTTCTTACAAGACTATTGGATGCTCCACATTCCACCATCATTGTGACCCTCCGACTACCAATCTCCCCCCCAAACTTTCAGAGTTTGGCTAGAAGAGAGCCCAAGCATACTTTGCATGGAGGGCTCCAAAGTCATTTACTCCCCATTTTCCTACAGCTCTTGAGCAATTAAAGAGGCTCTACTCGCTCCCAAACCCAAAGTTCCAGCCAAGATTCTTCCTCCCTTTCTCCCTCCTATCTAACCACCCTTACCTCACCTCCCATGTCACCCATTCTGTTAGAGTTAGTTAGGAACCGATTGCAACCAAATGGCAGAGTCATCAACTGGGACCCACTTCCTCCTCATTTTATCCCTTTTATATACTTTCACAGGCTGAACCGTATCACAATCCTTTTATATAAATGTGCATTTGGATCTGTTCTAAGAATTGAAGACAAGAACACAAGCCAAAAGCGTCTATATTGTTGTATATTAAATTTTTCCTAACAGAATGGACTTCGGAAGGTGGTATGCCACAAAAAACTTCATCACAGTTGCTGAGAATTAGTGATGAGAGGGAAAATGGAAGCAGAGACAAAGAGGGGACACAGTGGTCTTGCTAGATTACATAGAATGGTTACATTACATGACTGATAGCCCTCCATTTATACAGGACTGATAGCCCTCCATTTATACAGGACTTCTACACAACGACACTAATACCCTTTAAATTGGGCACACTCGTAAAGCAATTTCTTAATAACATTATATTACTTTATATTCCTTAACAGACGTAAATGTCACTATCACAAACTCAGAAGTCTAGTTTTCCCTGAAATATTCTCATAAGTACTCCAAGGTTTCTTTTCATGCAACTGATAAACAATCTCGAACTATCAAAGTCATTCAGGTGTTTATCTGAAGTAGAGTTTTGTATTGCAACATTCTGAAACAAGTTTTAGTGAATTACAGCAGTTGGGGGAGCCCAAAATAAGGAAGACTATCATCCATGCATCAATGGACCTAAGCGACAAACTCACAACAAGTGAATCAAACATGACATATCAACCAAAAACATTAAAGGTGTTAGGTTTATGGTCCTTTAACTTATATGTTTCATACTTAGCTCGTGACTTTATCACTCACACTTGAAATCACACTTAAATTCCCAATATAAAGCATAATTGTTATTATGATTTCTATAACCAACTTCGGATGAAATCCAGACATTCAAAATTGCAAAAAGCAACTGGTAATTAAAAAAATATAATTAAACAGAAAATGGATAAAAAGAGAGAGAGATACCAGGACTAGAAATGACAGCACGAGGACGGGGAATGGAACTGGCTTTAATATTAACTTTATTGTCATCAGTATTATCCTCCTTCTCAGGTTCTGAAGAAAAATCACATGCCAAACTGCTGTCTCCAAAATCTTCAGTTACAGATACTCGAGGAACAACATAACACTTTGGTACTTTAACAATGGATGGAACGGACACAACTTTCTGGTTCACCACTGTAAATTCAGACAACCGTGAGATTCTATATAAATTGAATGGCATAGATAATAATAACTCACAAAAAAAAAAATAAAGAAAAAATGAAATAGTAAGTAAGAATTACCCGGAGAAGGAGAAGCTTGCATGGATGGAGAGATGAAAGCTTTCAAACCCAGGTCCCGCACATCATCATCATCTTCTTGATTATGTTCCTGTCTTACCTTCACCCTTGGATACACTGAAATTTCACCAAAAGTGTGTAAATAGGTGGCAACAATAATACTAAATCATTTTTAAAAAAATTAAAATAAAAACACCGACTTGTTTATTTGAAGCTTTGGGTAGTAAACTAGGACAAAGATAAAGCTGTGCGAAACGAAGCTTGATGGTTTTGAGAAGAATAAAAGAAAGCGTGCGTTTTGGTTGATGCAGTTGTTGTGAGAAGAAAAATGAATAGGTTTGATTGATATATTGAGGGAGTGGGTTTGTGTCGAGGAATCCCGCGTTGAACTTGTGGAATAGTGGGGTCCACTGAGCACACCACTGATATTGATTTCACATCAGATACGCCGCCGTCCACCGAAAGTGAAATCAAATCAATCTTCCTTGCACACACGTTTTTTTCAACTTTTCTTTTCGCCTTTCTCTCGTTCTTCCCTTTTCATATCTCCGCCAACTAGTGCATCAACCTTTTTATGGACTTGTTAAAAAAAAAAAAATTCACGGATTTTTAGAAACACTTTATTAAGAAGTTAGACTATTTTAGTATGAATTTAATTTATCTTATTTTATTGAAAATAAATTTTACCTCCTATATACAAAAGTATTTGGGGGCTTAAGTGAGTCTATGTAAGAGAAAAGAAAATGGGTCCACATGTTTTTTTTACCGTATAGACGATAAATTTATCTTCTATCATATAAAAAAAGGGAAAATTTCACCAATATCCCATGTTTTTGTAAAAAAATATGTTTATTATCACATATGCTCATGTGATTTTTTATTTTTTACAAAACACAGAGACATATGTGATAAAAAAAATCACAAGAACATAGGAGATTCTAAGCAAATCACAGCCCAAATAGGCATGAACTTTTCTCAATAAAAAACAATAAACCTTTTTAATTCTTAAGTAAAAAACAAGGGAAAATATTTATTATTTATATGGATGATTATTTTAGTTAAAATTAATATTTTTTATTTAAAATTCAAAGTAAATAAGAAAATCACCTACTTCTTCTCTCTCTAATTGCTATTTATATCTCTTTCTTTAACTTAAAAGATAAAATTTTATATCTTACTAAACACCAAACCCAAAAAACAATATTTTAATTTTTTCTAAAAGTTAACAACGATGGTTTCAAAAAAATTATTATTAATTCTTTTGCTAATTTGGCATCATAGTTGCTCCCTTCAATAAGTAACCAAATACTGTAGCAGAAATCTACTAAGGTTACTCTACTCTAGTGGTTAGGGATACGGATAGTCACCGTGTAAATGGACCGATCGATCTATCAAGAGGCTACAACTCGGCTTAGTTCATGTCATTCTCAGCTTATTATATATAGTCAAATATAACATATTTAGGCCTAAAACAAAGGTTATTTAAAAAGCAGATTATAAGATTTCTTTTACATAATAATATTTTTGGAGTTATTCCATATAAGTTATCTACATTTATTTCCGAAACGATGTCATTTTAGAATCATAAAATTAATAATTATAATTATAAAGACTATAATAATCCTAAAATAAATTAAAATTATAAAAACACCATAATTTCCATCTCAAAATGACGTCGTATTAGACTTACTGCAGATAAGTTATCTCCAGTAATTACAAAAAAAACGAACCCTTTCTTTTCTATGTCTGGCCTATAAGCCAACCTATATTTTTATTTATTTTAAATAAAATTATTATTTTATTTATTTATTTTTTAGTACAAATAAGGAGCGAGCGCCCAAGAGAAAATAAGTTATCAGATAGGTTTATTTTAATGATTTTAAATAATAAAGTAATATTATTTGAATTATTTTTTTAATTGTTGAATGCCTAATAGGCTTAAACAGGTTAATAGGTCTTGGACAAAACTTTTGTTTTTAAAATATATGTCAGATCATATTTATAAAATTGACCTTAAAGAATAATGATATAAAAATATGATAAAAAAGAAAACAGAAATTAAATAAATAATAAAGTAATATAAAATTATAATAAATAATATATATATATATATATATATATATATATAAAGAAGAATAAAAATTAATATAAGTTTATATCATTCTCCAATATCCTTTAGGTTTGAAGCATGAAATTATTTTGTGCTTATTTAATTCCACTTGAAAATTGGAGGCGATGAGGATTGAACTCGTGACCTTATAAGTCAGGCTAGATTTATGATTTTGACTTACACAAGGCTGTTAACTAGGTAGATCTAAAGTATTTTACAGATATCATCTATTTAAATCAAAATTTAGTCCAACTCACTCTATTTACGCTCACAGTGAATAATTATGTAATAGATTATATATTTAATTTCTTAATGTATCAAAATAATAAAAAAAAGTAGTATAATACCCAACGATGGCAACTTAGTCGATACAGGAGAGTTGTGTGGTGGTAAAAGACCTAACTTAATATCATGTCGAAGAGGAATATAAAATCTTAATTCTTTGACCATGTACCTGTCTGGCTGTCTCCATGGAGCAAAAGGCCGTCTCCAAGAGACATCCATTCAAACAAACTAATAAACTTCCGTTTTTAAAGAAAAGCCAATTGTTCCAAAACCAATTTGAAAGGATCAAGTGGGTTCTCCGTTTTCATTTGCACTCCAGCTCTAATTAAGAAAATCTTCCAAACCAAAGAATATATTATACAGAATATTTTTACTATCAAAATTTTCTACTATCAACTCACTACCTATTTAATTACCGTTGGATTAACATTTTCTTTTTCTTTTTTCAAAAACTTTTTAGCATTCTTCTCCTTAATTTAATGGTGATTAGATAAGTAGTAAGTTGGTAATAAAAAATTTTGATAGTAAGAATATCTCTCTATATTATATACGCATCTATATTATATACGCAAAAGGAAATTGAATAAAACGAAATCGCAAATGAACTCAAGTAGTTTTCAAATTTATTTTGGGACCCAACATAAATTAGATGGATTAGATAAAAAAAAATGTTTCATTTTTTAATCAAGGTATTAATATTTTGAGTATTATAAAAAATAAAATTATTTTTTTATACATTATAAAAATATATAAAATTTATACGAAATCAAGAGAAGGAGAACCTATTACATACTTCTAAGAAATAATTTTATCTTAGGGTTTGCAAAACTCTCAAGACAAAATAAAAATAAAAATTAGGCTTATGTTTTTACGCTTCGAACATGCTGAAAATTCTGGAAAAACTGTGACTCTGCATAGGTTTGCATGAGGCAGTGTCAGGTTTCACTTGTGCAACAACACCATGGACGTTCACGTTCGCACAATGGCGAATCGTTACTTATCCCAACTCACCCACACAACCCTCGCACGTGCCGTCCATGCTCACATCCTCACCTCCGGCTTCAGACCAACCTCTCTCATCCTCAACCGCCTCATCGACATCTACAGTAAATCTTCCAACATCCGTTACGCCCGCCAACTGTTCGACAAAATTCCCAAACCAGACATTGTCGCAAGAACCACTCTCCTTGCAGCATACTCTTCTACTGGCAATATAAACCTGGCTAAGCAACTCTTCAACGACACCCCTTTGACCATTCGTGACACTGTCAGTTACAACGCCATGATCACTGCTTTTTCCCACAGTCTCGATGGCCACGCCGCTGTCCAACTCTTCATAGAGATGAAAAGGGACGGTTTTGTTCCCGACACGTTTAGCTTATCAAGTGTGCTTGGTGCTTTGTCATTGATAGCTGATGAGGAGAGGCATTGCCAGCAGCTGCATTGTGAGGTGATCAAGTGGGGTGCAATCTATGTGCCTTCTGTTTTGAACGCTTTGATGAGTTGTTATGTTTGTTGCGCCTCTTCGCCGTTGGTGAAATCTTGCGTTTTGATGGCTGCTGCTAGGAAGTTGTTTGATGAGATGCCAATGAGCATGAGGGATGAACCTTCCTGGACTACCATCATTGCTGGGTATGTGAGGAATGATGATCTTGCCAAGGCTCGCGAGCTTCTTGATGGGATGACTGATCACATTGCCGTTGCTTGGAATGCCATGATTTCTGGTTATGTGCACCATGGCTTTTATGAAGCAGCGTTTGACTTGTTCAGGAGAATGCATTCCATGGGAATTCATCAGGATGAGTACACTTACACCAGTGTAATCAGTGCTTCTTCGAATGCTGGGTTGTTCAATATTGGAAGACAGGTGCATGCTTATGTTCTCAGAACAGAGGTGCAACCTTCCCAACATTTTGTTTTATCTGTAAATAATGCTTTGATTACGTTTTACACTAAATGTGGTAAACTGGTCGAGGCAAGGCGAGTTTTTAATAAGATGCAAGTAAAAGATCTTGTTTCGTGGAATGCCATTTTGTCCGGGTATGTTAATGCGCGACGCATAGAGGAAGCTAACTCCATTTTCAGGGACATGCCAAGGAGGAACATACTGACGTGGACTGTCATGATATCTGGCTTAGCACAAAATGGTTTTGGAGAAGAAGGTTTGAAGCTGTTCAACCAGATGAAGTTAGAGGGACTGGAACCGTGTGATTATGCATATGCCGGAGCAATCACGTCTTGTGCTGTTCTTGGATCATTAGACAATGGACAACAGCTCCATTCTCAGCTTGTCCGATTAGGTCATGATTCAAGCCTCTCAGCTGGCAATGCGCTGATTACAATGTATGCAAGGTGTGGTCTTGTTGAATCTGCCAATACTGTGTTTCTTACAATGCCTTATGTGGATTCAGTATCCTGGAATGCCATGATTGCAGCTCTTGCACAGCATGGACGTGGGGTCCAAGCCATTCAACTTTATGAACAGATGCTGAAGGAAGATATATTGCCTGATAGGATAACTTTTCTCACAATTCTTTCTGCTTGTAGCCATGCAGGCTTGGTGAAAGAGGGGCAGAATTATTTTCATACAATGCGTTCTCGTTATGGTATTACCCCAGGAGAGGATCATTATGCTCGTTTGATTGATTTGTTATGTCGTGCTGGTATGTTCTCAGAAGCAAAGAATGTAACTGAATCGATGCCTTTTGAGCCCAGTGCACCAATCTGGGAGGCTCTTCTTGCTGGTTGTCGAATTCATGGGAACATTGAATTAGGTATTCAAGCTGCTGAACGACTCTTTGAGCTTATGCCACAGCATGATGGAACCTACATAATCCTTTCAAATATGTACGCCACTTTAGGTCAGTGGGATGAAGTGGCAAGGGTGAGGAAATTAATGAGGGAACGAGGGGTTAAGAAGGAACCTGGTTGTAGTTGGATTGAAGTTGAAAACATGGTCCATGTGTTTTTGGTTGATGATGCTGTGCACCCTGAGGTGCAAGCAGTGTACAGATATCTGGAGCAACTGGTACATGAAATGAGGAAATTGGGGTATGTTCCTGATACAAAATTTGTATTGCATGATATGGAATCTGAACATAAAGAATATGCCTTGTCCACCCATAGCGAAAAGCTTGCTGTTGTTTATGGAATTATGAAACTCCCTTTAGGAGCTACAATTCGGGTTTTCAAAAATTTGAGGATATGCGGGGACTGCCATAATGCATTCAAGTTTATTTCCAGAGTAGTGGAGCGAGAGATAGTTGTGAGAGATAGGAAGAGATTTCACCATTTTAGAAATGGTGAATGTTCTTGCGGCAACTACTGGTAGGAAGAGGTTCTGTTATTTGATTATCATCAAGGGTTAATGTCAAAAGTGGTCAAATGAATTTAGAATATGTGAAGTGGATCCTGGAGCCTCTGCCATCAGGAGTTCAAAATTGAGACTGATAATGACCCCTAAATGATCTCCTAAAGGTTGATCAATGGTACTATACTTTTTTTTTCACCTTACTCTTTTTTTTTCTATGCCATTTTAGTTTTGCTTTTGTTAAATTGATACTTAATCTTTGGTTACAAATTCAGTGGTGCATCGTGCTCTTTTGTCACTACTATTTGCAGACATGCCAAGGCCGTTGTAAAGGAATTTCATGATCTTCAGTTTGCATTTTGCTGTCTACAATTTGTCTTCTGCTAATGCACTTCTCTTGCACATGAACGCTAGAATGGATTAGTGCTATGACAAGTCATTAACCTTGGGAATAAAGGCCAGTCGCAATAGTGAGAGAAATCAGTGGCTTGTTCCTGATGTTTCCCTTCATTTTTATGTTTCAGTTTTTGCTTCACGTGTATGTTAGCATCGGGCACATCATTTCAATATGGTGTCATCTGGTTCCTAGCTGCGGTGTTGCATGCCATCTCGATTGCCATGTCTCTGGCAAGATGGAAGGAGAAAAGGAGATGGTGTTCAGTTTAAAGGCCCAGGCTGCAGAACAGAAACAGCAAAAGCTATTTTGAACTAAAAAGGAACAAAACTCTGTGCCCTCTTATTGACAAATCAATGTGCAAGAAAGCCCAAAGCACAACAGTCTCACCCTGTGAGTGTTCAGAGGAGCTTTAGTGGCTCTCTATTAGCATGGCTTCTGCGAATGAAAACTGAGATTAATGATCCAAGAAAACATCTTACCAACATATGATACGGCCTCCTCAGTATGTAGTTTACTGAACTATCCGAGGGTGCACAAACAAGAATAGAAGCATTCTTATGATATTAGAAATCTTATGAAAATACACTCACAACATTTTGTGGAGCAAAAAAAAAAATTCCGGCATGCAAAACGAATCTCTATAACATTACACAGTCACTTTTCCTAGAACATAACTCTTATAAAATCCTATTAGTGGAGATGGAGGACTAAGTCTTTTTTCTGTTGTTTCTTGTTGGAGGCTCGTGAATTAAAAACGTCTGTGCGAACCTTTGCAACCAAGAGCAATGGCTTTAATGTGTCTCCTCCTGGATGAGTTAGATGGAAAGAGTTGCTCCGTTGTAAAGATTTTTTCTTTGGAGACTCGACTACCTGATTACAAATTTCTAATATTTGTCCTATCATATATGAAGTGAACATCATACACTCTATGACACGTGAAATTGGCATTATTAACAATGGTGAATTTTTATATTTTTTTTCCATGATAAACGAATTTCTCCTCGGGAACTTTATTTTCTCCACAGCCAAATGAACAAATAAAAAGAATAATAAATTGTAATAACCCAAATTAATAATAACAATATAATAATAAAAGATAGCGGTTTTACATAAATAATCTACACACTCTTCATTCGGGAGATTAATCATGAAGTAATTGACGTAAAGCATAATTTCTCAAATTTACATCAATGAAATAATTTTATTGAAGAATTTGAGAAAAAGTGGGTTTTTTTTTTAAAAAAAAAAAACTTTTATACGTAGGACATTGGTGCATAATAATCACTGTTGGGGGGGGGGGGGGGGGGGGGGGGGTTAGTGTTCGGTAGGGTGATTAGGAAAATTGAGATGGGTTTTTTAATTCACTATGCTAAAAGGTAAAAGGTTTCTAAAAAAGGGTGATTGGGAAAGTTGTGATGGGTTTTTTAATTGACCATGTTTGGTAGGAGGTTTTAAAAAATTTGTCTATCATTCGGATTTGCATAATAATAGCAGTTTGTGTGTAAAATTGAAAAAAGTTGTCACTTCAAAATACCACTCACACTATCCCATCAAATCAAAAAGTAGGAAAAAAAATATAATGGACACAAATATTCCTTCTCAAAAAAATGTGCCAAAAGAAAGTTATAGAAAAAGAATCTTCTTTGTATTTAGTCGAGGGTTAGTTTGGTAATTTCATCTCATTTTTCCATATCAATATTTTACCTTCAATCAAACACAGATTCAGCAAATTTAACCCAATTTTTTTGGTAATTTTTTGGCTTAGCAAATAACTTTTTTTTTTTTTAACTTTCCTATCAAGCACATTTTCTCACCCTATTCCTAATAATTGTATTTTTCTGGTAATTTTTTTTCCTTCCACCAGAAACTATGGAGAAAATTTATAGCTGCATACAAAATGCACTTATTTTCTTTCATTTATATACTCGTTATATGTGTTTTCTTTTAGTTAGTAAAAGGAATCTAGGTCATGTGAACTTTCTGCAAAACTAGTTCAAATTTTGCACGTTTATCCAAGTATTATTTTGCAACAAAGAAACAGGACAGTGCATGTAGTAGTGGAATAAATCTTTGGTACTATTATTGTATCAAATATTCAGTGCACATCCTACCAATAAAAATATTACATGTCAGCTAATTTTATTTTATTTTTGTCAAAAAATTTCTCTCTCTTCTGACTGCTTTCATTGATGAAATGCACTGAATCTTGATACACGAGTAATACCAAAGATTTATTAGGAGTATGTTTACAAATAAAGCACCTTTCGCTCAAACCAAGAGGTGGTGAAAATGTCTCTTCTCTTCGTTGAATTACTGGACACTATGCATAGAAATTAGGTTTGATGATTTGATCGAAAGAGAAGGTCGAATGCTGTCAGCATTCTGATAAAAGTTAAACGACTCTTATTAAACTTACGAAACTTAACTATGGGCTTTTCTACTTTTAGCAATGGGCATATTTTATGCTAAGATATAAAGTGATAGAGCCCATCATTAAAAAAGAAAAGAAAAAGGTAGCAATATAATTATCAAAATATCTATAACATAAGATAATAGTCTACTATAATATAAGATTATTGTTTTCCCTTAACTATTATGAATACTAATTATCTAACTGTTTTTATGAGCCAGTAAAAATTGATTCAATTGGTAGCATCAAGCAATCTCGATAAAAGGATTGAGTTTTGTACCCAAAAAAAAAAAAAAAGGATTTAGTTTGATTTGGAAGACTTATGACATGCGTTAATTGTAGAATGGTACTTTTCATCCCTCTGAACTTTTATGTACCAAGATTTTATGTGTAAATCCAGAATATTCTGTATGAAACGACATTAATGTTCCCCAGACAATCAAGAATATAACATTTATGAGTTTTTCTTTTCTTTTATGCCCCTCAATTTTTTTACAATTTTTTTTTATGAGAAAAGAATTATGGATTTGCATTTATCATTTAACATGACACAAAAAGTTCTTCACACACAATATTCTGTGGGGCCCACACTTTCTGAAAAAAAAAATTTTAAAACTCGCAAAATAAATCTCTAAAACATTACACAATTATTTTTCGTAAGTGATAACTCTTCTAAATTCCAAACAAATACCAGCAAACAGGTCAAATAAACAGCATTTTCCAAGAACAATGCGTAGAGAGAGAGAGACTCAGGGCTACTCCACGTTTATAACACATAAGTACCAAATACTGTGCCAACTTTTTCTTGGACCCTCGGTAATCTAAACTTATAATTAATTGATATTGACTTGAAGTTACTTACCTGTCATTGTCTAACCTAAACAAACACAAAAACCAAAACATTTCTGCATCGAAGAGTGGAGGGAAGAGAGAGGGTGCTGCAACTTGCAACTTTGAAAAAAAGTTAAAAGTAAGTGAAGAAAATGTGAGACTCAATGAGCGAAAAGAGAATCACCCACATGGGCACATGGCTAAAGGGAAAGAAGGCACAAAATTTTCATCCATTCAGGATGACAAACATTCATTCCCCAGGGTATATTTTTTTCCACTTGTAAATGTAAAAAATTTCTCACTTTCATGAGCTAAGTACACCGTTCTTCACAATCAAAATTTTCTTATCTAGCTACAAGAATTAGTAGTCCCCACATTCAACAGTCCTAGATTCTTTGTCTATCTGCTAAAGTATATATACCAGAAATTTTCCATCTCTTTCACCCCAAAAGTTAATATATGTAGAAACAATCCACCGCAAGAAGAATTTTGCATCCCCTCATACAACCATCTTCTCCTGTCAATAATCTGTGCAAGAAAATGATATTGCAAAATGACATAATCAAAATATAGAATAAGATTATAAACTGAGTAATAGAGAACACACACATCCATTCCATAGTGCCATGCATAACACCTACCACCATGTTTCTTCATCAAACTCCTAGCAAATAACAAGCATATAATCAAAAACGCCACCCCAGCTGCCCCTCCTAATATTATAGCCACTGTCTTCCCTGTATTTTGCCCTGTCATTGCATCAATTTTCCACATATCACTCAATAATAAAAATATTATTTATATTGAGCAAGGTAGCACCATTAGTTTGAACATAGAGACAAAAACAACCAAAATTTAACAAATTATCTGAAATTTGTAACATAACAAGAAAAATTGATACTTTCTTTCCTCCCAAAATTTGTCATTCTTATTTGTATGGTTCTGACATCTTATACCATCCCAAAAGCTAACTCGAAGGATGAAAGTGCCCAAGGCCTTATAAAGGTCACATTAGTTGCCAATGCAATCAATGTGAGATTATATATCTCAACACGCTCCCTCACAAGAGAGCCCACTGGGCTTGAAGGGTGGACATCATACAAGCCCACTTACATGTGGAAATTCCACTACAAAGAAAGTGAGAGGCGGTGAGATTTCGAACGCTCTGATACCATGTCAAAGAACCTTAAGATACACCATCCCAAAAATTAGCTGAAAGGGCGGGAATACCAAGACACTGTAAAGGCCATATGCATATCTGAGTGCATGGGTATTAGTTTATTACCTGAAAAAGATGAAGAGTATGAAGAAGAAGAAGATGATCCTGCAGATGAAGAGTGTTTCCCAGGAACCCCATTTGGGGAATTACCATAACTAATGAAGCATTTATATAAATAGATTTGACCTGAAATAGAGCTCCCACATTCAACTTCAGCTCTCTGAACAGCTTGTTTCACACACTCACCACAATCAGAATCACTAACATCTCCCTCACACTGTCCCATCACATACAAAGACTGGTAGCTAGTAGCAAAAAAGCCATGGCCACTGACAACCCCATTTTCCATCACTGAGAATGCAGTGTCCCTTCTCTCTTCAAACCCATGTCCTGCAGCTGCATTTTTAGCCGCACAAGTCTTGTAAAGGATTTGCATCCCTGAGATTTGTGCAAAACCAGCAACCTCGTACAGCATGTAACAACCTAGGACCTGAACCCTTGCAGCTATGGTGTGGCCACACAACTTGTCAGTCAAAACTGGGAGGCCACTGACACAGTTGTAGCAATCAGAGTTGCTGAGATCCCCTCTGCATTGGAAGAGACCAGTTATGCTGTTTTGGCCACTGCCTGTGGTGGCCTTAAAGAACTTGGCTTTGGTGGATTGTGAAACCAATGAACCAAAGAGTGCTGAGAGAGCTTGAGAATACACCCCATTTGGATCTGTGAAAGTTTCCTTTGAGCAGCCCTTGTAGACCAAAGTAGTGTAATCAGAAGCAGATTCAGCAAGTTGGGATGGGCCGAGATTTGTGAACAAAACCAGGAACAGAAGAAGGAACAAGGACTTTCTAGGAAAACCCATTTAGGGTGTGTGTGTGTGTGGTGTTTGAGACTTGAGAGGGATCAAAGGGGGTGGTAGCTATCTGATTCAGAGAGGCTCTGATTAAGGAAAAGAATAAAGGGTTGTGGTTGATACTTGGGTGCCATTTTTTGTACTGCTTTTCGCTGAATCAGGATTTGGATCTTTGAGGTTGAGTGACTCTTCGTTCTCGTATTTGTGTCCTTGGGATTCACTTTCCTTTGGATGTAATGCCTATGAAGTTGTGCGTCTATTGTACTCTTTCTCTCTCCATGACTGGTTAACAGTGGAAAAGCAAGGTATTTTATTATTAAAACAGGGGAAAGTTATATTTATTCTTATAATTACTCACTACTAAATTTTAACCTTTGATTTCTCAATCTAATGACTAAGATTTATTGAAAATAAATAAATATGATCCAATAAATCTTAACTGTTAGATTGAAGGAAATTAACGGTTAAGATTTAGTACTAAGAAATAATAAGAAAAAGAGATAGTAAGTATAACCTCTTTCATTAAAGTATAGGAAAAAGTTCAGTAATTTCTTTTTATTATACATGTTCCTCTGGTTTGTAAAAAGGTATATTTTTTTATCACATATGTTCCTGTGATTTTTTTACTTTTTACAAATCACAAGACATATGTAATAAAAAAACTCACATAAGTATAGATGATTCTGAAGCAATGCATTGGTGAACTTTTCTCTAAAGTATATATAGAGAGAGGATATTCTTCCTACCAAAATTTTCTACTACCAACTTACTATCTATCTAATCATCATTGGATCAAAGAGAGAGAATGCTAAAAAGTTTTTGAAAAAAAGAAAAAATGGTGATTAGATAGATAGTAAGTTGGTAGTAGAAAATTTTAATAGTAAAAATATATATATATATATATATATATATATATATATATGGTAAATGATTTTTTCGGTCCTTGTAAATAAGTTATGATGAACCACCAAAATGACATTGTTTTTAAATTTGACTATGTTTAAGCAATTAATTCTTGGCATCAGAGGATTTGAGTCGAAATGAGAGATTATCAAAACGACATTGTTTTTAAGTTTGATTATTTGGCATACGAGAATGTGAGTCGAAATGAGAGATTATCAAAACCTGCATGATGCAATTTGTCATCGTCTTCTTCCCAATTTTTTTTTTGCAAATGCACGTGTTTTTTTATTAGATTTAACGGAATCTAAGTTTAACAAATAGGTTGAATTGTTAAAACGTTTTAAGTGTAAGGAGTTTAGTTGCTTAAATCAAAAGTACGGGGTGATTTTTTTGAAAAGTATCAAAGTTTAGTGTGGTAATTTATAATTTAGCTTCTCTTTTTTTTTTTTTGTTACAGTTATTAATTGAAAAGAATGGAAACAAAAGTAGTTGAATTAACTAAAGGGTTATAATTATAAGTAACAGGAAAAAATATTCCCAGTGCAGAGAGAAGGTTAAAGTTTTGGTGTTGGTTTTGGAGTGCACAAAGAGAAAGGAATCTGATTTTGGTAGGAGAGAACAACACGCAGTTTGACCGTAGCACATCCTGCTTTATCAAGGATTTGAATATTTAATACACTACGCGTCAGAAACTTTGTACTTTGTTTTTAATTCTATAAAGTATAAAGGCTCAGGCACATGCAGGGAATTTTTTGGTACCTAAATGTTTAATAAAAAAGAAAGCTTTCAAATAGAAAATCAAGTATGGAATTATTCTGGTTCTATGGGAGTTAAATTTATTTTTTTTGTATACATATAAAAATAGGGATAAGTTATTAGATCTGTTATTAAAAATAAAATAAAATAATAATATTAGATCAGAATCTTAAGTAACATTTATCTTTCTCTCTCTTCTTGAAATTATGATTTAACAGTGTTAGAAGATGGTGATAGGCAAAGATAGACAGAAAAAATGATAGGTAGAATAATCTATCCCATAAAAATATATAAAGTTTATATTTTTTTCTTTTTTTGTTACATAATTTAATATATGATAAGTTTTTCTGCCTATCTTACTTTAACATCGTTAGATCAAAATCTCAAGAAAAAAATAGATAAATGTTAGTTAAGATTTCGATCTTTGATATTTTAGAGTGATAGGTAAATATAGATAAAAAAAATTGATAAGTGAAATAATCTATCTCATTTTATATAGTCCCGTATATTTTTATATTTATATAAAAGAAAAAATTATTTTCTATCATATTATAAACAGTAATCCCTACTTTATATTAGTGTTCCTCACAAATGAATCTGCATGCACTATAATAGGTTCATGGTTTGATAGGTTGACAAATTTCAAGAGTAGTGCAGTTTAGGTGGCACATCTGTCATTTTTCGGTTGAAACAAATTGAATTCAGACAAAATTGCGTGCTAATGTTTTCCACGGCGAGTCAGGCATAACTTTACATGCAAAATCCAAAGCAAAAAAATATTCGATTGAATCTCTTTAATTTGATCATATAATCATTCATTTATTTATTTTTTTCAAATCCGGTCCGATCCAATCCAATTTTTTCGATTTGGATTGGATCGATTTTTAATTTTTTAAAAATTCTAAAATTTATTTCATGATTATTATGTAAATAACATATTTTGTATATATTGAATTTGTAATTATTTTTGACATACAAAAACATTAGTAAACTATAATATAATTTTTTTTTTCAAAGAGATATGAAGCTTTACAAAGACAAAATTTTGTTGGTGAGATGTGACTAGATTTTTTCTTGGATTTAGTTGATGGGTTAATGGGTCTTGGGTTTTTATGTTATGATCAGGAAAAGACTCAAATAAGTAAAGGAAAATTAATATATTGAATCGGTTTTCATCAACCCATCAAAAAATCGATCCAATACAATTAAATTTGCGGTTTTTAATCAGTTTTCGGTTCGGTTACCGCAGTTTGAATCGGTTTGGATCAGTTGATGAACACCCCTAATATTGCGACTAAAAATTTACATTGGTTTTTAAAAAATTAAGGGATTAATATCTCTTATATTATAGCAAATAAATTTTATCTTTTACATACATATAAAAATGGAAAAAATATTTTTACCAAAAAAAAATGAAAAAAAATATTTTTGCAGTTAATGCAGATAAGTTATCTGCATTTATTTCTAAAATGACGTCATTTTGGTATTGAAATCTTAAAAAAATATAAATATAAAGACTATTGTAACCCTAAAATAAATTAAAATTATAAAAATACCATGATTTCTTCCCAAAAACGACGTCATATTGAGTTTACTGCAGAGAACTTATCTACGGTAACTGCAGAAAAAGCGAACCCTATAAAATTATATGATATTTATATTTTCTTTTTCTCTCTTCTTCTTGTATGGATTCAGACAAGTCTCACACATTTTTATATATGTGTGAAAAATAAAAATGATTTCCTATAATATTAATCCCAAAAAACTAATATAGCAATCTGTGACTGTTTATTTTACCATGTTTAACACAGATATAACACAATACATCAGGCAAATACTATAATTAATCTAAGGTGTTGAATTTAGGATATGACTGGGTTATGTTTTTCAAATCATAGTTTGACCTAATTTAAAGGTTTCATTATTTTTTTCCCTGCTACTCGAATTATAATTTGAAATCCAAGATGATATCGTTAAGAGGTAGTAGTTATACTAAATGCACAAACTCAAGGTGGGAGCTATATTTTGAAAATTACTTAAGTTGAATTTAATTACATTATTTGAATGTTTTATGAAGAATGCGTAAAATAAAATCAAAATGAAATCAATAAACACTGATGGGAGTGGAAAAGGACACCCAGTGGCAGGGGCAGCCCGCAAGGTAATCCGCCATTTGCCTGCTTCTTAGGTTACAAAAAGGTGGCGAGATAAAGTGATAAATATATATATATATATATATATATATATATATATATATATATATATATAGGGGTAAACATTTCTAAAAGCAGTAAGTTTATTCCAGTTAGTCCCAACATTACGTCGTTTTGATTAATGAAGGGTGTTTCAGTAAAATGTATATATATAAAATAAAAAATAAATATATAAATTGATCCTTGACAAATATTGTTTTTCTTTTTGGTGGTTTGAAAATTATTATTTTAGTTATTAAAAGTTTTTGTTTTCTCGAATTAACATTTGAAATTGTGAACTTGTTTATAAGTTTATCATGTAATTAAAGTTCATCAACATCAATAATATTTTTATCTCAACATCAATAAAATTGAGGAAAATAAAAAAAGAATAATATTTGATAACTTATTAAAATATTCATTTGGGATGAATTTGTATAGGCAAAAAGTTTTAAAATTAAAATAAAGTAATATTTATTAAAGACAAAATTACATATTTATTTAAATTTAAATTGATAAATGGAATTTTTTTAAAAAATAATATAAATATTAAATAATATGCCTTTAATAACATGTGTGGAGCGCGTTGGCACCAACAATTGCCAACAGATCCAACACGACATGTTCATCATGTTCATTTCACGCTAGCAGGACATTGCATTTTCAAAATACAACTAACTGTTGCCACAAATAATAGGAGTGATTGATTATCGTATTATAGAAAATAATTTTATTTTTTATACATATATAAAAATGTGTGGATCCACGTGAACGTGAAGTGAAGAGAAAAAATAAATGAGTTTTTTATATTTTTATATGTGAAGAAAATAAAATTATCTTCAACAACATAAGACACACTAATTCCATAATATAATGGTATGAAGTTATTAAAAAGTACTTGGTGCAATAAATCATATAAGTTATAAAGAAATATTAGTACGTAATAGTATTTGGACATGTTTAAATTACTTAATTTTGCAACAATAATTTCCTTTTTATTTACAGCTACATGATATATATATATATATATATATATATATATATATATATATATATATATATATATATATGTGATTTTATAAGAGTTATGTTGTAGGAAAAGTGATTGTGTAATGTTATAGAGATTCGTTTTGCGTGCGAAAAAAAAAAAAGTTTTTTTGATTTCAATTAACATAAAAAGTTAAAGGGCTTTGGTTTTGTCCATATATATATATATATTTTTTTTTTTTTTGGTAAATTATATATATATATATATATAAAGAAAATGAAAAATGCATTGAATTTAAAGATTTCTGTTGTCGGTAGTGGTTACATGATGTCAATTTTTTTCATGTAACATAATTCTTGATTTATAACATAAAAAGTTAAATCCAAACGCATCTTATGATTGAAGAAAAAAGTTTCTAATTGGATAAAGAATATAAACGGATAGTATAAATTCCAAAAATCCGAGAAGAAGGAAAATTTTGAATACACTATCACAAATATTAGTTTAGACAGTTTTATAATCATTTATATTTAAGTTAATTATATGTTATTTTGAACATGAATATAATAAGGGTAAAGAATTTTTTTAAGGAGATAAGTTATTTTCAGTGAATTTAAAATTATGTTATTTTGGAATTAAAATCAAAGTATTTTTATAATTTTAATATATTATAAAATTATATATTTTTTTATTATTATAATTTTTTAAGGGACATGATATTCTTACACCGGTGTAAGAGTTAGAAGTCTTAGACTCAATCTTGACCATTGATCTAATTGTATCTAATGACTCAAATTATTAAAAAAATTGAGTCCTTAGATAAAAGTGAAATTAACGGATAAGATTAAGAGTGTAACTTATACCGGTGTAAAATGATCCTGTCCTATTTTTTAATCTTATAATTCAAAATGACTGTTTTAGATTTACTTCTTGGAGGGAGGATATTATTACTACTAAGATTTTTTACTACCAATTTATCACTTATCTAATCACCATTGGATCAAAGAAAAAGAATGCTAAATTTTTTTTTTTTTGGATTACATCCGGGTATCCCCACAGCCGAAAAAGTTTTTGCACAAAGCGGTAAAGAGCTGGGCCCCGGCTCAGCGCACAAAAAAAAGAAAATATTAATACAATGATATGATAGATAGGTAATAAGTTGGTAGTAGAAAATTTTAGTAGTAATAATATCCTCCTATGCCTCTTGATACTTTTCTATGTGGTATAGAAAAATTTGTGTTGAATACGAGATTGACACGTAAACAAATCTTTGTGCCACCAATCAATCAAACTTTGCCTGATTTACGTCGGTAGCTGTTTGGTTGTTCCACTGTTCATTCTTTTCTTTTTATTTGTCGTCGTTCTGTTCCGAAACCACCCATTACTTCTCCCTTTGCTTTTTTCCCAATTCTCTTTCAAAGCTTTCTCTTTGTATTTGATGGGATCATAGCTCACCTCTTCGAAAATGTTTTCTTTCAAAGATAAAGTCACAGAGAAGCTTTCCCATCTCTTTGCCAATCCTCCCAACTCCTCCTCCCCTCAGGTAACTTTTTTATTTATTTTTTTCCCTTCTTGTTTTCATGATCTGAATGTGGTTATTTTCGGTTGTGCTTGTTATTCCCAATAATTAAAAAAACAAGAATGAAAAAAAAAAAAATGAGCTTGATGAGCACTGTTATTCTATCCTGTCATGTAAGCTTTTGTTTACCTTTGCCCTGATTGTTAGATCTGATCTGTGTAAAAATCTGAATCTGGGGTTGAATGGTTTCATTAACTTTCACCATGGGTTTGAGTTTTATACTCAATTGCACAAAAAATGAAAGAAAGAAAAAAGGAAAACATTGGTGTTGTTTCATTTCTTAAACGGTTAGAAGGTAAATATTAATGTTTATCTGAATTGTCACCAAGTATGTGGGTGTCCTTGATTGTTTTGCATTCGAACAAGGAAGTTGGTTTTATGACTTTTGATGTCAATGATGTGTACATTAGTTACGTTTGGTAGGATAAATTTGGACTGTTAGTGTGTGAGTTCCATTTGAGAGGCTGCTAGTGCTGGAGAATTTAAGGGAGAACATAAATAGATTTTCTGGTCCATGCACATATTTCATTTTGTTGGAATGGGTTATGGGTAGAAAATGAAAGCAGGAGAAGAATTCGACTTCTCTGTGTCTATCAAGTACCAAGCTCTACAGTCTTTAGTTGAGTTCCCCTATTATAGCTGCTTTTGTTGTTGTCGTCAATGTGAACAATAAATGATTGGAGAAAGTGCATGTTGTCCTTGACTGAACACCCTAAGGTGTTCAATAAGATTAGTTTTTAATAGCTCTTTTATGTGGTCGACTCATCATTATTTTACTTCTCTATTAATACCTTGGTGTGCAAATTTTTATTAAATTTAATTTGTATGCATTTTAAAAATATAGTCTTTTATAAACCTTCAGTATTATCACAAGATAGAAAGATGGAATTTCCAAGTGGTCAATAAGCTTCATTTGGAGTATGATTGCCTTATGACTTTTTTTTTTTAAAAATATAATTTTAATATAGGTGCATCACCAAGGTTTAATGAATCTTTTCCTCATAAATGTCCAATATCTTTACTTTCTGCAGTCATCATATCTCTACCTCACAGGTAGAGGATGGGGAAAACAAGAGAGATATGATTAGATGCCATTTTACATCAATTGAATAAGAATGAAGTTCAAAGAATGCCATATGGAAGCCGGGCATCATTTGAACATTGTGCTAATTAGTTCTATATATTCCAACTGGAAAAATAACCTCCTTAACTGTCCTTTCTTTTTCATTTTATTTTATCTTTGATATGAGACTGTTATTTGTGTAGGCTAGTTCATATTCTAAAGAGGGTAAATCTTCGCGTTCATATTTGTCTTACATTATCCCTTCAATCAGCTTTGGTGGATCCAAGACAAGCAAGCAGCAACATGATCATAAACCAAGTCAATCAGATTCTGTTGGATATAATTATGAGAAATTTGAGCATCAGGATGTTCCATTGGATAAATATGTCGATTGTAGTCCCTCATGTAGTAGCATGGATTTATTGAAAGATGAAATTATTAATGAAGATCAGACCTCTAGAAGGAGCAGTAGCAGTTCTGAAGTTTTTGAAGAAGCCAATGGGCAGCTCACTCCAAATACCTCAAAGAAGTCCCAGCCCAATCTTAGTGATGACTCTACTTTTATTTCTCCTGAGTTGTTTGAATTCTTTGAATCATGCCTCCCTAATATAGTAAAAGGATGTAAATGGGTCTTACTTTATAGGTAGCTTTGCTCTCAAGGTTTTTTTTATTTGGTGCATTGAACAGTATAATGCCACTGCATTGAAATACTGATTCAACATTTGTTCTTTAAATTAAGGGCAGTACGTTGAAACATGGAGTATCACTTCGTACACTTATTCGCAAGAGTGCTGAACTTTCTTGTCCTGGTTTGCTGGTATGTCAACCTTTCAGAACTAAATGCATTCCTCCGGTTAAGGTGTACATATGATATTTACTGGTTACAGATCAAGGAATAATTCTTTTGTTGACAATGGATTTATTATCTATTTTGAAAAACTGTTAGATTGTTGGAGATATGCAAGGTGCTGTGTTTGGTGGGCTGCTAGATTGCCCCTTGAAACCTACAGCAAAGCGAAAATATCAAGTTTGTCAACTCTCTTTTATTCATAAATATTGCATCTTTATGAAGGCACTTCTTTATCTTGAGGTATGACTTCATTTTCTCAACTGTGTGATAGGGGACAAACCAAACTTTTGTCTTTACAACTATATACGGTCAACCAAGGCTGTTTCGACCTACTGGTAAGGGTTCTCATTGTGCAAATGCATATTTTTTGTAGGTAGATGTTAGATCAAAGGAACATGCCGTAATCTTTTTAAAGCATAATATAGATGAAAGCTAGGGATGAGCCTCAGAAGTTTTCTATTGACTGACTAGCTCATGATCACCTCTTGCATTTCCTCTATTAGTTTAAGTAGAAACTTCAAAAGGTCTGGGATTAATGTATGGTAATCATTTGGCCTCAGTTTCTAACACATATTACAAATATATCATCTTCACTGTTTCTTTAATCATATTGCTTTTGATCACTGTACTTTTTATCATCCGGGAATTACTGTTCTTTACAAATATGTGCTCTTCACTGATAATCATATGCTTTATGATCTTAATATCCTTTTGAATTGTTTCATGGGGAAAAAAATCCTATGAGCATGTCAATTTGTTTTAGTACTTTTGATCATTGTATTTATAGGGCTTAACAGTTCACACATAAGGGTACAAAGTAAAGAAAGGAAGAAAAGAAAAGATTGATTGGTAACTACCTTCCAGTAGAAATTTTAGATGTTTTAATGTCTGAGGCATTGACAATAGATGGGTTAGTTTAATTGGGGTAGGAAATCGCAACTATTGAGTATCATTACTAATTTAGTCTATTCCTAAATAGGAACAGCTAAATTATCTTTATTCAGGGTACGAGCTCTCAATCTTTTATTTTAAGCATGAGAAGTTGCTAACTCATTCTTTTTCTTTTTCCTTTTGAGTTTCTTTGAACTTGTGAAGTTCTGATTTTATATATTTATATGCAGGTGCGAACCGGTACTACTACATGTGTTTGACAGACTTACTTGCACTTGGTGGTGGGGGTAATTATGCTTTATGTTTAGATGAAGATTTGTAAGTATTTCAATAGAACTTCTTAGTTTCTTTCAGTACATTTTAGTTATAGTTGAAGTACCACTAGTGGAATCTCTTCTTGAATGAATCCTTCTGGTTGAAAAGGTTAACGGGAACTAGTGGACCTTGTGACACATTTGGAAACTTATGTCTAGCTCATAGTCCAGAGTTTGAGTTGAAGCATGTTGAGGTAATGTTCTTGCTACTGACTTTTGTTATCTAGCTTACAACAAATTAATATGTGGCTCCCAGGTTTTCATCCCCTGCTGGCTGCTGCTCAACTCTTTTATCTTTTTTAATATGCTTCTGCGTGCTTTAATACTTTTTCCATCTAATTAATTTATTATTTGTCTCTCTCTCTCTATGTTCTGTTTCACACTTCCCTAAATATTCTTTGTTCTAGTGGTTTACATAACGCTACATGACACTTATGAATTGAAATAATCCTTTTCTCTCAGTCCTTCCTTTCCTCATTCCTGACACCATGAAAAAGATGAAGGACAACTCACATAAGATTTATGTAGTTTTCCTTTCTTGATGAATAGTATAAAATTCGTGAGTCCAATGTCTTGTCACCATTTGCAAATTTTTAAATGTTTTCGATAACTAGCATATTTTGAAACCAAATGGCACTGAAACCAGTTTCTCTGTAACAAAGAAAGAGGTACCAATGTACTCATCATACCCAAGTTTGGATGCAAAAGTCGGTTTTAATTTTCCCCAACCTATATATTTTCATTATATAAACTCCATATATAGTTCAATTATGGCATGCATTCATTTTGTCCAATGCTTATTTCTAATACCTATTGTTCTACATTTTCTTTATATAAAGTTATGATATGATGATTTATGTTTTATTCACCATTTTTCTAATACATGCAGTTGTGGGGTTTTACACATGCTTCCCCTATGCAAGGCTAAGATGCTTTTGTTTGGATGTCCACAAGAAGCGTCACTCTCTCTGTCCCCCTCTTTTACTTCTAGTTTGCTAGCAATTTATCCATACTTAACTGCTTGAATGTAGTTTAGTTTACCCACTTTGGTGAGGATGATTGTATGCTTTTGAGTGATTGATCAATTTGATGTACCGTCAGACATGTCCCAAGCTCTTATGAGTAGATTGTAGGCTTGAAATTCCATTTTGCAAAAGTTAAGGTTTGTGGAAACCAGATGGTCCGAACACAAGAAGGTTGTAGAGTAGAATGTAAGGGATGGAATCTACTCATTAAACTACTAAGAAATAAAGCACCAACCAGGCCATTTTACATGTAATACTTGGTTTACCACGGCATTAACTATAAGCTCAGGTTCTGTAGCTACGAACACAACCTTTGTTTTACAATTTGATTTGACAAATTAGACTAATGAAGAGGCAAGTCATTTTGTGGGTGTAAAGTACTCTCACTAGTAATGTAATCAAAGTGGATATGGATGTCTATAGTTATGGCTTGTTAACAATATATACACCTATCAAGATTGTAATTTAATTGGCACTGGCTTATGCCTTTTAAGACTTGAGTATCATGAAATGCACATGTTTGATCTTTTTTAAAGTCATCCTTCTCATTTTTCTACTTAAGTGCTTGCTTCTCCAATGTAAAGAAAAAACTATTGAAGTGTATCTTTCTCTTTTACCAAATGCATTTAATTTTTTTATCTAATTATAGTTAAATTATTTCCAATGTTAATAAAACTGGATGGACTCTGTCGGGTCGACCCGGAAATTGGTAAACTAGTCATAATACTCGGTTCGGGTGAAGCAATGGACTAGCCATATATCAGAACTGGTGTGATTCGGTCGGTTAACCGGTGACTCGGCCCGTCTCGACAAAAAAAAACTCCAAATTTTTTTTTAAAAAAAATTTATAATGAACATATTTGATAATTTTTTGTTATTTATGTTCCCCCTCCCCTCTCAATTCTTAGGGTTGTATGTATTCTTCATAAGAGAGGTTTGAAACTTATAAATGAAATAATCTTCAACACTTAAATCGATGCTAATTTAACGCCGATTCACCCCATTTAGATTCAATTGACAGGCTATGCTCCAATTTTAATATCAACACCTCAAACTATTATGTAAGTATGGAACACGTAAAAGCAAATTCAATGCTAGATTCAACATAAAAAGCTGAAGCCATGGCCATCTTCTTTGTTTCACCGGTTATTTTGTTCCATTGCCTCAAAATAAATTAAAATTTAGGAGAAAAAAAAGGACTAAAGGAGTGTAAGGTCAAGCATCTAAACTTGTGTAAGGTAACGGCAATCAAATTTATCTCTCTTAAGGAATTAAATATGCACTGATAATGATACAGCTGTTCAATATATACTTTAGGGTTTCGTGACAGGGCAAAAATGAAAGCTTTGCGCATATAAGTCTGAAGTGTACCAGAAGTATCGAATGACCAATTTCAGTTCATTCTTTCAACTTTCATCTTCTTTTCTCTGTTATCACTTTAGGCTTTCCCTTAGAAATTCACTTTTCCAATCCATGAAATTAGAAAAGTACCATTGGCGGGCAGTGATTGTCCCTCTCCATTGCAACTTCAAGGCACTTGACAAATTGAAGACACTCATGACTCAACCAAACAAGTATGTGGCCTAAAGAAATTGCGTAGTTTAAATACTAGCATCAAATATTTGCCATAAGCATTGTATTGTTGGTAACGGACCGTTTCGTGTGACGTATAAGGCTTGATAGTATAAGCTTACATGATAAGTTATGATATTTTTAGTTATTTGGTGTGACCATCGTATAGTATAAGCTTATACAGCCGGATCTCTTTATACATCATAATGATATATAATTTAATTAGGCCCAGGAGGATAGAATTAGGCCTGATAAATGATTGATGTATTAATCAATGTAATTCTCAAGAATTAATATATTATTTTAATATTAATATATTAAAATAAAAAATAATTTTTCACTATATAAAATTTTAAAATATTGGAGATTTGATTTTTATAAAAATTAATATATCTTTTGCACTGATCAACAGATTTCTATAAAAATTAATACCTTCTGATATATTTGGAAGAATTATATAAATTCATTATTAAAAGGTATTTTTGTTAAAAGTATTTATTTTTATCTTATCTAGTATTATACAGTGTATTACCAAACATTGAATGATATTATCTTATACAATATCATATTAAACGTTAGATAGTATTAAAATTTAATCAGATCTTATACAATCAGACCTTATAATATCAGCCTATCAGATCTTATACTATCAGACCTTATCCTATACTGTGTACCAAACATGCTCTAAGAACCTCGAAGAACCATGTTTTGAAAAGTAAACAAGTGACAAAAGAGAAATAGCCAATTGTGTTGAAAAATATAATAGATGACTTTTCATGTACCTAATAACATGTGACTCTTTTCTTCCTGGTGACCTTGTTCAGGTTTTCCTTCTTAATTAGAGGTATGCTACATAAGGCTCAAGGTGCACATGGCTCTAGATATGCACAAAACTCAAGATCTCTTTGATCAAAAGTTCTATGCCTAGTTTGTTCCCTAATCAACTAAGTTTTGAAAAATTGTGTCAAAATTCATCTATAAATGGAGAATGAATAGAAGCTTTGTTGGATCTAGCATGCATTTAATAGAGTTCATTTTAAAAAAGAGAAATAGAATTTCACCACATTGGTGTGACAAAAATTCTCTAACTAGGAGATAAAATTATTATAATTTATCTTTTGTAAGTGAAGTATTTATGTGCTAATTCAGAATATAATAATATTTCCTTTCTTTCATATTTTACTTTTTCTCATTTTACCTATCAATTTTACAACAAACTGAACCCATTTATAAAACAATTTTAAAACAATCATGTTTCTAACTACCCTTTTTGTTTGATTGGGGGTCAGGAAGTATCTGTGTCGGCCTGGGCTTCGAGCTATTGGGCTTTTGGAGAAAAAGCCTAACTAAACCTTTTTAATTTTTCCCGTTTTTCATTGATTGGCCAAATCCCATACCTTTAAAACATGAGTTTATCATCTATCATTTAACATGACCAGAAAAACTTTCCTACACTCACAACATTTTGTGAGACCCGCAGCAAAAAAAAAAACTCTGACACGGAAATCGAATCTCTATAACATTACACAATCATTTTTCCTACAACATAACTCTTATAAAACCCTTAAAATATACTAAAGATGTTCAGATTTTAAAATCTTCATGTTCTTTTTTGTTAAATGTGTTTCTATAAAAACAAGTGAATTAACTTAAGTTATTAATCATAATGATCTTCTATTGTTATTTTCTAATTGTAAGTAGGATCTTTCCTATTTCTAGTAAAAAAGTGAGAAAAGAAAAGGACAGAACATGTGCAAAGTAAATAATACAGACCTGAAAGACCAAATTAATCAGTAGACATGCATAAGCGAATTACTATCTTTTTGTTATATATATAGCAACTGAACAATGCACATGAGGGCCATAAATTCATCGTACATATATCTTATGTTATATTTCTGTTTTAAGGAAATTATCTTCTTTATCAAATCATCAAAGTTTGGCACTTACTCTATTTATCTTACTAAACATATTTGTTACGGGTGGACCTCAGCCAACCGCCCTCCGAGAATATCTCGGATGAGGGATATGGCCAAATCCTAACTGACCCATATCCGCCCGTTGAGGCCGACCAAATCGGACTCAATCTTAACAACGGAGCTCAGCAGCCGAGCCAGGTATCTCTATAAATAAGCGCCTAAACATCTCAGGTACACACCTCTGAATCGCCTAGCTTATTCCACTCATTGTGCACACACAACACCCCCTGGTTATAAAGCCTATTGCTGGTGCGCAGTGATTGGGAACTCGGCATATAGCCTAGTAAGTTGGGCATATACATCTCTGAGCGCATACCATCCGGTATAGCAATAAGGTCTACCTCGGACCTAACATTGGCGCCGTCTGTGGGGATTCGGTAAATTTCGATTCCCATAATACCATGACCAACACAAGATCCACGTCGGGCAACGCTCAGGGGCCTTCCCAAATGTCTGGTTTGGAGCAGCTCCAGGCCTCAGCTAACCCGGTTCTGGTGGAAGTGCAAGTCGAAGAGGTCGGACCACAGAGGCCACCTCCTAGACCACCGGTTGGAAGCACGACGACCGTGAATCGTCAACCCGAGCCACCAAACGTAACTTCGATGGCAATGGGAGCAATCCTCCAGCGGATGCAGGAAATGGAAAACCGATTCTTGACACAACAACGACTAGATGCTGAGAGAATGGCCACGCTGGAGGCTGAACTACGAAGTCGGACTGCTCAAAGGGGAACCGGAAGCGGGCCACAGGCTCAGGACGGAGGGAACCAGCACCAAAACCTGGGTGGAAACGCTGCTGCTGGTAATGGAACCTCCCAACCTCATAACACGTCCGCTCCTGAGGTCAACGTCCTGGAAACCCTGTCTCAACACCTCGGCAATCAGCAAGAGGTAGGAGGCCAGAACATCGCCGTCAACAACCAAAACCAAAACTATTTGAACGACGATGAGGCTAATGATAGCCCGTTTACAGAGAGATTAATGAACCTGGCCATCCCCCCAAGGTTCAAAACCACTAGAATACCTCCCTATGGAGCCAGGACCCAGAAGCCCACCTGGAGGCTTTCAAAACCGAAATGCTGTTCAATGGGATTACAGGACCCATCAAGGCCAGAATTTTCGCAACAACTCTAACGGGACAAGCAATGACCTGGATCACCAGGTTGCCCAAAAACTCAATTGACTCGTTCGAAGATTTAGCGCGAACTTTCCGCCTAAATTTCGCAACCAGCAAGGTGCACCCCATGCCGGCCTACGCGCTGGGAAGAATTCGTCAGAAAGACAATGAATCATTAAGGAAATACCTTGATAGGTTCAAAGATGCAGCACTGAAGGTCCGTGGTCTCACTGAAGCTGTGCATCTTCATCTAATCATCTCGGGATTGGATGGCGACTCCCCCCTTGCAAGGTCCATTTACAAGAACCCGGTCAACGACCTCGAAGAATTCCGTCGTAGGTCTGACAAATACATTGACGTGGAGGATATGCAGCAGGCATTCGTCGACTCTCGTGGGCGGAGCCCGTCCAGAAGAAGCCCGAATAAGAAGAACGGTAGAGATCGGGACCACAAAGGGTCCAAAAAAGGGAACGATAGTCGCGAGAAGAAGACGGAAGATCGATCTCCCAGAACAAAGTTCGAGGAATACACACCATTAAACGTGCCCAGATCCAGGATCTGGCGAGAAGTGGCCCAGACCGAGATGAGAAACGTCGACCGACCTCGCCCCCTTAGGGCAAAAAGCGGATTGGACAAAAGCAAATATTGCGCCTTCCACGACCAAAACGGCCACATCACTGATGACTGCTGGGACCTTCGAGACGCGATTGAGAAACACGTCAGAGAAGGAAAGCTAAAGCAGTACATAATTCGTACGCAAGGCAAGAAGAACAACAAACCCAGACAGAAAAGCCGAAGCCGAAGCCGAAGCCGAAGTCCGAGGCGCGGAGACAAAAGAGACCAGAGGCCAGACCGCAATGCCAAGGGCAAGGAAGTCGACGACAGAATGGAGACTTTTCCTGAAGCAGAATTTGAATGCAACGTTATCAGCGGAGGATTGGGTGGCGGAGGAGACTCGGCGAACGCCCGAAGGAAATACTTAAAAGAGGTCATGTCCATTAGAGACCGGCCATCTTTTAAGCCAGACTTCGATGGACCCGAACCTCCTCCGATATACTTCACCAGAGCAGAGCTGGCAAAGGTCGTGCCAGGACATACTGACGGATTGGTGGTCACTGGTGTGCTAGTCAATTGTCGAGTCAGGAGGATCTTCCTTGACCACGGAAGCTGTGTAGACATACTCCTCTGGGACGCCTTCAAGAGGATGAATTTGGATGAAAAGGACCTAAAGCCATGCGTCACCGAGCTCCTGGGCTTCAACGGATACGCATCTCCACCAAAAGGCTATATCGACCTCAAACTGACCCTCGGGACGAAGGATTCCTTCCGTTCAGAGAGAGTTCGGTTTGTGGTGGTGGACACCTCCTCCTCTTATAACGTAATCATTGGACGTCCCACTATTCACGAGTGGGACATGATGATATCCACCAAGCACCAACTCATGAAAATGCCAGGACACAACCTTGAAATAATCACAATTCCTGGAGATCAAAGAGAGTCAAGGGAGTGCTATTATGAGACAATTCGGTCCCACCATGGGGATCCGGCATCCCCTCCTCGGACAAGGGGGGAAGGATCAAGCCACCGAGTTTTCAGACCGTCCAGCAGAGAGGTCAACCTAGTCGAGCTCGACATGCGAGAGGAGCTTCAATCGCCTCGACCACAACCTGAGGGCGAATTACAAGAAGTCGAGATCCGCGGTGATGGCCAAGGCTACACCAAGGTCGGAAAGTCTCTGGAGTTAGAGTTTCAGAACGAGCTCGTAGAATTCCTAAAGACCAATTCCGACGTATTTGCTTGGAAGGCCTCCGAGATTCCTGGGATTGATCCAGCCTTTTGCTGCCACAGGCTATCGATGTATCCGGGAGCAAAGCCGGTGTCCCAAAAGAAGAGAAAGATTGGAGTAGACAGACGCCAGGCTCTAAACGAACATGTGGACGAGCTCTTGGAGGCTGGATTCATTCGTGAAATACAGTATACCACCTGGCTGTCAAATGTAGTAATGGTTAAGAAACCAAGCGGAAAATGGAGAATTTGTGTCGACTACACAGACCTGAACAAGGTCTGCCCAAAGGATTCCTACCCTTTGCCCAATATCGACCAACTAGTGGACAACTCATCCGGCTTCCAGTTGCTTTCATTTATGGACGCGTACTCAGGGTATAATCAAATTCCCCTTCACCCGGATGACCATGATAAGACGGCTTTTATTTCGGAAAAAGGAAATTTCTGTTATAATGTTATGCCATTTGGCCTCAAAAATGCTGGGGCCACTTATCAAAGGATGATGAACCGAGTCTTCCAGACTCAGATCGGAAGAAACCTGGAGGTTTACATTGACGATATGATCGTCAAGTCAATAAGCACTTCAGCGCACATCGCTGACCTCGGAGAAACTTTCGAGCAATTAAGAGCTCGGAAGATCAGGCTGAACCCAGCCAAATGCGCATTTGGAGTACCAGCTGGGAAATTCTTGGGGTTCATGCTTACAAACCGAGGAATCGAGGCAAACCCCGACAAATGCAGGGCGGTATTGGAAATGAAGCAGCCCCAAAATAAAAGGGAGGTCCAGCAACTTACAGGCCGCCTTGCCGCCTTGACCAGATTCCTCCCAAAATCAGCCGAGAAGGCACTGCCGTTCTTCAAGCTCCTCAAGAAGGAGGCGGAATTTGGTTGGGGGGAAGAGTGCCAAAAGGCATTCGACAACATCAAAGTTTGCTTGGCTACCCCTCCCGTTCTAACAAAGCCAGAGCCCGGAGAGACGCTGGTCCTGTACCTGTCTGTGGGTGAGGAAGCTATTAGTGCCGTCTTAGTCCGGGAAATGGACAATCACCAGCACCCAATCTACTTCGTTGGACGTACGTTGCAGGGACCAGAACTCCGATACCAGAAGCTAGAAAAAGTGGCATTTGCTTTACTGACAACGGCAAGAAGGCTCCGACCTTACTTCCAAAGCCACCGGATCATAGTGCGGACAAACCAGCCTATCAGGCATATACTACATAAGCCTGACCTGGCAGGAAGAATGATTAATTGGGCTGTCGAGCTATCCGAGTTTGATCTAACGTACGAACCTCGACCAGCAATAAAGTCACAGGCACTTGCCGACTTCATCTTGGAGCTCACCCCAGGCAATGAACAGGAGAAGTCGGAAGAGGATATCTGGACCGTGTATGTGGACGGGTCCTCAAATTCTAAAGGAAGCGGCGCGGGAGTAATCATCGAAAGCCCGGAAGGAGTATCAATCGAGCATTCGCTCCACCTAGCATTTCCGACCTCAAACAACCAAGCTGAGTATGAGGCGTTTATTGCTGGGATTATGCAGGTGAGAGAGCACGGAGCAAGAAGAATCAAAATCATGAGCGATTCTCAAGTCGTCACGTCCCAAGTCGAGGGAAAGTACCAAGCCAAGGGCCCTCTCATGATGAAGTACCTCCAAAGGGTTAAGGAATTGTTTGCCGAGTTCGACGAGGTAATGATCCAATACATCCCTCGAAATGAGAATAGCAGGGCCGACATCCTGTCCAAACTAGCAAGCTCAAAAGGACCCGGCAACCACCGCACCGTCATTCAGCAAAGCATTTTGGAACCAACATGCGTCCTAATGATAACTACTGACTCTGAGGATTGGAGGAGACCAATCGTGGCTTACCTTGAAAAAGGAATCCTGCCAGAAGATTCTAAAGAGGCAAAAAGGCTGGTCAGGAACTCGGCCTGCTTCACCATAGTAGAAGGTCAGCTCTACAAAAAGGGTTTCTATGCACCCATGTTGAAGTGCCTCGACAAAAACGAGGTTGAATATGTGTTGTCCGAGATCCATGAAGGCATCAACGGACATCACATGGGGGGCAAAGCATTGGCTAAAAAGGCTTTAAGAGCTGGATATTATTGGCCAACAATGGCGGCTGACGCCACGGAACATGTTCAGCGATGTGAGCAGTGCCAGAAGCACGCACTGATAATACATGCACCCCCAGAGGAATTGCAGACCATAACGGCACCTTGGCCATTTTTTAAATGGGGTATGGACCTTTTAGGACCCTTCGCTGCTGCTGAAGGACAACTAAAGTGGCTGATAGTCGCAGTCGACTACTTCACCAAATGGATTGAGGCTGAACCACTGGCCACCATCACCTCGGCCAGGATACGACGCTTCTTCGAAAGGAACCTGGTAAGTCGGTTTGGAATCCCTGCAGAAATTGTAACCGACAACGGAACTCAATTCATTGACAAGAAGTTCCAAGAACTCATGTCCGACTTCAAAATAAAACACCGTTTCGCCTCAGTGGAGCATCCCCAGACCAACGGACAAGCCGAGTCTGCTAACAAGGTAATAATCAACGGACTCAAGAAAAGGCTTGACGAGGCCAAAGGAAACTGGGTACAGCAATTACACCTAGTCTTATGGGGGTACAGAACCAGTGTTCAATCCGCAACAGAAGAAACCCCTTTCAGGCTAACATACGGTTGCGAAGCAATGATTCCGGTTGAGATCGGAGAACCGTCCTGGAGAAGGGCCCAAAGACTGCAAGGCACTGAGGGACAAAATGATGAAGCACTGCTAATCGAGCTCGACCTGTTGGACGAGTGCAGGGAGAACGCCAGATACAAAAATATGATGGCTAAGCGCCTAGTTACGGCTAGGTTTAATAAGAAAGTAAGACCTCGGTCATTTCAGAGTGGCGACCTAGTCCTGAGAAGAGCCGACATCGGCAACAAGAATGCCAAAGATGGGAAGCTCGCAGCAAATTGGGAAGGCCCTTACAGGGTCAAGGACAATCTCGGAAAGGGAGCCTACACTCTGGAAACACTATCAAAAAAGCCAGTAAAAAGAGCCTGGAATGCTGACAAGCTGAAAACCTATTACAGTTAGGTATGAAGACATGGTCAAAGTACTAGACTCTAGTCCACATAAATAAAACGAGCCATGGAGCTCGGACTGTACTTGGGGCTGAAAAGCTCGGATTTGT